>JABAKD010000016.1:18727366-19140195 GCA_012845835.1 Undaria pinnatifida
GCATTTTTGGTGGAAGCTCGTGAAAGCTTCCATGGAAGCTTCCGTGGAAGATATGGAAGCTTCCGTGGAAGATATGGAAGCTTCCGTGGAAGCAATGGAAGCTTCCATGGAAGTGCGGAAGCTTCCACGGAAGCTTCCACGCTTCCATGCCGTGGAAGCTTCCACGGAAGCTTCCACGGAAGCAACTTCCACGGAAGCTTCCATGAAAGCTTCCACGGAAGCTTCCACCGAAGCAGCTTCCACAGAAGCTTCCACGAAAGCTTCCACGGACGCTACTTTCACGGAAGCTCCCATGAAAGCTTCCACGGAAGCTTCCACGGAATCAACTTCCACGGAAGCTTCCACGAAAGCTTCCACGCAAGCTTCCACCGAGTCAACTTCCACGGAAGCTTCCATGAAAGCTTCCACGGAAGCTACTTCCACGGAAGATTTCACGGAAGCTTCCATGGAAGCAACTTCCACGGAAGCTTCCATGCAAGCTCCCACGGAAGCAACTTCCACGGAAGCTCCCATGAAAGCTTCCACAGAAGCTTCCACGGAAGCAACTTCCACGAAAGCTTCCACGGAAGCAACTTCCACGAAGCTTTCACCGAAGCAACTTCCACGGAAGCTCCCATGAAAGCTTCCACGGAAGCTACTTCCACGAAAGCTTTCGGAAGCTTCCATGGAAGCAACTTCCACAAAAGATTCCGCGGAAGCTTCCACGGAAGCAACTTCCACGGAAACAACTTCCACGGAAGCTTCCATGAAAGCAACCTGACCCTAACCCTAACCCTAGCCCTAAGCTTCCATGGATTACTTCCATGGAAGCTTTCGTGGAAGATTTTTTGGAAGCTCCCGTGAAAGTTGCTGCCGTGGAAGCTTTCATATCTTCTATATCTTCCATGGAAGCTTCCACGGAAGCTTCCACGAAAGCTTCCGTGGAAGTTACTTCCGTGAAAGCCTCCATAACTTGCGCGAAAGCTTCCATTACTTCCATGAAAGCTTCCATTACTTCCATGGAAGCTTCCATAAAAGCTTCCATGGAAGTTACTTCCATGGAATCTTCCATAACTTCAGCGAAAGCTTCCATTATTTCCATGAAAGCTTCCATGAAAGCTTCCGTGGACGTTACTTCCATGGAAACTTTCGTGGAAGCTTTCGTGGAAACTCCCGTGGAAGTTGCTTCCGTGGAAGCTTCCATATCTTCCATATCTTCCATGGAAGCTTCCGTGGGAGCTTCCACGAAAGCTTCCGTGGAAGTTACTTCCGTGAAAGCTTCCATAACTTCCGCGAAAGCTTCCATTACTTCCATGAAAGCTTCCATGAAAGCTTCCGTGGAAGTTACTTCCGTGAAAGCTTCCATAACTTCCGCGAAAGCTTCCATTACTTCCACGGAAGCTTTCACGAAACCTTCCGTGGAAGTTACTTCCGTGAAAGCTTCCATAACGTCCGCGAAAGCTTCCATTACTTCCATGAAAGCTTCCATGAAAGCTTTGGTGGAAGTTACTTCCATGGATGCTTTCGTGGAAGCTTTCGTGGAAGCTTCCGTGGAAGTTACTTCCGTGGAAGCTTTCATATCTTCTCTATCCGCCATGGAAGCTTCCACCGGTTCCATTGCTTCCATGGAAGCTCTGGAAGCTTCCATATCTTTCATGGAAGCTTCCATGGAAGCGGTGAAAGCTTCCACGGAAGCTTTCACGAGCTTCCACGCAAAATGCAAGTAGTGCAGGAGACAGAGCATGATGACCGATCAATCTGTATGTTTTGCCAAAGATCCAGATTACAAGCAGTAGTAGCGAGACAGTATATATATGGTCTAGTGAGTGATTCATGAGTATAAGTGACAAAGAAGCAAAGAAAACAAAAAGAAAAAAAACAATATGATACGATAGAGGGGGGAGGTTCCTTTTTCGGGTCTCGGTTGTCAGCGAGCGGCTCGGAGCCACTCGATCGAGCGCGAGCGGTTACCCTATCGATATATATATATATATGTTGATCGGTCTTAAGCGTTTGTTTTTTGCTTTCGATTTGTCGCGTTTTTCACCGCCGCCATGAAGAGAGCGTTGTTGGCCAAGGGGGGCACACAAAAACGACAAAATGGACCCACACTCCTCTAACAATAGAAATGTCAAAAGTAAAAACAAATTGTGGGGCGTGTTGTGATTTTCTGTGCGAACCGATAAAATGGCGGGGGGGAGTGGGTTTCAAACTTTTCCACTTGGTTTAAGTAACTCCCGCTCCCCCTCCCGCCCTTTTGTCTGGCTCCTCAGAAAAACCAATTGTTGTGGATAGATTATTTTGTTTTTTAGTGAGAGTGCTCCCCCGCTCCGCCTTTTTTTTTTCGAGTATCACAGCTAATCGGGCGAGCGGCTTCAACTCGGCAGAGAAAGGAGGTGTTGATGGCTTCACCGGTCTCACCACCTCAAACACACCAGATAATATGTATAGTACCAAATATATTAAGGTTTAGAGGTTTTTACGCTCATTTTTGCAGTTTTTTTTTCTTCTGTTTATTCACTTATCACATGAAGGCGTAGACCCAACCCAACCCCAACCTTGACTCTTTTTTTTCTTTTTCTCACACTTCTACTTTCCAGCTTCTGGACAAGCCGTGGTCACAGGTGTTGCCCCTTCTCCCCCCCGGTTCTTGCCTTCAATTTTTATCGCGCATAAGGTTGAGCAATCCCACTGCTCGTCGATATTTCATCCAGTGTTGCTAACTCACGCTCTCGTGCTTTCCGCTAGTCAATTTGTGCACAAGAAAAAGTCCCAACAAATTTATACGAGTATGAACTCGGCGGGGCTTGAACTCACGAAATTGACCTATACCAGGCTCGATGATAACCTGATACGCCACCGGGGCGACCGGTATTTATATAACCCCGACCCTAACTCAGGCCAAGGCTACGACCCTTTCGATGTGGATGAGGTGAAAAAAAACGTGCGCAACACCTAAAAAAAACTAATATTCTTGGTACTTTATCTGGTATGTTTGGGGTGGAGAGAACGCAGGAAAGCCTGCTTTAGGAGTGAAAACCCGACAGGCAGTGAAAATTAAGGTAGTACCGCCGCGGTCCTTGTCAAAAGTTGCAAGCGACGAGTGTAAAACAAAGGTACAGGCAACCCCCTGATCAGTAAACTTTTGGGGGAACACCCGATTTTCGGTTTTTTCGTCATCCATTTTTTCGTTTGTGTTATTTTTCTTTGTCGTAAGCTCCCGAATATTACTACGTACGTACCATTTTCTTTTTTTTTTTTCTTGTCTTAAGCTCCCGGATATTACTACGTACCGCACGCCGAAGGAGACGTCGTGCACACATAAATAACCATAGGAAACTATCAAAACATACGGGGGGTAGTAGCATCATAGCAACCCGTTCGCAACCAAACCAACAAAACGACGGCCCGGATTTCCCAGCCCATCCTTCTTCTGCCTCCCCTCACTTACCTCTACCATATATATAAATAAATATATATATATTTAGATATATCGATACGATAAAATGCAACATGCGAAGGATAATATCAGTACCGAGAAAGTACGGGTACTTTTACTGTCCTCCGTATATGTACCGTATACCGTATCGTCCTCTGAGATAATTCTTCGTTTTGATACCACACGCTTAAACCGCCTCCACTCCCTCGCTTGCTCGCTGACTCGACTCGACTATTTCCTCAAATTCCTTATCCGTTCTCCTGGTGGCATATATCGGAATAAAAGTACCGAAGAAAAAAGGTGGGCTCCCTCGCTAAACCACGAGCAAGAACGCACCAGGCAGGGCGTTTTTTTTTCTTGTATGTACAGCACTAAATTCCTTCATCCATCCGTCCCTCCCTCCCTCCCTCCTCCCCCCCCCCATCCAACATCCATCCTTCGTTTTTTGTTCTTAGTCCTCCCTTCCTTCCTTTCCCCTCACCCCTTCGTATGTTCCGTCGAGAACAGAAAACAGCGGCGAACACCATAGTAGGCTTCCTTGACCAAAATGCCATACGAGCAAGCGAGCGTACCTACGAATTCATTCATGTATGTCTGGGCTGTGTACCGTACACTAAAACGAAACAAGGACAGCAAGCAAAGAAACATCAACAGAGCGGTAACGACACCCCAGCCAGAAGACAACAGCCCCCCGCCCCCGTCTCCTCTCTCTCCCCTCGCAAAAAAAAAGAGTGCGTAAGGGCGGAGGAAACAGCGCCACAACTGCACGACGAGCCATGATTCAACGCGGCTCACTGTATGTTTCACCACGAGCGCTTGCTTGCTTGCATTTCTGTTGATTGCATGCACTTGGTCTGTTTCGCACCACAAAACAGACAAACCAAACCAACCAACCAACCCATCCCAACGGATAGGTAGGAGCCATGCATGCGGGCGTGATGTTCGCTTAAACTTTTGCCTGCCTAGCACAGCAAAAACAACGGGGGAAAACAACCAACCAACCAGCCAGCCCCACCCAACCCAACCCAAGGGCGCTGAGCCAAGCGCTGCGCCGGCGTGACGTTTGCTAACCACTCTGCCTTTCACACCCCCTGAAACTGCAGGTGAGCCAACCAACCAACCCATCCAACCCAAACGCTGAGCTATGAGGCAATCAGGCATAATGTTTGCTCTCGCTTGGCATGCCTTGCACCCCCAAATAAAGATACCAACTAGCCCATCAATCATCCCGCCCAACCCAAAAACCCAAACGCCCAAGTCGGCGCCGCCTGTGCTGCTGTCACGGTTTCAGCCTGCAACGCGCTACCGATCGACCGGTCGTTCCCACATACCAAAGAACCAATCAACGCGCCGGGATAAACCCCGGCAGCCGCAGCAGCACGGGGAGCAGAAAAGAGAACAAGAGAAACACCAAGAAACAAAAAAGAGAAAGAAAGGAAAGCCACCAACAAGAGGACGACAACAAAAAGAAAAGAGAACAAGAAAAGGGACAACGAACGAAAACAACAACAAACACGATTTATTGCGCAATCGGCGGAGTCCCCTCCTTCCCTTCTTCCACCCATGTCGCGCATCTATTGGGGGGGGGCACAGCTACAAACACAAAAGAAAAGAAACAGACCCATCTACCGAGGCGGGGGGGGGGGGGGTGTTATATATTCCTACGGGACGAGAGCCGTTTACTTACCGTACCCTTAACCCTTAGAGGGCTGCTCTTGCCCCCCACAATCCACGACAAAGCACTAGAGTTGGACTAGGATGCCGGTAAATTGTGCACGATTTCCGCGAAAAACCACTTGAAATTACAGTAGGATGCCGGTACGTTTCGCAGTGGTAAAGGGCAACTGTTGCCTGCACCCGCGTTTGGGAGCAAAAACATTTGGAAACAGAGTTGGCTCGTTTTCGCAGTAGTAAGTCAAGGGCCGAGACTGAGTGAGTCAGAACAGCCACACTCGAAACCTTCCTCTGCTGAAGGCGAAGGCAAAGACAAACCACCCCCCTATCAATTTTTCTTCCCCTCTCCCCTCTGCGTCCTCCCCCCCCCCCCCCCCCCCCCCGCGCCCAACGCCCTCTCCACACACCCCTCTTGCATGCCTCTTTTTTCTACTAATCATCCGGCTCGCTCCCCGCTTGTGTGGCCTTATTTCAACGCATTAAATCAAACTTTTTCAGTTTTGCCGAAGGTCCGAAAAGGTTGTACGGGTTTGTACGGGTGGGGGGACTTCCAGTTCCATTGCTACCAAGAAAATTTCAAGAAAAATCTCAGCAAGTAACCTCCTAAGAAGGAGCAACTCCCATTAGTAAGAAGAAAATCTTACGAAGAACCTCCCAAAAAGAACCTTTCAAGCAGAAAAAGCAGCCTCATAACAGAGAAACTTGAAAAAAAAAATCTTTAGGCAAAGCGCGCAAGCAAGGCCCGTCATTTTCCCTTCCCCTCCGCAAATAGTGTATCGGTAGCTATACAACGGTTTTGCGGCTGGCGCCGCCCGCTAAATGAAGCGAGTCCATAGTAGCCTCTTCGTTGGTACACACCATGAGCGGGTGCGGTCATCCGTCCGTCCTACGCACGATAGCCGACGGGAGTTTGAGCATCGAAAAAAAAATCTGCTTCTCCATCTCCCACCCCCACCCTAACCCCCACCCCGAGCCGCGCAGAAGACAAAGCCAGTCAAGTGCCTGCCGTAGTAGACCCAGCCAGCCGGCCGGGCTACGAGAGCAAGTTCGAAAAAAAATGGAATGCGAACAAGAGGGAGAAACAAGAAAAGAAATAACAAAAACAAGAAGGATCAACAACAAGGGCAAGGGTTCGACGGACACCCTATCATACCGCTCTTGTTCCGATGCGTCGCTTTCCTTTTACTGTTGAAGCACTGTACCTACAGGCTTTGGCGGGGGGAAAGGCAAAACAACCGCGACCGATCGACAGACAGACCGACAGACAGCCCGACAAACTGCGCCGCGGTACATATATACCGACGTAGCAAATACGAAAGCGAATACCAAGGAGAAAAACCTCCACCCCCCCCAACAAGCTACATCATTGACTTCTCTCCTCCCCTCCTCTCACCCCCCCTGCATTCACTCCCTTTCTCTTTACTCTTTTCCCCGCCCCCCCCACCTCCCGTCCTTCAACATCTTTCAAGCGTGTGCTAGGTAGGGTATACTTGGGGGTACCAAACCTACTAGGTTGGGTGGTACTCGGGTATGTACCCGGGTATCGGTCACACTCGGGGTATACCCCCAGAGTACACACCATACCAAACGTACCATTGATATATCTCCCCCCACTTCTTTCTCCCTCCCCTCCTTCCATATACTCCCCCCGCCCGAATCACCTCCATCACCCCCCCTGCTTCCATATACTTCTTCCCCGCCGATCATCCTCCATAATCCCCTCTCTCCCTCCCCCACCCCCGCCTCGTTCTGTTCTTCAACAGGCCGAGGGATAGGGTAGGGGATACTTATGTTCTGTCCCCATCCTCGTCTTCGTCTCCCTCGTACGAGTCTTTTGCCACACCACCGCTCCTCACTTGGGCGGCGAGCGCGGCTGCGGGGGGGAGGGAGAGAGGGTAGGGTAGGTTAGGGCAGGGTCGGGCAGAGTAGGGTAGGGTAGAGAGTAGGGCAGGGTAGGGCAGGGCGGGGTTGGGTCGGGTAGGGTAGGGTAGGTTAGATTAGGTTAGGTTAGGTTAGGTTAGGTTAGGTGAGGGCAGGGTAGGGCAGGGCAGGGTAGGGTAGGGTAGGGTAGGGTAGGGTAGGGTAGGGTAGGGTAGGGTAGGGTAGGGCAGGGTAGGGCAGGGTAGGGTAGGGTAGGGTAGGGTAGGGTAGGGTAGGGTAGGGTAGGGTAGGGTAGGGTAGGGTAGGGTAGGGTAGGGTAGGGTAGGGTAGGGTAGGGTAGGGTAGGGTAGGGTAGGGCAGGGTAGGGAAGAATAGGGTAGGGTAGGGTAGGGTAGGATATGGTTAGGTAGCGTAGGATAGGTGAAGTGTTGTGTAGGGCAGGTGAACGTCGCGTAGGGCGGGGATAAGAGACACATCACATAAAATATCAACCAACATCAATCAACCACTCAATCACCAATTACTGAACGTGTCGCTTTCTATACAGAAACCGCAGTCGCGTAACAAAATAACCAAAAACCAACCGCATATTACGCACCTGCGCCTTCGCCTCCATGCCTCCACACGACCATAGCCTCGCGGTACCGTGCGGTGTCGTCCTGAGCCTTGGCCTGGTAAGGCAACTTTTCCTCGTCGGACATGCGGTTCCACTCCTGTACGGTCCAAATGTCGGTCGGTCGGTCGGTCGGTCGGCCGTTCCAGTATTTCGGTCGTTGGTTTGAGTACTCCGTTCGTTCCAGTATTTCGGTCGGACGTTTGTCCGCTCCAACATTTTACAATTTTTTGGTCGTTCGTTTGTTCCAGTCTTTTGGTCGTTGTTTTGTGCGTTTCATGATTCCGGCCATCGAAGAAGATAGAAATATCAATCGCAAGAATATCCGCAAGTACAAAAGCAAGAAATTCTTCGACAAGGAAAAGTGACTACAGCAGTACATATCTACCAGGTATACTATAAAAATTGCAAAAACACTCCAGCTGTGAGATAGAAGATTTCGTCGTTTCACTCATCTTTGCGTGCTTTGTGATACTCCGATCGCGCGATATTATATTACTGCCAAGATGTAATGACGTTTTGATTCCGAAAAAAAAACGCAGTTTAGCTGACATCATATGCGTCTACTGCCGATGTTATTTAGTCTACATTTTTTCATAGTAACTAGCAAATCACGTCCTCTTCCTCCCTCGCCTGCCCCAGCAAATTTTAGACACGTCCATGTTTTTCCGGCGTTCGGGTAGGTGTCCCTCAGTTTGGGCTTGTCCCCCCAAAAATTGCCCCAAATCGTTTGTTTTTAGGTTCTACATAAAACCCGTGTCGCATGGCCTTGCTCTAGTGCAGGAAAGCGCTCATGGCGCGCTTACATTCATTAAAAACAGACAGATAACAAAAAACAAAAAACAGAAATACCAGGTACCATGGTGCAGAAAAAAAACCCGGTAAAACACGGAATCCGAAAAAATGGAAAAAAGACAAAAATAAAAAAAAAATGGGAGAAAATAAAATAACAAACAAATACAGCATCCTCCCATACCTGTCCTAGCATCTTGGACATGTCCATGTTTTTCGCCTCAGGGTAGGTATCCCTCAGCCTGGGCCGCATGGACTGGCTGAAGTGGAGGAAAGCGCTCATGGCGCGCTTAGGTGCCAGAGGGTCCTTCTTGGCCCTCTTGTTGGGCACCTTAAGGGGACCGTCGTACACCGACAGCTCTTGTTCATACCTACAGGAACACCGTTCGTTGATTGGTCAAGACCATTGATTAGTCGGTCGGCCGACAACGTTGGTTGGCCGGTCGATCGGTCGATGATTGGTCGACCGGTACATACAACATATGTGGGGGAGAAAGAGGAGAGAACGCAAACCGGAGACAGGGGGGCGGGGGTGGCTAGTAGCGTTAGGGTATATGCACCACGCGGTAAACTACACCCCCGTTACATAGAACAGACGTGGGGGGGAAGAAGAGAGGGGAAAACGCAAATCGGAGACAAAGGGGCGGGGGTGGCTAGCACCGTTAGGGTATAAAGATCGCACGGTAAAATATACCCAAGGGTTTAACATCTGGCATGGAGTATTGCTTTTCCTGTGACTACGGACTTGATTATGCGAGTCAATGTGAGAACAACAACAACAACAACTGGTATACCCGTATAAGGTATACACAATTTTTTAGGCCATCAAGACGAAACACTGGCATATATGAAGGAGGCAATACTGTTGCGGCCAGGGGACAGGGGGGACCCTGGGGGGGGAATGGTACAGAGGAGGCAGTAGTGCGGCCTTAGGACAGAGGTTACGGCATATAAGAAACGGATGGAATCGCCTTGACTGACTGACTGACTGACTGACTGACCGCTTGACGCTTGCCCGTCTCCTGGCATCTGCATCGAAGAGAACTCGGTTTCACGAAAAAGGGTCCTACTTTTTTGGAGCGGCGCAAAACAAGACACTCGCATTCGCTCATAAGACGAGGAAGGGGGTACGTACGAGATCTCGCCAGGTATTCGTGCTGGTGCATATTTAAAAATGGCGTTTTTACCGTGTTAACAGTTACATGCATGGGATTGCGCACCGGGTGGCATTTTCTTCTTGTACCAAACTTTTTTCAAGACCTATTATGGGAAATATTATTTTTGGCTCTCTTTCTGAACTGAATTTTAGGCCAATTATACCGGTTTTACTCGGCTGGACTGTCAAAAACACCGGTACACTCCTCAAGATCCATCGCGTAGTTTTCCGAGGGCTTTCTGGAGCAGTTCTCCGTTTCTCCAGGGTCTCATTTTGATTTTTGGCGCAACAAATCAGTTTTCAAAAATATGCATTGTTGCTCAAAACTGAGGCCAAAAAAAAATGAATTTTTGAGGACATTTGGCTACAAATCATAAGGTCGTCAGAACTGGAAAATTGGACGAACAGACAAACTACGAGTCTGGAGAAACGGGAAAGTGCGTCAGAAAGCTCTCGGAAAACTACGGGGAGCATTCTGAAGACTCTTTAGGTGTTTTTGGTCGCCCCGCCGAGTAAATCGCGTATTATCACCCAAAAATCTCAGTTCTGAGGGCCCAAAACAATTCCCCATAATAGCTGGTCTATAAGGGGAGAAACATATCTATCTCATCACATCAAAAGAGGTCATCAACAGACCAGTCTCAGAACAACTAAGCGCACCCCTACCGAATACGGGTACCATGGTGCGTAACATGGTATGTACGAGTGCGAAATAAGGAAGGAGGCGAAAAAAAAAACGACACGGCAAAATCTCGGGGGTGCTTTACCGGTTACAGTATTCCGTCGACGGGCCGGGCCACCATGTGCACGATTCAAGGCTAGTTCATAGTTCACCACTAGATGTGACGTTTACTTCGTTGTTTGGTTTTCAAACATCCGGCGGATGGGAGAAAATGAAACTCGAAGCTCACTACACCACTTCCACACATACTTTCACACATGCGGTGTGCCGCTTTAACTCAACTGCATCCGTGCTCCAGCGCTAGCTGGCGTATCCTTTGGTTCCTGAGGAACCACAGCGCGAGCTGTCCTTACCAGTGGTCACCGTTACTACCCAAGCAGCGCATTCTGACACCAACACACCAACACACCAACACACTAGCACTAAGGTTTTGAGGGTGATCTTGACTTGACCCCGTACCAGGGGTATTGGACATGATGACTTGATGGCTTCATGACGTGCATGATCATTTCCAGGGTATACAGTTTACCACTTACACGAGACAAAGGTTGACGGACCCTGCCTACGTGAAAAGCCGGCCAAAACCAGCTTGCCTTGCACGACACGAGGCCTGAATAGGGCGGCTACCGCCTTATACACAAGAGCCGGGCTCTATATACTCACCTGCTTGCTCCGCTACGGAATTGTATCACTCATGTTCGACGGCTTCAATACTCGTCTTATTGTTCAACTGATGTACCCTCCTTCCCCGAGCAGGCGTATCTGCCCCCGTGCCTCATTCTTATTTCTAGGCATCTGTGGGGTCAGCAGCACGGTGTACCATACCTTGAAAACGCAGTATTCGCTCAATACAACGGTTATCGCCTTAATTGCGAAAAAACTAACAACCGCCTCATACAAGAACGAACAAAGCGACCTCTCGACATAGGGAGGTCAAACACTACTTCGCACTATACCGCCTTATATAAGCCCCACTACTACTTGTAGGCCAAATTCCACCTTATATAAATAAGTCCCCACCGTAGTCCTAACCTTAAATACCGCCTTATACAAGCCCCCCCACACTAACCGTAACTCGAAAGCAATCAAGCAACACTACGTTCATTATCGAAACATAACCAAAAAAGGTGGGGTTTGGAGCGGGTAGCCAATCCTGGAACAACAAGGGTGGTGTTTTCGCCTCGAAGGCATATTCTTCACAACCAAAAAAAAACGGGCTTTGCAATGGGACGGCGTTTCTACCCCCCCCCCCTTCTCCCCTCCCCACACCTGTCGCCAGGTAGGCTTACCTGTCTTTGTCGACGGCAGCCTTAGCTATCCACTCTCCCTTGTCGTCCTCGCTGAGCTCTCTCCATCGAGCCGCGATGCCCTTCATCACCTCCGTCACCCTTGATTACATACAGTAAAAGTATAGTTCATAGTAGTAATACCACAAAAACACACCACACAAACAAAACAGACAGAACGACAGATCCACAAGACAAACGAACAGACGGACAGGCAGACAAAGCGCGTACCGACAAGAGAAGAGGAAGGAGGGGGGCACGATAAGATGGGAGGGATGCCATAACAATGAGACCGCATTCAAGGAAGAGATAAGAGATAAAGAGATTGCTACAGCCTCTAGGGATCGTCAGAGAGAGACTGCGACAGCAGCAGTATCGAGGCGTTATGAGAAAGGGAGAGCGGTACTGCTCAACCAAGCCAAAAATCACAATTTCCCACGAATTTTTTAGTGCTGTCGCGTAGTGTTTGTCGTATATACCCTTTGTATCATAAGGTATGAACGGACAAGAACGACAGCTGGGACCAAGAGACCACCAAGCCGGTCGGCTGCTGTTACCAACATTTCGAGACAACACGAGTGACGCAGCCTGCAAAGCTGAGAATCGACCATTCAATCGGTCGAACTAATAGCTGACGTGTTTCAAGTAATTAAACTGGTGTATACCTTGCGTAAAATAACGCGGGAACGATAACCGATGTCACTGACCTGTCGGTTAAATGCCCATGAAGGCAGGCATGACAGGGCCAGGCCAGCCAACAGCAAAAACTATCATGTTATGACAGAACGCGAGAGCGTTTGCACAGCAAAAAACTATCACGCAATAACAGCGTGTGTATACTCGTATTGCATGTGAATGTGTGTGGAAGGGATAAGAGAGAGGAAAAGGGATAAAGATAAAAAAAGAGGAAAACATAAAACGACAAACATGGCGACAGCTACTGAGATGAGTGGGAGAGAGGGTCGACATCGAGACTTGAGATGAGAGAGAGAGGGGGGGGGGGGGAGACAGAGGGCGAGAGAGGGGGAATTGGGGCAGCAGGCCATATAGCAGTGACAGCGCGGTATGGACGGAGAAAATACAGAGATAAAACGGAGCCACCGCAACGAATAACACAAGTAGCACTACCGGCTTGTGGCATAACGCCTCGCTATATACTACAAATGCCTTTCGTAGTGGGTACTCTTACTATACCTCACATTTAATACACCTGCCGCAACAGATAACATAATCACAAGTACAATACTTGTCAACAAGGTCTTTGCGGGATACACAGTTTGGGTACTGTCAACACCGTGTTTGCGGGATGCCAAGTTTCGGTGGGTAGAAAAACATGTAACGCTACAGCAGTAACAGCACTGAAACCGACGAACACCCAACCCAACCCACGAAAAAAAAAGAGAAAAACGGGCCAAAACGTCACTTCTTGACCTGAATTTCGTGGGTTGGCCTTCGGTTATGACGTTCTTCAGGTTCAATACCACCAGGATATCATAACATTTTTACATATCTACCCATAATCAAGCTTACTTGGTCTTCCAGAAATACCCAAGTACCAGGGCGTATGGTATAAAATAACCAATTGAAAAAAACGAGGCGCGCGGGCGCGGTGGATCATTTATTGGTTTTCCCATGGAAAAAAGGCCTCATCAATATGGGGGGTAGGGCTTTAGGCCAGAATACAATTACGGGGGAGAAGGCTTCTCCATATCGGGGGTCACATCAAGGGCAGAACCCAAGTAGCTAGTACTGCTCAAGCCTCGTGCCAACGAACAACTTCAAAGTGCCGCAAAGGATAAATGGCGAGCCTTTTCTCTTTGGTTTTCCAAGGAAAAAAGGCCTCGTCATATCGGGGTCAGGGAAGTGCTCATAACTCAGAACACAAACATCAACATATAATCAGCATGGTCCACTGCAAGAGGCGGCCGACTAAAGGGTGCACAACATCAACACAGCAACAGGCCTCCTCTCGATTGGACCGGGCAGAACAGCACATGGCGGCGTCAGGGTGTTAGTTAGGGTTGGAGAGGGGGATAGGAGGTACATAGGGGTTAGTGTTGGAGTTGGTATTGGAGGTGGGCGGAGCCGGTGTGCGAAAAGAAGCCTTCGGCGGCAGTTTATTTCCACGACTTTTCGAACGAAAAAAAAAGGGGGTATAAAAATTATGTAGTTATCGACTTTGTGAGGAAAAGCAAAAAGAGTAGGCGCGAAAAAAAGTAGTTGTCGACTATTCGAGCAAAAGCAAAAAACGATGCGAACCTATATACCAGCAATACCGCAATAAGTGCAGTTGCGAGACCCACTCAAAAACCGCTACCACAAAAACTTGACGAAGGGGATGGATCGCTCTCATACCCTTGTAGGAACACGCAAAGGGGGAGGTTTCCAACATAAATACAGAGGCGTTTCTATCTATTAATAGGGGCTGTTGCCAATCGTTCAAGAACCAAATTTGTTGCGACAACCCCGTATGATAGGGGTTTGCGAAAAGTAGGACGGGAAACACGCATCCCTGAAAAACGTGTTATTTCACAATTGTCTCGAACCTCGGTCGATTGCATTACGGGCGGGCGGGCAGGCATGCAAGCAGAACGTCGGTCCGACCGCCCACGCCGTTCGCCAGGCTCTGCGAGTGATACAGCACAAACACGCACGAGAACACGCGCCCTGCGATGAACTTCCCCGGTTACCATCTTCAAAACGAGGACACACCCAACCGGAACTGTCGCTTTAGGAACCTCTCGCCGAGAATCTGTCAAAAAAGCTCCTCTCGGCGCTTATACTTTCCCTGTTGTCGAAAAAATGACCTTGGAAATCCATCGGAGGGGATGGAGTGTGTTATCTTGCCCGGTACACGGTATACAAACAGACACGCATGAATATATCTACCGGACGCAGGGTCGTGCACGGTACTGCTCGTACGTGGTGTACCGTTGGTGCTGTTGCGCACAACGGTTTTGCCTCTTCAAACAGCAGCAAAACAACAAACATCCATGTCTACGGGTACCCGGCACCAGGTACACGGTACTGCTTGAACGTGGTGTACCGTTGGTGCTGTTGCGCGCAACGGTTTTGCGTCTTCAAACAGCAACAGAACAACAAGCATCCATGTCTACGGGCACCCGGCACGAGGTAGGCGTCATTAGGTGCGGCTGACATTCGAATATTCAAAAATGCGATCAAGCCACAGCAGGTGTGGTACGGTAAACTATTGGTTAACTATTGTGATCACAACTATCAATTACAATAAATGTAGGTTGGCTCTGGACTTCGCCCTTCGTGCCTTTATGTATGCCAGGCACACCACTACTGCTGTATATCATACGTAAACAACTACAACACTCTTATGATAGCCTAGACTAAGCATACATATACCTGGTATAAATCGAGGAACAAGATAAATACCTTGTAAGCGTTAGGGTTTGCTTGCATCATACTGGTGTGACATTATACTAAAAAAAAGAAAAATACACTCCAGCTGTGAGATCGAAGATTTTGTCGAATCTCATCTTTGCAAGCTGTGTGATACTCGGATCGCGCGTATTACGGGTTGTGTGTCCTCACCAAGGATATAGGTCGGCGACTCCCCTTACAACTACAGTGTAGCTATCAGGGTCAACAGAGTGATGTTAGTCCGTCTGTGCGCGGAAACTGTGAAACCCGTTGTTGAGGGGGACAACTTCTGACAGCTGTGGAAGGAAATGCATCAGTTTATCAAGTGCATCCTGTAAGTCGTATAACCGGTGAGGGGAGGGCGGAGTTTTAAGGGCGTGGGGGCATGGGTTTGAACAAGAGGGAGCGGGTGGAGGGGGGGGGGGGGGGCGGGCTGGGCAACTCAATCTGTGCGTGGAAACTATAAATCCTCTAAGGGGATAAATCTGACGGTTTTGGAAGGAATGCACCAGTTTATCATGTATATCCTGTAAGTCGTACAACCAGTGAGGAGAGGGCGGAGTGTTCGAGGGGGTAAAGTATCACACGCAGCTTGCAAAGCTGAGTTTTGATCAAAATCTTCTATGGTCGATCTCACAGCTGAAGTGAATATTTTCAATTTCAAATAGTATACCCTTGCATGTAGTATCACAAACCACCGGCATCAGCGGTGATCCTTCAGCGGTGATCCAATAGCAAGCCGCGAAACTATTGAGGTCGAGGTCGTAGGTTCGAATCACCATCCCTTACAAATCGACAGGCCGACAGCGCGAGAGTGTGAGTTGGCGAAATTCGATGCAAATCCACGAGCACTATAAGCCGAAAAATGGGACTGCTGAGCCCTATGCGCGATAAAAATCAAGGCGAGTACTGGGGGGAAGAAGGAAAGACACCTGTGACCACGTCTTGGTGACCGCGTCTTGTCCAGAGGGTTTAAGGGCAAATAAAACCTCTCAAGAGTTGAGCTGAAGACTAAAAGTGATGGTTCAAAAAATTAAATATACACTGTTTGTATGCCGCTTTGGTATGTGATATAATGGCCCGGACATTGGCGACTTCGAACGCCTTCTCGCTTATGGTACACCTCCTACCGTACCAGGGTACATGGTTCCTCCATTGAATGAATAGGCGTGTGGAAATGGAACCTAGGCGAGCCTGACAGCAAAACTCACCAAACTCGACTAAAGACAAAAACATGAACTTTGATATATACCCTCCGCAGCGCGCGCAAATGCTCCGCGCAGCTTGCAAACCTGAGTATAGTACTGACGACTCAAACGGTCGACTTCACAGCTGACATAATATTTTAACGGTCCATGCAGCACGCACACTTGCGTACAGTATCGACCACTCAATCGGTCAAACTCGCAGCTGACAGCCAAGGCATTTAAAAATAAATAAACGCGGCCAGAATCACGCAGTTTTGCAAGGCTTAGTATGGACCACTCAACCGGTTCAACTCACAGCTGACGTATTTGAAGTAAGTTTAATTTTGAAAAACTCACTTGCATTGCATTGCAGGTTGTAGGCCACGGGTCAAGTGCGCGCGCATTTGCCTTTGTTTTCCATATCATACAACACAGCACGACTACTTGCTGATTCATTCTACTGCTATTATGCGTTTGCCGGCCCAAGGTCCGAGCCAAGCCAAGTCTCGAATCCTCGACCCTCCACCGCCCTCCGTTCCGTCGTTCTATGGTCCCTTCCTCTCTCCTTCCTAAACCCTCGACCCATTTCATTGAAGGTTTCACTTTTTCCGACTGAGGCATACCGTTGTATGATATCATAAATAACCAAGACTATGAATAGCCAATCGCGCCTGCTGAACGCTGTGAGCAGCCACTGCAGGCCTCGCCCCCGCACCCCCCGTCCCTCCTCCTCCCCTTTTCACAGCTACAACCTCCAGATAGGGACAAACTACTTCGAGTTTTTAGTGTTGGAACGTTTTTAAAAGGCTCAAAATAACTCGTCCCATGAACGTCGAAAATGTCCAGGAAAGAATACATCATGTACCGTATATCATACAATAAAAATACACTCCAGCTGTGAGATCGAAGATTTCGTCGAAACTCATCTTTGCAGCTGTGTGTGATACTCCGATCGCGCGTATTACTGGGTGTGTCCTCATTAAGGATATAGGTCGGCGACTCCCCTTGGAACTACAGTGTAGCTTGTACAAGGGTCAACAGGGTGATGTTAGTCAGTCTGTGCGCGGAAACTATAAAACCCGTTCTCGAGGGCGACAAAATCTGACAGCTGTGGAAGGAAGTGCATCAGTTCATCAAGTGTATGCTGTAAGTCGTACAACCAGTAAGGAGAGGGCGGAGTGTTCGAAGGGGTGGGTATATGTGGAAAACAGAACCGTTGACATCGCCGTCGTGCTGTATTTAAAATATGATATTTACAATATTCACCAGGTCCCAGGTATAATAGCAGCAGCAGAAACCAGTATAAACACTCCGGACGAGATTCAAACTCAAACGAGCCAAACCTGCACCCTCCATTTTTGCGACAATGTACTCGAAGTTAGAGTAGAGTATTTCCTTCGGTGGTATAATACCTGGTAAAATACAAGGTTTGACCTGACCTAAACTGCCACACTGTAAAAATGATCATATACCTATTCCAAGTAATTTTCCCCCCAAAACGAGGGCGCGATTTTGAAGGTGTTCGTACTGGGACTGGTATATTCTGTTCTATTTTCAAGCATAAACAAGGCTTGGCTCTTGGCTGATCGATTACTCGTGTGCATATCATACATACGGGCGCCAGGCATCATACCAATCATTTATGCCCGTACTTGTCTGATATTCAAATCTTATGTGCCGCCGAAGCACCCAGCCAGCGTTCAGCCGCTCAAACACCTTGAAATCTGCCAGGCAGTGTGCGTGCGTTGATCACATAAAACTGATATTACTCAGTATATTTTTACCCATCTACATCCAGCACAGCCAGTGCCCGTGCTGATGCTTCATAAGAGACCAGCTAAGTGGTCACAAACTACGAGACAGAGATGAACATAGCAAATACGGCAAGGTCATTTGGCCATAAGCAATGCCAACCGCACTGAGCACACAGGCAGAAATCGAAAATAAGCAAGCAACCACACCAGACTATTTGCGGCAAATAAGAAAATGTCGCTACTTGTAGTGTCAACCACTCAGTGAGGTCAGTATAAAACTCAAGTCAAACGGTCTCACTTTTTCTGACTCGCCCAGCAAGGTGCTTGTCACTAGTGTACACCCTCCTGCTCGCAATTCAAATTTTCACGTACCTGGTACTAATACATTTAGTAGTACGCGTGTTACATTCAAATCAACAACAGCAGTAATAGGTATGCACAAACAAAGCAGCAGCAGCAGAGTAGGCTACTCGTAAAGCGAAGGATATGGTGGGCTAAACCATAAGAAGTCGGGCAAAATAAGAACGCCGGGCTGAGATTTAGAAAGGAGCAAGAAATACCGGGGGTTGTGTTTAATGGTGTGTGCAACGCGCACCAGGTACCTCGTGTCCACAGTACCGGCGCTCTGACCATAAGAAACCGATGAATTGGTTTTAGGATACAACAGTTAGTAGTAGTGCGACACCAAGAATAAGAATCTCTTATTTCTGGCCAGGCGGTAATTCTCATGGAAGGGTGTGTCCTACTCTATCTTCAGTACAAGAAAGGCATGCCAATATTTTAAATTGTCCTGCAATGCTCAACATGAAATTATTAACGGCTGTCGCGTCTCTGGCACTACAGATTTCTTAGTCGGAAACGGGTGCGTCCCACACCAGCTTCAGCATAACAGCTGTCGAATTTCTTACTCCCCCGTCGTTTTTACGCCCAAGCTTCTGTTGCGGCTCTTTCTCCCGACAGGCCCGGGGGTCTACCCTTCCCCAAGCAAGCAACAAATCCAGGCTGGGCCGGCATCCTCGTGCCACTTACCAGTACTGCTGATTTTTTTGTTGTACCAGGTACTACTGGTACGTTTTGTGTTTTCAATCGATTTGCAGCAGTACTCATGCCTACCTAAGGAAAGGCCTAGGTGTTCTGCAGACAGCAATGGTGCTGCTTCTGTGTGATGTACACCACACACAACATACACAACGTGCAACAGCACAGGATCGGATCGATTCAAACTGCATGTTCGCGTGCTATGGTAGCCAGAACCCACTCATCGTGTAGGCTACGGTATCAAAACATTTTCAAAATTCGGGAGTTTTCGTTTGGTACACTCCTACACGAATCTAGTGTTGCAATTGCATCATAGGTGTTCGTTCTGCGAGTACTCGAAGCCGGGAAGGAAATAATCTTAGAGGCGGGTTCCCGAGTAATAGACTACAATTACTGCAGTACAAGGAAGGTAGAATATCAACTGGAGTGTATCATACGCAGTGTCGGTAGGGTATCATGTTCCCGGGTACTCAGGTAGGGTATCATATACCCGCGGGTACTCAGTATCCGATGCACGGTGAGTACAGAAGTACTTACTTGGAGCCGGGCGGGAGCGAATCTTTGACAGCTTCCCGAGCATCCATGGAGAAGAGAACGTAAGCGCTCCTTCCCCTGCGAGGTGCGTTGGGTGCCTTCTTGTAGGCCCTCTTCTTGCGGCGCTTGCCGGGCGTCCGAGACCCTGCGCCAGAGCCGGCGCCGCCGGCTGCGTCGTATCCCCCCCCCTCTTCCTCCTCCTCCTCGTCGTACCCGTGCTCCTCCCCCTCGTCATCGTAGGGCTGCTGCTGTTGGTGAAGCATATGGGCTGCCATTTTCTTAATCGTGTTGCTGCTGCTGTTGCTGTAGCTGTCGGTGTTGATGTACAGCAGTACAGAACACCTGATAAGAAACAGAGTAAGAAAGGCAGGCGGGAACATAAGAAATCCGGAAGCCGTTTTATGCCGAAATTAGTGTGCGTCACTCGCACCCCTTTCCCAAAGAAGGGTACTTGTAGAAGGGGGAGTGTTTTTGTGTCGTATGAGGTGACCCGTACGTTGTTGGCGGCGTCCTTTCTTAGCCGGCCGTTAGTACGATCGCACTACTACTGAAGATAACAAGCTAGTGTAACTGTACCCTGGAGGATTGCACAAGTCGTGGTGCATATATCATACCAGTACACAACGTGACAGACAAATTCAAACCAGGGTCTGCGTGTGCTAGTATTATTAGTTGGTCAGGTGCAACGCGGATCTGATGCGTTTGCAAGTGCGCACAAGGAGAAAAGTTTTGTGCCCTGATTTTGGTTGGGTGTGCGTGTGTGTACCGCAATCGCTCGTTCTTCATCTCTTCCCCCCCTCGCTCTCTGTCTCTCTCGCCAGCGGGCGGGCAATGGCAGGCCGGACGAAAACAAAAACGGGCGGGGTTTTATGCTATACACACAAGGCTGCCTGAAGACACATCAGTATAGAAGCAAGCAAACGTTGCGCCGGCAGTAGCCTCGTAACCGGCCGGTCAAAAAACAAATCGGGGGGGGAAATTTAGGTTGTTGTGGGGAAAAAAATCGCCCAGCACAGCAGCTGAGCCGGCGGGCTTTGACTCTAGAAACAAGTAAATCACTCGTACGTAGTGTAGTACGACTGCCGCATTTTCCATTTTTCCTCCCGCGCAAAAAAAAAAAGGCAGGGTGATGGCACGCCCGTTGTTGTGTGTGCTGCCCAGATAACAGGACGTACGAGGATATCTATCCGGATGAATATACCTCGCGTGTTTATGGAGGGAGAGAGATGCCTGCCGTACCAAGGGAACAAATGGAACATTGCTGATACATCAGTCACAGTGTCTCAGTCAGTCAGTGTGGACTCACTGCACGCTGTGCGCCCTACTTTGCTACCCCTGCGGACCCTTTTCGATTTTCTCAAAACCAGCGAGGCACCCTGCTGGGATGATCGAACCCGGTTTCGGGCATATCGCTTTTCGCTCTCTATGGCCGGAGCGGGCGGGGCCCGACCGCGGATCCGAATTTCAACGCGAGGATGCACGCAAACCAGCAATGGATCTCGGCGCAGCACCCAAGCAATGCAAGTGGCCTAACGGGCACTGCGATCCTTCCAACTTTTTTTTTTTTCGGGCTTGGGCAACAGCAGCACAACAACAACACACAACGACACAAGCGGAACCAGCTGGCTATTCTCGGGGCAGGTCTGACTGCTGGGGTGTGTGCACCTTGCCGACACCCAGGAAACTCACGATTATTCTTCCTGATCGCGCGGAGAGAGGGCGAGGTCGCTTCCTGCGGCGTCGGCGGCGGCTCCGGGATGACGAAAGACTCGAGCCGTGTACGGGACCTTGAAGGTCAGTAAACCTTAGGAGGAAGGAAGGAAGCAGGACGCGCACACTGAAAGCGAGTGATTTTGCCTCACGGGTGTGTCAGTCGCTTGCGCTCTGTCGTTTTCCACTAATTTTTAGATAAAAATGCATGTTTGACCCGGGAAAGGGGGTTTGAAGCAAACCATCCCCTGAAAGATACAGCGGCTTTATCATTTTGTTAGCCAATCAGAAGGCTCCGAAAAAAAGCTAGCGATTGTCTTCGTCAAGCATCCTTTATAAAGTGCTCTCGTTCCAGCACTGGAGACTAGACTTTTCGACGAAGCTGCCCCTCAATTCTACATCGAAGCCTTGGCCCAAGGGATACCAGGGACAACGGGGGCAACCGCAAAGCCATACCAGTAGCGCTTCTGTTTGAAAGAGATTGAATCGAAGCTCGGATACAAAGACAGGGAGAAAGCTCGCGTACGCGTACAACCAGCACACGGACAGCGGAGGGAAGCTACAGCTTTTGTCGTGAGTTGATACGTAGTGCTGCTGTGTTACCATGTCTACGCTCGCAGCGGCTCGCGCCGACAACATGTACTACCCTCCGGAGTGGAGGCCTGAGATGGGGGGCATCTCCAAGTTTCAGGGCTCTAATGGTCACAACCAGTACGAGAAGTACGGGAAAATTCGCTTCGAGCTACCGGTGCATGGATGGTGCCTTGGGTGCGGGCGACACATTGGCCGGGTGAGTCCTTTAACGTTGTCTGGCAGCAGCAGTAGCAGCAGCAGCAGCAGCTCCTGCACAGGTCAGCAGCAGTGTTACGTATCTGCTATGTATGGGTTCTCCACATTAAGCTGAACTTTCCACCCTTCTACACCCAGCACAACCAGTGCCCGTGCTGATGTCTCGTAGAGGGACGAGCTCTGTGGTCACGAACTACGAGACAAGAGATACACCATGTCAAGTACGAGTTGTACTTACTTGGCCACAACACTCACTTGTTTCCGACGTTGTTGCCGCTTCGCTCTTTGCGGTGTTGTCCGGTACTCTGCACTTGCCTGTTCGAAGCTCTGTTTGTGGGCTCGATACCGCAGCGGCAGCAGCAGCAGCAGCACCGACTAATCGATGGTTAGTGCGAATTCGTAGTTTGACGTCTAAAAACCAGAAAGCAAGGTTCCCACGTACAAGCAGTGCCAACAGCAGCATGGCAAAGATCTCTTAAGTAGCAAAAAATTGCTTCGTGCGACATAGCTACTGACTGCTGTAACTGGCCGCAATTGTTTGCGACGTGGATCCTGCTTCGCTCTTTTCTGTGCTACATCCTACATCCTACTCCAGTGCACTGCTGTTGTTGTACTAGACTAATACTTACAAAGCTTTGTGGCTCGATACGGCAGTAGAGGCAGGCCATCCGTACAACGAAAATATTTTTTCAGAAAAAAGGTGAAATTCGGGCGATTTTGGGTTAAGGCGCTCCTAGATCTAGGATACGATTCAGACGAAAAGTGCTACGGCTGTATGTAGACGCGTGCTACGATAGCGGAAAGGGCGAGAGCTTGACTAGAAAAAATACGGTGAAAATCGACGAACATACAAAAGGCCGTACGGCAGCAGCAACAGCGCAACAGCAGCATACCATGCCACATGCCACTCTGGACGAACCTTCAGAGCCCCCAAACCCCTCCTTACACTAAATCCAAGTAATTTTGTCCCCCAAAACGGGTTTCTAGTTGTAAGCGGATCAAGGACCGTCGACACATTTTTATCAATAACGAAACAAATTTACCATTATAGTGAACGAAAAAAAAAGCTGAAAAAAAGGACCCCTCCCAATAAAAGCTCACCCACATAGTAAATTACAAGTACCAACAACGCAGCTTGCAAAGATGAGTACATTGTATTGACCTGAAATTCGTCGAACTCACGGCTGACGTTCTTGAAATAATTTTTATAAATCGTTACATTTCCATCCTGAGTGGTATCTGCTACCGGGATGTGTAACAGCCAGGCAGGACGCGTTGTCTGTTTTTCGGTTGAAAATAGTTTCAATGACTGCTATTATTAATATCTCTCATAAATCGTGGCACTGAATTCGAAGAGCGCGATCGCCCGTGCGCCCGATGGCCCAAATGCTGCTGCTGCTGTTGTTGTAGTCGAACCTCCTACTGCTGCTGTCGTTGGTAATCAGAATGAAAGATTGAGATGTCAGCAGTATCCATCCCCTCCCGCGGTTTGTATGGCACGGCATGGCCAACTTACTCTCTCTCTCTTCATACTTTTTGGTCGCAGAGCACGATGCCTCTTTTGATGTTTTACCGGATGAAGAGTCGGCGCGGACACTGGATGTCGATGGGTAGAATGACCAACGCACACGCGCGCACGAAACAATCGACGATTTTGACTTCCAAACGACTTGCTCCGCCGGCTGTTTTTATTTTTCTTTTTCTCGCACTTCTACTTTCCAGCTTCTGGACAAGCCGTGGACACAAGTGTCGTCCCTTCTCCCCCCCGGTTCTTGCCTTCAGTTTTTTGTCGCGCATAGGGTTCAGCAATCCCACTGCTCGTCGATTTTTCATCGAATGTTGCTACCTCACGCTCTCGCGCTCTCGACCCCCATGATCTTACCTGCCTACCCATAGTACAGGCCAATCAGAAGGCTCCATTTAGGCCTTTTTTTTCCTACACAGTCCCTCCCCATAGTACACCATAGTAAGGCCAATCAGCGAGCGACACGGGGGTTGTGCGCGGCGCAACTCTGGTAGTACAAGTAGTAGTGCTGCTGTAGTACTGCTGCGGTCGGCTCTGCCCAAGCGGCGCCCCAGCGGCGGCGGCGTACCTCAAAAGCACAAAAACATGAGGCAAATACATGTTGTCCACGCCTGCCGTAGGGCGGTCTTTGTGGCGCTGCTGCTATTCGCCCGGGGTGGAATTCAGCGTGTGGTCGCTCCTCCTGCCCCTGTCCGAAGGCCGGCAGGGAAGCAGAATCGAGCGGGTGCGGGCAAGCCAGGACCTCCATCCCAGGCCGACAAGAGACGCAAGATCATGGAGACGAAACGGCATGATAGCCGGTGGAAACGGTGGTCGGGGGTTGGAGGAGCAGAGCAGGGTAACTCCGCCTTTTCCGGGTGCGGGCGAGCTAAAAAGGCGGAGTTACCCTGCTCTGCTCCTCCAACCCCCGACCACCGTTTCCACCGGCTATCATGCCGTTTCGTCTCCATGATCTTGCGTCTCTTGTCGGCCTGGGATGGAGGTCCTGGCTGGGATGGAGGTCCTGGATTGCCCGCACCCGCTCGATTCTGCTTCCCTGCCGGCCTTCGGACAGGGGCAGGAGGAGCGACCACACTCTGAATTCCATCCCGGGCGAATAGCAGCAGCGCCACAAAGACCGCCCTACGGCAGGCGTGGACAACATGTATTTGCCTCATGTTTTTGTGCTTTTGAGGTACGCCGCCGCCGCTGGGGCGCCGCTTGGGCAGAGCCGACCGCAGCAGTACTACAGCAGCACTACTACTTGTACTACCAGAGTTGCGCCGCGCACAACCCCCGTGTCGCTCGCTGATTGGCCTTACTATGGTGTACTATGGGGAGGGACTGTGTAGGAAAAAAAAGGCCTAAATGGAGCCTTCTGATTGGCCTGTACTATGGGTAGGCAGGTAAGACCATTGGGGTCGAGAACTCATGAAACCTACCTATACCAGGCTCGAGGATAACCTGATACGCCACCGGGGCGACCGGCTGTGCGACCCAACAGCTACGCATGATGCGAAGCCCGTTATTTAGTCTACTCCGTAATGAATAAAAATACACTCCAGCTGTAAGATCGAAGGTTTGATTGAAGCTCATATTTGCAAGCTGTGTGTATTACTCCGATCGCGCTTACTTCTGGGTGTGTGTCCATATATGTATAGTCAAGGTCAGTGACTCCCCTTGGAACTACAGTAGTGTAGCTTGTACCAGGGTCAACAGGGTGGTGTTAATCAATCTGTGCACGGAAACTAGAAACCCGTTTTTGAGGGGGACTAAATCTGACGGCTGTGAAATACACCAGTTTATCATGTAAATACTGTAAGTCGTATAACCGGGGGGGTAGGCTGGGTTTTGAAGGGCGCGCGGGGGGGGGGGGGGGGGTTCCATCATTGTTAGATCGCAAAAATGTGTAGGAGCTTACTGCACGCGTGATGCTAGGTCTAGGCAGTGGTCGGGGTGGCGGCGAAGGAGGGGGCGGAGGGGAGGAGTCATTGGAACTTGAAAGACAATATAAATACACCTTGAAAAAAAATATATAGTGGGCATCTGTATTTAACACGAAGGTGGATATTTTGCTCGCATCCACCTCCGTTTCCTTTCCCCCCTCCCGACTTCCCCCACCCCCCTAATATATATATGTAATAGTTGGCCTCGGTTGGCACCGACGCCGTAAAACATTTTATGTATATTAGGGTTGGCGTTGGTTGGCAACGACGCTGTAAGACATGCCAGTCTCTGCGTGAGCTAGACAACCACGGTACCTTTTTATTTTCCATTTTTATTTTTGGCGGTCACCATGATGGTTATCGAGTTAGATCATATTGTGCGGTGTGGAGAACCGTAGCTCCGCACAGGGGGAATGATCGCATCACGTAGTGTGAATATGGTCAGGCACTCACGAGGCAGTTACATAGTATTTATAGTACCCATTGCTGTCTCTGGGGTGGCCACGCCACACAACAAAGTAACTCATTAGCGCTGTCATCCATGGGCAAGAAAGTAGGCACAAGGTGCCGAAGTCCATCTCACGAGGCGGTTCTTGGAAGGATGCAGTTCACCCTTCATTCCTTCATGCGACTCGCCGAACACCTCACGGCGCTTCGCGCTTGATGTAAGCAATGTCTGCCTGGTTGGTGAAAATCCGACGTGCTCCGTCTCGGCATAGTAGGGATGCAAGGGTCTATGGTCATACGACTACGGCCATGCACAAACTGAGTGCCCCCCCCCCCCCACCCCCCCCCCGACCACACACATACGCCTCCCCCGCCGCCCCTCCAAAATATCATCACCCCCCCCCCCACACAAACGCACAAAAAAATACCCTCCCCCTCCCTCGCCGCCCTACCTGAGATCAAAATCTGACAGAATAATAAACACTACCCGACAGGTGATATCATCTCTTTACCTTTCGAGCCACCCATACGGCAGCAGCTTTAATTAATGTATTATGGTCTTCAAGTTCAAATTACCCCTACCCCCCGCCCCCTCCTTCCCCGCCACCCCCACCCACCATCGCCTAGACCTAGCCACCACGCGTTCAGTAAGCTCTTCTACATTTATGCGACCAAAACTGTTGGAAACCCCCACCCCCCCCGCCCCTTCCTTTTCAACCCCCCGCCCCGTTAAAAAACCCGCCCTCCCCTCACATGTTATACAACTTACACGATATACATAATAAACTGGTGCACTCCTTCCACAGCCGTCAGATTTTGTCCCCCTCAAAAACGGGTTTTATTGTTTCCGCGCACAGGTTGATTAGCATCACCCTGTTGACCCTGGTGCAAGCTACACTGCTGTAGTTCTAAGGGGGGTCGCCGACCTAAATCCTTAACGAGGACACACGCCCAGTAATACGCGCGATCGGAGTACCACACACACAGCTTGCGAAGATGAGTTTCGACGAAACCTTTGATCTCAAAGCTGGAGTGCAGTTTTATTTTTGTAATACATAAATTGGAGCTACCGCATGGATGGCTCGAAAGGTAAAAGAGGTGGTATCAACTGTCTAAATATGATTAAGTATGATACTACTGCTGTAGTATTATTGTATTAGTAGTGCAGCACCTGCGGAGCCTTTCTTGCGGTTGCTGCGGCGCCTTTATCATACTGGTCGTAGTTGTGAAGAGAGGGAAGAGAAGTCACTTTTAGATTTATTTTGCAACACGCTCCACGTCTGTAACTGAAAAAAATGTGAGCTGTGCAGCTGTGGTCGTTGACCGTTGGCCTTTGACGATGCTGTGGCTACTGTAACTGTGAGCTGTGACTAGCTTTAAGCGAGTTGAACCAAAATGGCCGTTGCTTCTGCTTCAAGCTGGCGCAAACAAACGTGCAGACTCTGTTGTCAATCGTGAGTGAGGTATTGGTGATGGCTGGACCAAATGGTTGATAAGCTGGACCAAAATGGTCGATTTTCTCCATCAAAAGGGTAATATTGTCCTCTTGATCATGGCAGCGTCTAGGGAAGGTATTCAATTCGATGCGAGTCGACGAGGGAAGAACATGCTCAAATACTCTTGCGATGAAAACGAAGGCGCGTACCGTAGAGGGGAAGGGGCGAAGAGCCTTGCTTAATGACCCCGGATCTGACGTACGTCTGAGGAGGGAGAAGGAGAATAAAAAGTGCGAAGATAATAACAGGGATGGGCGACGAAAAAGCAAAATAACAAAATGACCTACACCTGGTGTCGTCAATGAGGAATGCATATGCCCCCCCCGCCCGCCCCGCCCCCTCCCCCCCTTAAAAACCCCGCCTTCCCTTCACCGGTTATATGAGTACAGGATATAGACTTGCTTAAATCTTTTTTCTGAAAGTGCTCGGTTGGCACCTCCCTGGCATCTCCGGGGGTCCCAGTACGACGCCGCCTCCTTGCATTACTTGCGGAACGGTCCAGCTTTTTGGGGGTTTCTTGCTCGGCCTTTATTATTTATGTTTCTGCTCGTTTTGTCAGTTGTTTGTTGACTTTTCAGCTGCTGCCTGCAAATATGGTTTTTCCGCCAACAACACGATTTTGAACTTTTTCGCGATTTTTTCTTCTTTTTTTGTCTAGTAAGTTGAACTTCCTACCATTTGCCGCTAATTTGCCGCCTGTGCATTACTTAGCGGAACGGTCCAGCTTTAGCTTTTCTTTGATTCCCACCATTTGTTTTGTACTTGACGAAGTTTCATCAGCTGAGATTTGGGCTTGGCTCATCAGCTCCGCGCCGCCCAGCACCCCACCGCAGCGCTATAGCTCACAACAACGCAGCGCCGGGCAGTGCCCGGCGATGCCCTGCAGCTCAGCTCAGCAGCGCACCGCAGCGCAGCACTAGCTCAGTAGAGCGAAGCGCTGTGCTTTGCCGTGCTTTGCCATGCTGCGTGCTTTGCTATACTTTTTTACTAGTTCGTACATGCCAATAATATGCCAAGTATCATACCACATACCGGTACTCTTAATATTACACCAGGTTTGTACATACCTGGTATGACGTTATTGTATCACAAACAATGCACCCCCAGCTCAGTTTCGCACGGCTATATATTTCTCAGCAGCGCAGCGCAGTGCAGTGCGGTGCCGTGCCTTGCCCTTCGTTTTGCGGTGCTGTGTCGTGCGGCGCTGTGCGTTCTTTTGAACATACAGCAGCTGTTACTAGTAGTTGTAGTACCAGGTATGATACTGATATCAGGTTTATGTACGTGTTTTGTGTACTCGTCTTTTTGCTTTCTTCAGTTGATTGTCCTCTCTCGGTCCCCATGCCCCCCCCCCCCCGCAAATATCGCACGTACTACCGTTCAGAACGTGACATCAACAAGCACACAGCACAGCGCAGGGCACTTAGCTCTGCACAAGCACCTCTTAGCATTATTATCAATTCGCTATTCGCACCGAATAATCACGGGCCTCTTCTTCCTGGCCCATTTATTTTCATGTTTCAGTTAGTTGCATTAGTTCTTGCGCGAGCGTAGCGGGCGGCGTCAGCAGCTTTGCGGAACGGAGCCTTGTGCTTTCTTTAGAACCACACAGAGTACCACCAGGTACCGTTGGTAAGTGTGTGTACTCGTCTGTTTGCTTTTTCATCATTGGTTTTGTTCTCCATCTCGATCCTCTTCGCGATTTTTTCTTCGCAAATTACACCCGTACTACTGCCGATCAGAACGTGACATCGCCAACATACAGCACAGCACAGACAGAGCAATCAGCTCCGCACAAGTAGCTCGTGCTATTTTCAAATCGCTAGTTGCACTAAATCATGGGCCTCTTTCTGCCTCCTTCACATTTATCAGTTGGAATCTTCCTTGCGCGAGCGTAGCGGGCGGCGTCAGCCGCCCGCGGAGCGGAGCCCTTGTACATAGTACACTGATGGATTCCACAACCGTCAGATTTTTTCCCCCTCAAAAAACGGGTTCTATGGTTTCCGTGCACAGATTCGTTAACATCACCTTGTTGACCCTGGTACAAGCTAGTTCTATCGGTCGCCCCGGTGGCGTATCAGGTTATCCTCGAGCCTGGTATAGGTCAGTTTCGTGAGTTCGAGCCCCGCCGAGTGCATACTCGTATAAATTCGTTGGGACTTTTTTCTCTTCTTGAGTACAGATTGACTTGCGGAAAGCGCGAGAGCGTGAGTTAGCAACACTCGATGACAAATCGACGAGCAGTGGGATTGCTGAACCCTATGCGCGATAAAAATTGAAGGCAAGAACCGGGGGGAGAAGGGACGACACCTGTGACCACGGCTTGTCCAGAAGCTGGAAAGTTAAAGTGTGAGAAAAAAAAAAAAAAAGTTTCAAGTGGAGTCGTCGATCGATATCCTTAATGAGGACACACTCTCAGTAATACGCGCGATCGTAGTATCACACACAGCTTGCAAAGATGAGTTTCGACGAAATCTGTCTTCGATTTCACAGCCGGAGTGTATTTTAATTTTTCGTTAAATACCAGGGGGGCTTCGCCGCGCCAGGCTGACGCCCGCCTGCGGCTCCGCGCATGCCCGTAAGGCAGGTGGTAAACGAAGCGGAGAGGGACCATAGAAACGACAATTTACTGCCAAGGGGTACGGTGTGTCGTATTAAATCAGTTCATAGTATTGCAAGTATGAGGTGGAGCGATTGTGGAGGGGGTTTGTATATACTGAAAGGACAAAGCAATGGAACGGTCGGGAGGACGCGAAATCCATGATTATTATCGTATCATCTGCCAGGTACATACATACGAGTATACCGGGGGTAGTATGGCAGGACTTCTACGACAGCAGCAGCAGTAATCGCCAAACCACCTCGTTCCTCGAACGAACTGCTGCTGTGTCATCATTTTTAGCAGTCCGACCATATATACCTGGACCTCTCTGCTCTCTTCTCCCCTGTGTGCGAGTACTCCTATTCATATACCAGGTATATTAATATGTATTGCCCACGAGGCTCATGAATCACGCAGCTTGCAACGTTGAATCTAGACCGCTCAACTGTTGGAATTCAGTATCGACCGCTCAATTGGTCGAACTCACGTCTGACGTATTTGAAATATTGTTTTAAAAAAAGAGTACAGTACAGCATGCCAGCCGGTAGCCCGGGCACGGTGCAGGCACGCCCGAGGCCTCCTCCGACACAGTCGGAGTCGGGGAGCAAGATGAGAGAGTTTGGGGCCGAGGGGTGATGCTCATCGCAAGCTAGCACGGCAAAAGCTCAAAAATACGTACAAGGAAAGCTGAGGAGCCTTCTCCGAGCAGCGGCTGCAATTGTGTGCGTGCATTTATTTGATGTCCTGAGAATGATGCGCCGGTTGCACGTGGTCTTTTTTTAACTAGTTTAGTCTACAGCAGTCGTACAATAGTTTATAATTTCCCTGGTACAGTGGGGTACCCATTTTGAGAGCGTCCACGATAAGATACAATTGAGTTAAAGAGCGGTCAAACCGACTTGTCACGCGTTGTGATTCCTATGCTAAAACTTACCTGGTACATGATACCATTCGGAGATAAGAGCGGTAAATCTGGCATTTTCTGAGGGGCTCGTCACTTTCGAGCCCCGAAATCCCTCCCTATACTAAATTCAAGTATATGTGTCCCCCAAAGGGCTTCCAGCAGTAAAGGGCGTTAAGTCGAGTACCCCACTGGATATCATAGCATCATAGCGCCAAAAACCCTTTCGAGCTGGCTGCAGCAAGGTTCTACGACTGCGCTTCTACGACCGCCGATCGATGTGTACGATTATCCCAAAGACTCCAATCGACACACACAAGTTGACGATAGTTGCATGTATCCTATATGCGCGAGGTCCTAGCGAGAGGTACTAAATACGACGAGATAACGTTTAGAAGTACATGCAAGTACGAGTACTCGTTGTGCCTCTTCTGTTAGCCCCTCTAGAGCTGTACCCACGTTTTTGCGGACAAACTACGTGGATTCATTGTGGTATACTATTTGCAGCTGTAAAGAGTCCCTCTTCCCCTTTGGGCACACACCAGTCTGTTGATTTGCCCCAGAGACAAAACACGAGAAAAGCTCAACTAACAGCGCACTCGCCGCGTCCCCACCATCGTGGGATGGCGGGCGCGTTTGAACTTTTTTTGTACACGTACTTACTTCTGTCTTTTTTCTGAGCGGGCTCGTTGGTATGACCCTGACCTCTGAAGACCTCCCGCTTGAGCACCGCCTCCTTCCATTACTTGCGGAACGGTCCAGCTTTTATTTGATTTCATCCTTCACTTTTTTTTCTTTTTAGTGTTGTTTTTTTCAGTTGTTTCTTGATTTTCAACATTTTCCCTCAAATTTGACTTCTGCCAACTCGATTTTAGACTTGTTCTTTGTTTTTCCTTTGTTCCATCTTTTTTATTTTGTGGAAGTTGAACTTCCTCCAAATTTGCCGCCTGCGAGGACAGTTGAAGTTAGCGGAACTCATGCACACACGCACGATGTTTTCTGTGGTCTGTGCCTTGCTGCACAAGCTGTTTTCGCCGTTGCTCTGGGAGTGGTCGTTGCCGGGGTTGAGGGACGCTGAAATTCTGTGTGGCTGGAGGTCTCGCGCGAAACGCGAGAAGAGCCTGACCCGTTGCTGTATCGTTTTTTTCACACGAAAAAAAACACAACAGCAGTAGTAGATTGTAGTTGCTTCGGTATACAAAACGGCGTTAAAACTGCAAAACGGGACCATGAGCTTTTTCTCATGACCGCCTACCATACGAAAAATCTGCACACAGCGGCATCCGCCGCCAACGATTCCTCGCCCCACAGACCACGAGATCGCACCATACCTTGGACGCTGTATTCGCCATTACTCTGAGAGTGCTCGTTGCCGTGGTTGAGGGACGCTGACGCTGTGTGGTTGAACCTCTCGCTCCAACCGCGAGATCGTGACCCGTTTCTGTATCGACTTTTTTCACGCAAAAAAAACACAGGGTAGTAGATTATTGCTGTTCCAAAACACAGAAAACAAGATTAGTCTTAATTAGCAGTTGGTTCGGCGTAATTGGTCCTTTCTTGTAGGAATAAAGTCACATAATGGGAGGTCTTCTATTGACCAACCATTTCTGAGTACTGCTTATACGAAGACGTATTGCTATCTGCACACATCACCTTCCGTCGCCGATGATTCCTCGCTTCAAACAGCACGAGATGGCACGAGGCCTTCGAGGTTGCGCGCCTCATTGTTCTGAAAGGGATTGCTGCCAATATTGCGTGCCGCTCATGCTGTGTGGCTGAAGCTCTCGCTCGAAAGGAAAAGAGCCTGACCTGTTTCTGTATCTCATTTTTTTTACAAGAATAAAGGCAGAGCAGTTGTTTGCTGCTTCGGATTCGAGACAGACATATAGATTGCGAGTGTGATACGAGGCGCGTACGTTATGCTCATGCATGTGGCGTCCGGACTGTTTTCGTTGAGCATGGCGGCGACCCTCTTGGCATTGTCGAAGTCACCAGTTTGCGCCTGCATTCAATCGTGGACATCTGTCCGCTTCACACTTTTTTTGTTGTATATTGATGTTTTTCGTTTTTGAGCGAAGCACCTTGTAAACCGTAAAAGGACACCTTGGCGGCTATGATATGGAGAAATTGGTCGAAGCTCATGTTCACAATCTGCGTGTGATAAAATTGGCGCCCGTTATTTTTCGCCTTGCAGGGAACCCGTTTCAACGCAACCAAAGATCAGGCGGGGACGTACTACAGCACGAAGATATGGCAGTTCTCGATGAAGTGCCCCTCTTGCAGCACGGTTCTGGTCATTCAGACCGACCCCAAGAACACGGACTACGAATATGTGTCGGGCATCCGCAAGAAGGACATGGCGTTCGACCCGGAGGAGGCGCAAACCGAGCGGGTGCAGGACAAAGAGGTGTCCGACCAGCTGGCAGGTGCGAAGCGTGTGCACCTACCGGGACTCGTAGTGTAATACGTATGGCGGAAGCCAACGATCGATGATGGATGAAACAACAAAATATGTGGTCGAATCGTGCAGCTAATTATTATTAGTACAACTTTTAGATTGCGCTGTCCTCGTGAAGATGTAGTATATCTTATTGTTAATGGTAGCTCTACGAGGTACCAGATGTCATGCAGCCCGTAGTTCCTGCGCGGTGCCCTATGACGCGCCATGGTCACTAGGTTGTAGGCTATATAAAACTATGCCAGGTAAAATATTATCACGTGTTTGTAATTTATGGTGTACCTGGAAGTGTTAGCGTTTGTACCATAATTGGTAGCACATCAGCAATATCCCTGTTGCACATTCGTTCCTCGCTCGCCACCCCCCCCCCCTGCGCTGACACCCCCAGCTGGGGTGTAATATATCCCCTGTACCGGCCAGATCACGACCGAAATAACCCTGGTGTATTCGCGTGCCTTGTTCGCCCCCCCTCCCCCCCCCCTCCGCCTGCGAGCGCCGAAATATTGGAGTAGGAACGGCCGTCCGTCTCGAAAGTAATGCGTGGTCAGTGGTCAAGCAACAAACTAGAAGCCCGTATCCTAAGCGGTTCTTGGTAGGATGCAGCTCATCCTTCATGCGACTCGCCGAACGCCTACCGGCGATTCGCTCTTGGTGCAATCTGTGTCTGCCTGGTCCGACTTGCTCCGTCCCGCCATTGTAGGCATGCGAGGGTCTATGGCCATACGACTACCGCCATGCATTATAATAGTTGCACCCCCCCCCCCCCCCCCCCCTACCTCCCCTCGCGCCTAATATCATGCCCCTGACTGGAGTGCAGTGGATCCCCTGTACCGGCTGGAGCACGAACAGGCGGACAAACGTAGGGCGGTGTCGCGAAAAACGGTGCTTACGCAGCTCACGGAGCTTGCCGATTCGCACGCACAAGATGACTACTCGTCAAACGCAAGATTAAGGAAAAAAATGCGTTCACGAAAAAAAGAAGAACGCGAGAGGGAGGAGGAAGCGACGGTGAGTTACACAAGGCGGCATAATGGTTATCGCTGAACTTCCGTTAATGGTAGTTTTTGCTATGTGTTACCTACTTCGGGCGGAAGGTCAGTTTTCTCCCTCCTAACCCGGACCGCAACCCGAAGCCGAGCCCAAAGGAGTGTGCCAAGAAAGTTCCTTGCGCAGCGCACGGGGATCAAATGACAGGATGTGAGGATTGAACCCGAACCTGCAGTGAACGGTGACACACTGAATGCTACTATAGCTTTGAGCTCACCACAGAAGTTGCCGCATCAGTGTGTGGCGGTACGTCTCGAATTAACAGGAGCGCTGTTTCGGCCGGTGGTCTCGTGGTGACAGACAGGTGCTGCTTGCTTTGTTGGTAGTGTTATAGCACAAGACTACAGTTAAAATATTACGGCGGAACCATTCCTGTTTGTGTGTATACTAGGACTGTGAGTTGGCTTCCTGTCCTACTGTAATAGTAAGCCGCCGGCTACTCAGTAGCTGGCTACAGTAGGTGTTAAAGCTAGTTCCTTGTGGTAGTTTTTGCGGAAAGCTGCGGTTTGTGCGTGACGAGCGCGTTAGTGGCTCGCAATGTGATCTATATAGAGAAATGCTAAAGTAAAGCGGTTGGCTTACTTACCACCCAACTAATAACTACCCGTCAAGTCCCGCAAACGCAGAGCCATAGGCATAACGGTTACGATATTGACATTATTGTCCGTCCCATCGTAGCTTTGAAGACCCGCAAACGCGATGCGGTAACGATCGTTCAATACATCGTAGCATCCGTCCCTCTTACGCGTTACACACACGTTCTCGTGTTGTATTCTGCAGGCAAGAGGGCTCGGCATACGCCTCGCTACCCCAATCCCAGCAGACGCAGATGCAGCTCGCCGTATCAAGTACCGCAGCCGGCACAAGGGGTTCAAAACCGGAGAAAAGGCGAAAATGGCCGCCGTAACGAGCGAGTCTATCTTCGGTCCGGGAACGGAATCATCTGCGCAAGCACGGCGAAAGGCTGTGCTAGTGAAAGCGGCCAAGCTAGGCATCAAAACTAAGGGCATGCGATTGCTTGAGCCCGATGCGGCCGACACGATGCGACGACCACGCGCCGCCTCTCGGAGTAATGGCTCTTCGTCTCGCGCTAATGGGTCTGTTTCTCGAACTAGTGGATCTGTCTCTCAAAGCGATGGATCTTCCTCTCGAACGAGGGGGGCTGCCCCACACCCTTCCCCAGTGCGCGAACCACGCCGGGAAGGAACAAGAAAACGGCGAAGGCGCGACGCGGAACCGGAAATAATAGATGCCCACCACGACGAAGCCCCATGGTGTGCGAATGGAACACATTTAGACGTCCGCGATCCTGTCGATGGTGAAGGCGTCAGTGTTCAATCCATATCGATACGGTTAGGGGAGGAAGATAATGGTGACGAGGAAACAGCCGTCGCGTCCAAGAAACGGCGGAGAAAGAGTCGAGTTGGTAATGAGAGCACGAGTGTTTCATCTGTGCCCGTACGATTAGGAGGGGAGGGGGACCGTGGTGGAGAAGCAGTTGCCGCGTCGAAGAAGCGCCGGAGAAAGAGTTCACGCTCGCAACCCACTCCCGTTTCTGCGGGAAGCAATATCACCTCTGCTGCCAGCAGTGTTAGCGATGGACTAGCAGCCATCGCAGGCTTTTATTGAAATGTAATACACAGCTCGTGAGGACTGCATATGGTTGTCTTGTCGATAATAAAAGCGAGTGTTGCATCTGTGCCGGTTCGGTTAAGAGAGGAAGAGAACAGTGGTGGAAAAACAATCGGCGCGTCCAGAAAACGACGGACAAAGAGTTCACGCTCGCAACCGACTTCCGCCGCCGCTGCCAGCAGTAGCCATGGGCTGACAGGGATCGCAAGCAGTTATTGAATTATAATACGCCGCTCGTGAGGACTGTGAATAGTTAGTTGCCCTGTCGATGATGGGGACGTCAATGTTGCTTCTGCACCTGTACTCTTACGAGAGAAAGAGCATGGTGGTGGAGACGCAATCTTCTCGTCGAAGAAACGACGGACGAGCTCACGGTCGTCGAAATCGACTCCCGCGGCCGCTGCCGGCATTAGTAACGCTGGGCTAGCAGCGATCGCAAGCGTGTATTGACATTCGATACGCAGCTCGTGAGGACTACAGCTGTATATATGTAGCTGTCCTGTCGATGATGAGAGCGCGAGTGTTGGATGTGTGCCGGTACGGTAAGGAAAGGAAGAGAACGGTGGTGGAGAAACAGTCGTTTCGTCGAAGAAACGCCGCAGATGGAATCAACGGTCGTCGTAACTGACTGCTTCATCTGCTGTCAGTAGCAATCATGGGGTAGCAGTGGTCGCAAACATTTTTTATTGAACTGCAATACGCAGGTACACTACTACTGTAGCGAGGACTGTAGCTGGTCGGTGAAGCTCTTGCAAGGGTCCCAAGACTTTATTGAACTATGATGTGCGACGCGTGAGGACTGTATGGAGTTGTGTACGTGGCTCAAGTGCGGTTGGGAAGCCACCAGGTATTGCAACCAACCCCCGCCTGTGCCGCCGGCACTAGCGACGATGGGCTAGCAGCGTTCGCAAGCGTTTGTTGAAATAAATGTCAAACGCAGCTCGTGAGGACTCTAGTTGTCTTCCACAGCTCGTGATGACTGCACATACAGTTGCCATGCAGCTGTGCGTGACTCAAGTACGCTTGGAAAGCTTTTGGGTATTGCCTGCAATTCACGCCTGTGCCGCTAGCTGTAACAACGGGCTAGCACCATTCGCGGGCATTTATTGAAGTGGAACACGCAGCCCGTGAGCAATGTAATTGTCGTACGCAACTGGTGGTGAGGACTGTATGTAATTTTCCTGCAGCTGCACATGGCTCAATTGTGCCTGGGGAGCTTATAGGTATTGCACAAACGACTCCCACCTCCGCTGCCAGCAATAGCAACAAGGGGCTAGCAGCAATCGCAAGCGTTTATTGGACCAGGATACGCAGCTCGTGCGCGGCTCGTAAAGACTGTAGTTTTCATGCAGCGGTACGTGGCTCAAGTCAAGTGCATTTGGGAAGCAGTTTGTGGGGCGTGTATATTGTTCTGTAGCTGTACGTAGCTCACGTTATGCTTGGGCAGCCACCGGATATCGCTCGCGTGCTTTGTGCTTGAGATTGAGATATTCAAGGTTGGGGTTTGATATATGGGAGATTCCAGGCTGCGCTAGCGTACGAAAAACCACTCGGAAGCACACGCGACCGACTGTATTTCTGTCTGTGCGGATGGATCATTTTCGGTGCCCTTTTTGTGGTGAGGTTGTAGTGGGTTTTCCCGGCTGACATGTGCTATCATATGCCAGATAGCTTTTTTTTGCTCAAAATATGTGACTAACGCGGTTCCTCAACGGAGTGAAACTGCCCAATGTCTCTGCAATACCCGTTGCGTCTTACATGGTATGTCTATTACCGTTACGGTGGTATACACTAAATAAGCCCTGACACGTAGGACCTATCTAGCCTAGCACACCTAATTTGACGTGAACTCTGGAAAGTGGAATCCCACTCCCACTTGTTGGTCTGTTCAGACTTTCGAGCGCTTTCTTCACCTTGTCGTTTATAATATTTGTAGACCATGGGCCATGAGGTTGTTCATCGGATTGCACTTTGAGTTTTTCGCAGACCAAGATTTTGGGTGAGGTATACATCTTGTCAATTGACAAAACCTCATAAAAATAGATGCAAAAGACGCTATTCATATATTTGTAGCATGCGTCGGCTCAGTACAATTGCGCAAGGCAATGCACAGTATCGACGTGCATCTGTTCAATTTCTACACTCGCCGTAGGGGGGTTATGTTGTTTTGGGGCTTTTTTTGGCAGTGGCTCGGGGTCGCTCGCGCGAGTGAGCCTCCTGTTCCTTTGCGATCTCGAGCTTTCGTGCTGTTCCAATTTTGCAATATGAATCCGCAATTGAAAGGTAATAAGCTACGGTGCGCCAAACGAATCTCGTAAATCGTTTTGGCCCCTGAGGTTCAGACTCACTCGTGCGAGTGGTGAAATCCCGCTTACGGAATAGTGAAAATGGGGACAAGCCCCCTACCGTAGTCCTGGCCCATTCTATATACATATATTCAATGGTACGAACAAAAATATTGGTCGCACGCTCGAATTTCTGCACGTACTCCGCCGCATCGGATGATGACGCTGTAATCATCGTTGGGCTGCATTTTGCTGGGAATATCCGCGTGGTGTACACATGCGTGTTGATATTTCGCTAGATCGCGGCGGTTTCATCGCACATGGACCCGTAGACTCTGAGGTTTCAGGGGAGAGGCTGTCGTCCGACGAAAGCTCTTCGCAGTTACTTGGGGTACCAACCTGGCATTAAAGGGTTTCATTTACCTGGGACAGGCAGTTTCGGTGAACTACCACAAGGTGTTTCATTGTCCAACACTACCGGCGTACGTATGAATACCTTTGTGTACAGCATGCATTTGATTGGCGGCAGTTTGTCGTCCCTTACCGGTGCCCGTTTCAGGGAGGCAGGGTGGTCGTCTCCTCAGTCCTCTCGTTATAGTACGGTGGTGGCAAAGGCCTAAGAGTTGTTTGCTATTCGGTTTTTCTTTCGGGGATTATATTTTTCAAAGCTACTTGGATAAACGGCCACCCTTCCTTGGGTTTGCCATCCATTTCATTGGCGGCAGTTTTTGTCCCTTGCCTGCCATTATCGTGTTTTTGTGGTCGCCCGTGGGCACTCACATAGCATGCCATGGGAACCCACGGCGGGATGCCAAGGGTTACCGCGGCGTCCCAAGCAAGTTTCCGTGGGACCCCACCGCACCCCGCGATATTCCGTACGCGATCGAGCGGTCGCCTGCGCGTCATTGTATCATCAGTGTCATGCGCGGAGCAGAATGCGTTATTTCCGCTGTTTTCTGCTGGTCAACACCCGTCATAGCGCATTAATGTGAAGTGTAGTGCAAGCCTAATTTTGGTATTCATACTCGAGCTATAATATTGATGATCACCATGTGCCTCTCTTGCGTGGCAGTATCCAAAAGGCTCCCCTGCCCCCTGCTCTTCATGAAGTTGCCCCCATGTCATGTAGAGCTCTGGACACGTGCATTCATGCTGATCATTGTACGAAAGATGTGCGTTACAGCGGGGTCTAAAGGTGGCCGCCACGAGGCTTCGGCAACGCGGGATTGAGTCCTCGTTCCCATGCCTCTCAAGTGGTCGTCTCTCGCCAACAAGGAAGACAATTCCTTGTTGCCGTTACCTCCTCTGAGTGGTCGCGATACTCCAACGCGGTTGCTCCCTGAATCCCCCCGTACGCGTATCGGTTCCGTCCCAAATTCTTCACCTGCTACGAGTAGTACTGCTACTATTAATTCTACCAAACTGCTGAGCTCGATTTGGTGGACGTGACCTCTAAGCAAAAGCTCCATGCCACTTGCGTAGTTGCCCCGCACCCACCGTATTCGTGGCTCTCCTACTGACTGCCAGCGATGCCATTCTCAAGCGATCGGCAGACCGCCTCGCTGTGGACATACATTCCCAACACAATAATGCTCCTGGCACATTCTATGCACGTACCATATTTACACTGTACTGATTGCTGATCGCGTAGATTTGATATGCAATCTTTCAGAAAGGCATACTCTTTCAGGACTTTTTCTAGTGGAGGGAATGGAATCGCAATTTCGAGGAATCTCTGAATACTACTGGACCGATCCCGACCCCCCCCACACCCCACACCCCTACCCCTGGCCTGGTCACCAATGCAGCCCCCCTGCCCCCCCCCATTGCCATGAACGATACTGGACCCCCCCCCCCCCCCGCGCGCCACGTATTGGCTATATGTATATCGTAACGCCTTTCTACCGTCCTGCAATCATGCAGAGCCTCCTTGTTTGCTACATTATTTTTGTTTGGTGTGTATAGACAACGTCTCTCGTTGCACACGCCCGCGTCACACTGCGACAGTGTCCACTGCAGATAGGCTCGCCTATGGCGGGAGGGGGCGGGGTGTACTCATTTCATACATGACCGTAGTCGTAGTACCACATCCATGGTATAGACCCTTGCATCCCTATAATGCCGGGATGGAGCATGTCGGGTTTTTACCGAACAGGCAGACATCGCATGCACCAAGCGCGAAGCGCCGTGAGGTGCTTGGAGAGTCTCATGAAGGGCGAGCTGCATCCTACTAAGAACAACTCGATGGAGATGTTCCAAATGGTCCGCGAAAAGCACTAAAAAATGAGTGTTTCGCATTCACGGAGAAACCCAAATTGCTCGTTGGTTGGCAGGCCGACCCTGCCCCCAACGCCATGCTTCCTGCGACGCTTTTCTACTGGCTGCCTACGTACTCAATCAAGCGATTGATGAACACCCTCGTTTTGGGCCTACCTCATACAAAATGCCTCTCAACACGCACATGCATTCATGCTCGTGCCATATTTATAGCGTACTGCCTGTTGACCGGGTGGGTTTGATAACCATACAATTTCAAGGATGTTTCTGATGGAGGGCGTGGGCTGAAGGTTCTTCTCCGAAAGCTCTATATGCCCATGGGCCGATACTCCCCACCCCCCCCCCGTGTATCAATATTCTTTGCCGAAAGCTCTGAACGCTAGTGGACCGATCCCCCCCCCCCCCCCGAGTATTGACTACACACGAAGGATTGACTATATAAAGCAACACTTAATGGCTTGCGGCGTGTGTATCAGCGTGCTCCTGGTCAAGGTGGCCACGAACCCGCTCTCTGATGACCAGAGACATACACCTAATAGTTCCCACTAATCTCTAAGAACACGTTTGTACCGTGCTGCCATTTCCTTTTTGGCACATTTCATTCTGCTGGATCTATGTGCCAACGTGTATCGTTGCACACCGCCCCGTGTCACTGGAACAGCGTCCACTATATAAGTTCGCCTCTCTTACCTAGCTAGATAGGCGCTCACCTGTCAAACTAGATCATGGGTTCGAGTTAAGGGTGGGAAGGGAGGTACTCACTTCATGAATAGCCGGAGTCGCAAGACCATAAACCCTCGCATCCCCTGCAATGCCGGGACGGGCGTGTCGGGTTTTTACCGACCAGGCAGGTATTGCTTGCGACCAGGGCGGGGTCCAAATGGTCCACGAAAGCAGTCATGGGGGTGTATGCTTCTCATTCACGGAGCCAAGAAGTTTCTCCTGGGTGATTTTCACCGCGGTCTTCCTGCCCCCGGTGCCAGATGTCATGCTGTCAGACGTTACGCTGTCAGACGTCACGCTGTCAGACGTTACGCTGTCAGAAGTCACGCTGTCAGACGTCACGCTGACAGACGTCACGCTCTCAGATGTCGCGCTGTCGGATGTCACGCTGTCAGATGTCGCGCTGTCGGATGTCACGCTGTCAGATGCCACGCGGCTTGCGATGCCACCTCGTGGCCTGTGCGAGCACACCTAACGAACCTGATTCAAGTGGAGGGAGCGATAGATCCGACTAGACGACATCAAAGGATTATAAACACACAATAGCTAGTCACGAGGGAAGCGAGTCTCTAATTAATTACGGCGCCAAGAAGTATTATGCCCAGCCTGTCGTGCCCGAATCTCCGTGTCACGCCCGACGACCGGAATCTCCCAAAATAACGAACTGAGGAGGGGGTCGACTTTTTTTTCTGTTCCCCACCAGCGCATACAGTTGGCAACAGCTACATAGGTCCACACCACTAGCAGCGAGATCTCTACCACTTTTTACGATATTGGCACATCGGCCAGTGGAAGGCATGAGCAGCGCATGAGCGATTACACCCACGGACTACGGTAGTAGAAGAATCACTTTGGAGGCATTTTTCTGCAGCGGCTCGGGGTCAACTCGGGGTCACTCGCGCGGGTGTAACCCCCCCCCGGTTCCTTTGCGGTCTCAAGCTTTGGTGCTGTTTTAATTATGCGATATCAATCCTCAACGGAACGGTAAGTTACGCGCCGCACCAAACAAATCGCCTAAAACTCCTTTTTTGTCCGCGAAGAACGGAGTAATTTGCGCGAGTGTCAAAAACCTGGTAGTAGTGCCAATGGGTGTATTCGACGCATTCTACGATAGAGGTAGCACTTTTGGTCTGAAACGTTTTTCTGGATGACGGGGCCCCTTAACCCAAATTCGTCGGAAAATGCGCGTCATTTGTTTTGATTGATTTTCGTGGTATACATATAGGCCGTCGGGTTATTCATCCGGTACCAGTTTTATTTTTTTTCTCCAATACAGTTTTTGGGAGAGGTCTCAAGCTCAGAAGTTGCGGAATTTCTGGGAAAAAAAAATGGCGCACACCACTATCGTAGCACGCGTGTTACACCCCCTACTGCAGCCTTGGACATTTAGGCGAAAGGTGTTGCGATATACTCTCTCAACGGTTCAAGGCACGAGTAGTAGTCTAAGCAAGGCTTATCGGATTTTGAAGTATACTCCAACTTGCCACCAAGACCGCTCTCCTGAGTACTTCGGCCATATGTTGAGGAATATTAGTGGGGTTCTAGTCCATTCGACCACTTGCAAAAGGTTAACCAATAGCTTACCCAAACTAAGCCCTATAACACTCTCCCCCCTGAAACGGCGGGATAGCAGGTCGGCCGAATATACGGTTGGACGTGTCAATATCCAATGGGTTTTATTTCCTGGGTATACCGGGGAGAGTATTTTGCAAGGTCGACATGGGGAAAGTCTGAAAAAGTTTATTATTGTGGATGGTGGGATTCGAACCCACGACCCGAAAAACCCATGGTCTGTCGACGACGCCATTTGTTGAGGTATTAGTGGGATATTAGTCCGTTTGACCACTTGCAAAAGGGTAAGACTCACAACACTCTCCCCCCCTGAAACGGCGAGATATAAGGTCGGCCGGATATACAGGCGGACCTGTCAATCCCGCCGTTTCAGGGGAGTAGAGTGTCATGGTATAAGGAAGGCTTAGTTTGGGTAATCAATTGGTTAACCTTTTGCAAGTGATCAAACGGACTAATACCCCACTAAGTCATTAACACATACAGACGCCACCTTTCCAGTCGCTGTCTCTCTTCTGTTCTGATCAGTCACAAACACCCTTCACAGTCACTGTGCACCATGCATCTGCAAGTCTCTCCCCGAAACAGCCCACGTCCCCACTTCACAGTCACTGTGTGCCATGCATCTGCGAGTCTCTCCCCGAAGCAAGCCACGCCCAATATTATTAGTCAACGAAGGAGGAATGTTGGACGCATGCTCCGGTAGGTTTGCATCAAAAAGTTAGGAGGATTCTCACTCCGGAATCCCTGGGTATATGCCTCGCCCAACAACTGCGATTCACAAGTACCAGGTACCTGGTATGCAAAACGCCTGCCATTAGTACAATAGCGGTAGCATTTTTTGGCAAAAAAAATATCTGAATTTCGGCCTATTTAACGCATAATCGCTGGAAAATAAATGTCAATTTTTTGTTGATTTTTCTCGTTTTACATCTAAGGGCCATGATGTTTTTGATCGGGTTGCAATTTGGTTATCACTCAAAAACAGTTTTCGGGTGGGGTATAAAACTCCTGAAGCCATCCATAAACCTCAGAAAAATATCAGGGCCTTTCACGGCTCAAAACCGGTTTTCGGGTGGGGTATAAAATTCCTCAATCAAGCCATCCATAAACCTCAGAAAAATATCAGGGCTTTTCACGGCTCATGACCCGGCCCGGCGATCATGTCAGTAGGCTGTCAGAAACCTCACGTTTCGTGTGGGGTTGGGTTGGGAGGTGTTTCAGATATCACAGGACGGGTCGGGTCGGGTCAGAGAAGTTTTGAAATCTCGCGGATCGGGACGGGTTACCCTAACTCGACCTGACCCATTAGAAGCCCTGAAAAATATGGGTGCGCCTCTACCATAATATGTGTGGAAAGTGCAACCCGATGAACAATCCCATGGCCTAGATATATCGCGCGAATGATATCATACCTAATAAAACACCACCATAGGTCGTTTTTCCGACGATACTGGGTAGACCACTATTGTTAAACGCCTTTACAACTGGAAACCCTCTTCGGGGAAAAGTTACTTGAAGTTAGTATAGGGAGGGATTTGGGGGCGCTAAAGACCGTTTGAGCTCCTCAAGTGTGGTTTTATCGGTTAGTACGATAGTTTGACGGGTATACTTGTTTGGGACTAGCACATATAAACGGTTGTCGGGTGGCGCGAACGAGTGTCTTCCAAGTCATGTTTCGGGTTAGCTATTGAACTCCACGCGTTAGGAGCTCGGAAAATTCTGCTGTGCGCCCCTACCGTGGCACGACTCCATAGTAGTACTATCCACGAGCCCACCTGCTCACGTCACTGTAGGCTAGTGGTTAGCGCTATACAACCAACAACGGATTATTCTCGGGTATAACCAGCTCGAATACTGAGTGCAAATCTTTTAACATTGCCATGAACAACAGATAGATCAATCGCGAAAAAAACCAACGCCGAAACATCAAACTATCAACGATTGTGTCCACTGGCAGTTGGCCTCTCCGCGCCATGAGTTACCTGGTGGGTGAAAGGTCGCCTGCTGCTCGATTTCCGGTTTCCAATTCTGCTGGCACGTCCATTGAGGCGCGCTCCTGAAGACGCGGAATGAGCGGCTGTATCTCGCCTTTCCTGGTCACTGGCGGTTGCGGGGGAACCGTCATTCTTGCTGCGAGCGCGTGACGTGGCCCTTCTGATAGTCTCCGATCGGGGTTCGGCCTTCCCGGGCACATGCAAGAAGTCCACATCGTCCTGCTTCGTAAGTACGCAGTTCATTGTGTACGGAAGGTTTACGGAGCGAAACAGTAAAGCGCGAACGTGACTGAAAATACATATGGTACCTTGATATCTTTGATAGATTTGATGCATTTATTTGATAGATTTGATAGATTTAATAGATTGATATCGTACTTCCTTAGTTGAGGAAAACCCCGTCAAACAGAAAACAATGGGCCGAATCACCCCCCCCCCTCCCCTACGTCCTCCCCAGACGCTCACGAGAAAGTTGAAATGGCAATATAAAGCAAGGAATGTGCCAGAAAAAAGGTTGCTAGCCATATGTATATACCTGATAGGACTGTACATTATGGGAGAAAGAGACAAAAGGGCAAGCTGGAATGAGATGGGATAACGTAGTCGAGAAAAAATTGGAAGGATTTATTTAGGAGAAGACCAAGAAGAGGTACACTGTCCATCGAGAAGTTGGCAGGTTGAAGACAGCAGCAAAAGAAAGGATAGAAGAAGGGGAGAGGCTGGCGCTAAGAAATAAGGTGAAAGAGGAGGAACGCGTGGGGAGTTACGGGGTGTTGAGGGAAGATATTGGAATGAAAACGTATTTATTTACACGGTCCAACGGACTACGCGAAATAAACGAAACTGCGATTTCGTGTGGGGGACCTGGGCCTACCGGAAAGGAGAAAGAGATATATCCGTAGTCGGGAGGAGAAGGACGTGGATGCACATATATGTGCCCGTGTGGCACAGAAAACAGAGTAGTGTTCTCACATAGTAGTAGGAGAATGTGACATATATATACAAGGAGGAACGATAATTGTTAGAAGAGATGAGGAAAATTGACAAATGTGACATGGAGGAGTTTGGTAGACTAGAGAGTAGCGATAAAACGATCGCTACCCTGGGAGATAGATGGTGGCCACAGACGGCGAAGCAGGAAGGGATTAAGATAAGCAAACAGTTTCATGTAATATACGGAAAAAGCGTGATGAGCGCCCAAATAAATGTTGGGGGTGTCTTTTGGGAGTACAGTAGGAACGGTGCTCCGTCTCCAAAGGGGGTGCGTGGTCAATGGTCAAATGACTAAGGCAAGCAAAAAATGAGTGCTCCCCCCCCCCCCCCCCCCACTTTTTTTTTTTGGCGGTCACCATGATGGTTATCGAACTAGATCATATTGTGCGGGGTGGAGAACCCTAACTCCGCACAAGGGAATGGTCGCATCACGTAGTGTGAATATGGTAAGGCACCCACGAGGCAGTTACATGGTAACACCCATTCACTGCTGTCTCTGGAGTGGCCACACCAAAAAACAAAGTAACTCATTGGCGCTGCCACCCATTAGCAAGAAAAAATAGGCACAAGGTGCCGAAGTCAGTCTTACGAAAGGTTCTTGGAAGGATCCATTTCACCCTTCAAGCGACTCGCCAAACACCTCACGGCGCTTCGCGCTTGGTGCAAGCAGTGTCTGCCTGGTTGGCGAAAACCCGACGTGCTCCGTCGCGGCATAGATAGTAGGGATGCGAGGGTCTACGGTCATACGACTACGGCCATGCACAAATTGAGTACCCCCCCTCGTCGTCCCCGACCCCCCCGATCCCCCACCCCACACGCCCCACGCTCAAATCACAACTTCAATAGACACCATGACGCCATCAGCCCCCCACACACCACACACCATGCTATAAGACCAAGGCTATACGGTAGGGGGGATGTTGTGATATACCCCTTTTCTTCACTACTACTGGATTGAACCACTCGCACGAGTGACTCTGCACCTCACTGTCGAAAAACCTTTAGACCATCTGATTGGCGCAGCGTAGGTACCCATTCCATTGCGGATTCGTATCGTAAACTGAAAAGGCACGAAGCCTTGAGGCCGCAAAGGAAGAGGGGGGTCACTCGCGCGAGCTACTACTACTACTACTACTACTACTACTACTACTACTACTACTATTACTACTACCACCACTACTACTACTACCACTACTACTGTACTACTACTCTACAGGAAACACATCCGGGTCGGCAATGCTTCGCTTGCTTTATTATTTGTAGCCTCTCTTCTTGAATGTTGAAAATAATTAGTTATTTAATCTCCGCATCAAAACCTCTAGATACCTGGTATGCTGTACCAGTTATGTTTGGGATGATTTTACGTCATGTTAAGTATGAATAATAGGTGCCTGTCCCTTCAGTGTCCCTTGGTACTCACAAAGTGTACTTCGTCCTTGTCGTCACCTGACGACTCTGATTCAGTCTCTTTTGCGCCTTAGAGTCTTGGCATAAACACCGACCTTGGTTTAGCATTATCATTAAAATACTATCTATCTGTGTAGTCTATAATAGACGATAGAAGTGCCCATGTCTTGGTGCTCTAGCAAAATAGCATTGTTAGTGTTGTCTAATATGTGTGTATAGTCTATATGTGCCTATCTCTTGGTACTCACAAAGTGTTCGCCTTCGTCATCGCTGTCGTCGCCTGACGACTCCGACTTGGTCTCTCCTTCTTCTTCTTTCAGCCTGGGCATGAACACCGAACTTGGCCCGCTCAACCTTCTAGCTCGCTTGCCCTTCCCTGATTGTTTTGTTGTTTGTGGAAATGAACGAGGAGATCAAAAGGCTCTATACGAGTACCTCATGGAAGTTTCCTGGCATCTCATTGCAGAATGGCATGCCCGTGGCCATCTCATGGCAGTTCAACTGCCAATGTCAGCCCCATGTCGCTGCTATGGCGCTGCCCACCACGGCGCTCGTTTGTCGCGGCCATTTCGGTGTCATGACAGTTCATACTTCCATGGCAGTTCCATAGCAGTCCGACGGCAGTTTCGTGGAATTGCAGTGAATGGCAATACCATGCATGTTCTTGAACGTTCATTACCGTGAACATGATGAACGGCAATGGACACGTCAATGGCCCTGCCATGGGACTATCATGGAACTGACATGGAAAAACCAAGCAACGTTCATCCATGGAATCAAGGTGCTGGATATCCAACACACACACACATATCCACTTATTGGTAGCTGGTGGTCTGTGTTTTTATCTGGTTCCCTCGGGGGTCGAGTTAACGAGTGCGATGGGCGGGGCTAAGCACATAGACTAGACAGTTTATAGTTTCACGTCATGGGGCATTATTTAATTTCTTTGTTGAACTGGGGGTTTTCGCCAGAGCAAGCGATATGATGAGACAGAGACGGCAATTAACTGATGAAGCAACAAGAGTCAAGAACGGGCACTTGATAAGGGCTGGATGTAGACCGTTATTACAAGGCTTTCAGTAGACAATTAGCCTATAGAGTACAGTGGGTGTTTGAACAGCCTTTTATCAGAAGCTCTAGGTTTAATACCCTTGTAATACCCGCTATTACCTCAACAAATCGCGCCGACGGCTGCATATAGACTATGGCTTGTACTGCAGTTTGGCTGGGTATATGGTTAAAGCCTTCGGCCAGTAGCCTACCGGACTACCAATCGTACGATATACAGTACCTTAAAAGCGTGCAGTATTTAGACTAATAATAATATGTGGTGTCCCCAAAGCAGTGAAGGCATTTTCACAGGAAGGATTGAAGGGCCACGTCCAAGTCGCGGTGTGCTTCGCTAACCTATGTATGGGATGCGATGAGGTTGGGGAGACAGACTATATCTCCTTGAAGGTCAGCCTATGCGAAAGGTTGTTGAAGTTACTCACGTGCGTTCGTTGCTGATAGAGGCAGAAGAGTAGTAGTACTTGTAGCCTTATTCAGATCACGTGCCGGGTAAAGACGTATTCGCTCGGGCGAGACCACCAGAGGGCCTGTTTCATTTTTTTTGGCGCGAACACCTTCTTCCTCGATATACCAAGACGTCCCTTACAAGGTAACTCAGGTAATCACCGGCCTTCCGAGATAGTATCTTGATACGAGTTACTACTACTACTGTAAGCAGCTGTGTTACCCACAGGGGGGGGGTGCATACAGTATTTGACTTTTTCCTGGCGCGTCATGGCCGTCATCATGGCGTGCCATGACGCTGCCATGGGCTTTCATGGCACTATGGCACTGCCGTAAGCTCCTACAGCAATTGCAATGGCGAGCCTGTGGCTATGCCCTGTGGGGGTCATGGCGTTTGTTGTGTAGAACGTGCAAAACATGATATTACCATGTGCCCTGGCTCGGCAATGCCATGACACTGCTATGGGTCTTCATGGCAATGCCATTGCCATGCAGGCGGCAGAGACACGAAGGCCCATGATAGTGCGATGACAATGCCATGGAAATAAATGTCAAAAAATATCCATCGTCGGGGTGAATGGTCCATCAACTAAACAGAGGCTTTCAGTATAGTCTCAGCCGTGCAATATGTACCTGCGCTGGTCCTTGACAGGAGAAGACTCTTCTTTGCGGGAGGTGTGTCTCCTCCTGCTATCGTCCGAGAAAAATAAGTCTCGTCGGCATCTGAAGTGGGTGAGAGGACCCACGAAGGCTTCGCCCCCTGCTCTGCCTCCCTCTCATCGTCGCTGCTGAGATAGCACCTGCAAGAACAACAGCAACAACAGTGCCAGGACGTGCACGTAGTCATGTTATGGCTACTGTCCTGCTTCCCTTTCATCGTCGCTACTGAATTAGCGCCTGCAAGAACAATAGTGCGGGTGTATATATAGATATGATACGCAGCCAATCGTGGACGCTGACGAAACGGCTCCTATTTTTTCAAAGCGACAAAACTTTCCACTTCGTGGTGCATCTTATTCCCATGTTGGAGCGAGAGTGGCGGACGATGCGACCCTCGCAAAATGTGTCATGTATGTGGTGTTCTCCTGTCCGTGATTGGATTGCCGCCCATGTATCAGCTCGTATACGAAGTCGAATATGGATAGCAATTTGACCACTCCCCCGGCTAAATGTTTAGGAATTAATGGGGTATTAGTCCGTTTGACCACTTGCAAAAGGTTAACCAATAGCTTACCCGAACTAAGCCTTATGACACTCTCCCCCCCTGAAACGGCGGGATAGCAGGTCGGCCGGCTATACGGGCGGACCTGTCAATGTCCAAGCCGTTTCATTTCCTGGGTATACCGGGGAGAGTATTTTTCAAGTTCGCCATGGGAAAATCTGAAAAAGTTTATTATGGTGGATGTGGGGATCGAACCCACGACCCAAAAACCCATGGTCTGTCGACGACGCCATTTGTTAAGGACTTTAGTGGGGTGTTGGTCCGTTTGACCACTTGCAAATAGCTTACCCAAACTAAGCCTTATAACATAAACATGAGCGTTTCGTGCCATCCCTGGTATAATATAATATAATGTATCACGTACAACAACAGCAGTATCGATTATAGACTAGTGGATTAAACACGTTTCGTAACAAGTAGAGCATACCTGGTATAGTCACACCTGGCATACGTTTCGTAGGTAGTATCTGATGGATCAAACACACATTTCGTATTGTACCAAGTAGAGTATACCTGGTACCTGGTATACTACAGCACTAGAGTACAGCAGTAGACTACGAAGAAGATCTGATTTCAGTGTTATACCTGGTACTTCGCATAGCATACCAGGTATTATATGTCCCGCGCTCGAATCCCGTCACTTACTTGTCGTAAAACAAGGCTCCCCCGTACGGCTTCATCTTTTTAAGGGTGTTCTTCGCGCTTCGCGTCTTGTGCAAGGCGCCCCCCTTCACGGGGGCTGGCGACGGGTTGCCGCTGCTGCCTCCCAAGGTCTGCCTGTCATGGCGGGGTCCAAGATTCAAATCCACTACGCTCAGTAAAATCCACTTCTTCTTTATGTAGTAGATCGAATACGAAAAGCTCCAGTCCGTGCACCACGCTTGATTCGAAAAAACCCTCTGGGGGTACATGATGTATGTACGGTGCGCTTATGTGTTTGGCATCAACCCGTTAGGCCTGCTGGTTGGTGTACACCCGTCGCCATCTATTATTATAATAGCGCATCCAGTGTCGACGACGATTCTTCATCCTCTAGAGATACATAAGCTCTCTTCTACCTCTCTGGCACAAGGTGCCAATAAGGGCGAATACTGATTGTCGGATGATACATAAGACACAACACGCGAAGACGCATCGTACATGTATGCCGGTGCACTGTTAATATGTGTATCCATGCCCCGGCAAACGCCGGGTTGCCATCATCGTTGCCCGGTGGCGCACGTTAGCGTGACACGTGTTGCGCGGGCTGGAAAACGGTCGAAATTCCCAGCAACAGCAACTAACCTCAGCAAGCAGCAGGTGAGGTACCAGTTATTAGTATTGTCGGATCATACTTCGAAGCATGGATGGGATGGAAAGGCCCGCTACACTGGCTACACTCAGCCTGCAAAATTCAACTTTCCTCAGTCAGGCAATATTTGTGATAATTGTACACCACCGCTTTGTACGGAAATGTAAGAGCCGTTTGGTACTAACATTAATTACCCAACGGTCGCTGTATTTTCCGCCCAGAGCGGTACATGTTACAACATGGACTCAAGGAGGATCCGTATTACGAACGAACCCACAAAGTACGACACCCCTTTGCCAATTCATACATACAGCGCACATATTTGCGGACTCAAAGAGCACACCCCTTTGCAAACTTACAAAGCACATCGCTTCTACACAGCGAGTGGGTGAAGTAACAATAATAATGAAATTTCAATTTTCAACACTAAAACCGTGACTGCTGTTGTTGTGTACCGGTACTAATACGACACAGACTGTGGATATGGACTCGGCTTGCGAACACATCCCTTTTTTGCCAACTCACATGTTATAGCTTCACGGCCTGCAAATTTCAAATTTCCACGCTCAGACCCCAACCGCGATTATTGCACACTTACTTACTGCCAGCGAGTACACAGTAAAATGACACGATTTAAAGGCACAGCTTCGTTCGGCTTGCAACCTCTCACAGAGCACATCTCTTTACGCACTCACAGAGCGCATTTCTTTCCAAATGGACAGAACTTACATATTTGCGATCGCACAGAGCGCAGCTCCTTGCGATTTCACAGAGCACAGCTTGCAAATTTCAAATTTCCACACCCAGCCGTGACTTTTATACTATCAATACTGTGATAACGGCACGATTTGAAGGTAAATTCGGGTTGCGAACTCACAGAGCACATCTCTTGACCTCGAGGGGCGTCCAACGCTTCGGTGGAGGCGGCGTCGTGGGGGACTGGAGGACCTTGTTGGTTTTACTTCGGCCGATCGCCTTCCTCTTCTTCTTGTTGACGTAGCGATCTTCGGGAACCCGGCGGCGGTGATAGGTTTTAGTACTGCCTGGTTTTTTTCGACTCGCCGTTGAAGAGCCGGAGAAGAAAGGGCTCTCGTTTTCGACCCATGCGTCATCCATGGCGTGTCGGTCGCGCCTCCCTCTCTGTGTTGTATAGCAAGCAGCAACAACAAAAGGGGGGGAAGGAGGAGGAGGAGGAGCGGCAGTGGCGGCGGCAGCAGTAGGGAATGCTTGAAATGCTCGAGCAAACGTGCACCTTCTACGTTTTGTTGACAAACGAGCAGGATACCAAATCCGAGAGGAAAATTCGAAGCTTGAAAATAGAAACTGTGCGCGGCAAGCAGCAGCATCATCACCTGCATCAATAGTGGGGAAGAGTCTGAAATGCTCGAGCAAGCTTAGCTTTTTTCTACATTGTTGACGCTCGTATTTGTCTTGTACCAGGTATGTGTCACAGTGACGATGACAAGCCGAGGTTACAAAGTCCGAGAGGACACTCTCGTTAATTCGAATCTTGAAAGTAAAAATGTGCACGGGATCGTCTGCAAGGAGGGGACACACACACATTCCTACCTATATTTAAGAGGGTATGCACAGCAACGCTTTGTGATTGAGTGTGCACCACGCCTATATGAATGCCTGCCGTGTGATTGCGTCGCATCGCCCAGCCTCACCTCTCCTCCTCTTCCTTCTCTCTCTGGCTGCGTTCTGTTCCAAGCGACGCACGTTTATTGTGCGCGGAGTTGAAAAAAAGCTGATCTTCCAAGATTGCCAGTGCGTGTCCCTGTTTTTCGGCGCTTTACGTATAACTTTACAGTTTAAAAAGCTCTGAGACCCCCTTTTCATGTTTACCTCCTAAAAATTCGAACTCCACCCGCTCCACCTACTTTTTCGTTTTTCATGTTTATTTCTTTTGTGAATTTCGATGTACAGCAGTCGTCGTTTTCCCGCGCTACATAAGTAATATATTACGGCATACTTTCTATAGTGCGAGGTGTCCGCATAGTGCGGTGTGAAGATCGCTTGTCCCACAGAGTATCGCACTACCCGGGATAGTTCGGGGTCCGACTTTAGTGCGAGTTTTGTCATTACTAGGCAAAGTGCCGTACTACTGTGCAGCAGTAGTAGTTACGGACCACGACTGACTCTGTGGACGGACGTGTTTTGCTACACCGTCATCCACACGACGAGCAGAACAAGAGAGGCCACCCAGCACCACGCAAAGGTTTTTGCGTTTCAGGTCTGTCACGACTTCGTCCTACAGAAGATTGCACTATCCCGGGATACTTCGGGGTCCCACTTTAGTCCGGGTGTTGTCATCTGGCAACGCACCGCACTAAAGAGGGACTGATTATTACGTGCATGTATATGTTTGCTACAACACCATTATTATCGGCAGCAGCAAGAAAGGCGTCCCAGTGCAACGCAAATCTTCTATTATGTTTTAGGCACTACTAACCGGTCACCCGGGTAGTGCGAGTGTGCGAGATTTATGCGGTTCGGTTGCTTGCGGCGTAGCTCTCTAAACGGCGGTAGGTCCTGAGTTCGAGACCCGGTGAAAGCACAACAAGTTTTTCTTCTTTTCTTGGTGGCACCACTATTGAGGGGGAAGCACACACAGTGCACTCTCACTGGTAAGGACCTCCTCCTGTTGTTACGAAGTGACCCTTTTGGGGCTTTTGAGAGGGGAAAAGTGACGAAAACAAGTAACTTTTAGTTCGGCACTGATCGGCCATTCGAAGCAACGAGGAGGGCTGGCTGTGCTTTCGGCTGTAAGGCGATGCAATATCCGTACCCGAACTGCGCTACTAACAATGTAACAAGTTGCCCACCACAGTCCATGGTCCTACTCGCGTGCTGTACATGTATGACACTGCTGCTCTTTCGAAGAAACGGTGGCTGGTATCGCACGCAACACGTTTGTTTGTCTTTGGACGCCATACCCGGGCTAGGGAGGAAAATGTTATACCCCGGTGCCATGTTGCTGTTATCACATTAACTCGTTTAATCAAGTCCTTGGTCACAGGACAGGCTCCACCACCAGTCCCTCTGGAGAGGAAGGATGCCCCCGGGAAAAGCGAAGCAAACCAAAAGTGGTACACGAGGTAGGTATAGCACCATAGCTGAGTGGTACATACATGTAGTCTATAGTATCATACTATAGCTGAAGCAAGTCATGCATCCGCCAAAAAGTATAAAGAAATGCAACCGGAGGAGTCCGCCTACGTACTAGCCAGGCCCATGTTGGTACATAAGTTTCAAGACGTGCATCTGAACGTACTACATCGCATGCCACCCAGGAAACCCAACCAATGTACAAATCTGAGGCGGGGGGGAAGAATGAACTAATAGTAAGGAAGAAATAGAAGAAAAACACGATAAATAGATGACGAAGAAAATGAAATGATACGCACGTAGCAAGTTTCAAGTTTCGTAGACTCGTCAGCAGCGGGAGTGTGTAGCGAGATAAGGCCACACACAGCTACGCATCGCCACGAAGAAAAAAAAAAATGCGTCAGATCTAGGCCAACAATGGAATAAGACACACGTGTAGTAGTAGTAGTAGTAGGAGGAGGAGGAGTAGCAGTAACAGTAGTAGTAGTAGTAGTAGTAGTAGTAGTAGTAGTAGTAGGAGTAGTAGTAGTAGTGATAGTAGTAGTAGTGGTGGTGGTAGTTGTAGTAGTAGTAGTAGTAGTAGTAGTAGTAGTAGTAGTAGTAGTAGTAGTAGTAGTAGTAGTAGTAGTAGTCGTAGTAGTAGTAGTAGTAGTAGTAGTAGTAGTAGTAGTAGCAGTAGTAACAATAGTAGTAGTAGTAGTAGTAGTAGTAACTAGTAGTAGTAGTAGTAGTGTTAGAAGTAGTAGTAGTAGTAGTAGCAAAGGTAGTAGTAGTGGTAGTAGTAGTAGAAGTAGTAGTAGTAGTAGTAGTAGTAGTAGTAGTAGTAGTAGTAGTAGTAGTAGTAGTAGTAGTAGTAGAAGCAGTAGTAGTAGTAGAAGCAGTAGTAGTAGGAGCAGTAGTAGTAGGAGCAGTAGTAGTAGTATTAATAGTAGTAGTAGTAGTAGTAGTAGTAGTAGTAGTAGTAGTAGTAGTAGTAGTAGTAGTAGTATGGGTCACAGGTACACTTTCTACCGTTACGTAGACAGATCTTCTCGTGAAGATTTGTATGAACGGTAGCCGTTCCAGAGGTATTCAATATCGTGTCTTGTTGTACTAAAAGTGGTCGTGGAGTCTCCGTAGATTCTGATGACAGAGAGGCGGGTAATTACGTCTCCCGCTGACAAGTAATCTCTGTCGACTCTCTGTTTTGCCTGCGAAGCACCTTTCGTTGCCTCAAGGCACTTCTATCGTTACCGTCGCTTGGTTCGCCGTCGAACCTTGCTCCAACCTGGCGTGTCCTTCACGCTACGAAGAACAAGAAGAGAAGTGGTTGCAAGTTGCGAGTCGAACCTGGGATACCCCAATCCCTCATCTGGCGTCGATTCGAAAGGCTTGTTAACTTGCAGCAACTTCGCCGTGAGTCTTTCTTGTTTTCTCGTAAAACAGGCTCGTTCATTTTGTTTTTCTTCACATCGTACGAAGAAAACACGAAATGTAAGAATATAGACACGAGTTATCGTTCGTGGACTACTGTGATACCGCTCTCATCGTTGCGATCAGCGAAGGACGCTTCTCACCACTCTCATCGTTTACAAGCGAAGGACGCTCTCCAATCGCGGTGGGCTGGTCCTGTTTCTTCTCTGGTATGGTTTGCTCAAGCCGCGTCGGTAAGCGTATCCTCGGGGGGCGAGCCTATACCTATAATCCCGCAGGGTGTCTGCCGTTTTATGGGCCATTGAAACAATTAGATATATATCTTTTTTTTTCTGTCGACCATAAACGATTTCCGTTTTGTCGAGCCTAGGTGTATGAGCCAGCATCGTGTGGGCACCCACCTAGAACGCTTACGTTACGTAGTTCAAGCGCTGGATCGTTGCACAACCCTCGACAAAACTAATCGTTCAAAGTTCATCCATCGATAGCGCTCGGAGCGCATCCAGAGCACCATTGATTTGGCGGACTCGTGAAACTTCTGCTTGTTGTGAGTCGTGGGATGTTCGTATCGCCCCGCCCATCGTATCACAAGTTAAAACAATCGTGAAACTTCTGCTGCTGTGAGTCGTGGGATGTTCGTGTCGTCCCGCCCATCGTATCACAGTCAAAGGAACACAAACGTATAGCATAACATCATGCGAGTTGGACTTCTCCCAATCGTTTTGTGCGTACGATTGCCAAGCAGCGGCAGCCCCGTGGTTGTATTCGTTACCGTGAGTACTACCACTGCCGTCGCACTGTCCCACCCATCGTACCGGGACAGAGCACTGGTAATGGCATTTTCTTTCTGCAGACTTGAGTGGGGCGTTTGGATTCTTGTATCGTACCAAGTATCCCCACCAAGCAAAGAGCAGAGTGTTTTCTTACGTTTAAAAAAAAAAAAAATCCGATATCCGTTGCCAAAACAGCAGTATGGCAGTCAGCGGCGGCGACCAAACTACGTTGAGACCAGCCGCGTTATAGTTTGAAGATGGCAAACGTGTACCCCGTCGGCATCAAACTCTCTGTCGCCATACAACAACATGATGTTGGAGCCGCATGCCGTTGTCGGCACCGTTACTGCATCGTTGTCATGTACTCATCATCATGCGGACTCGTGTACTCGTGTACTCTGTACTCGTACAGGTATACGTACCCTGATTCCGTTTCGTCTTTATTCCTCTTTTGTATAAAAATAATTGCGCCGCTTGCATGCCAGAAAGAGAGTACCGTCAGCAGTGGAGTATCGTATCGTAGCTCAATACAGCAATCCGTGTCTGCTGTGACTTTGTTTGCTGCGGGTGATTGTAGGAGGGTACCGGATTGTAGTTTGTCAGAACAGCACCCCGTGCGTGCTGAGAATTGTCTGATGAGTGTAATACGATTACCGATAGTAGCTCTCCTTCTGAACCTCGTTGTGGTCAGAAGAGGGACACCGCTAGCAGTGCTGCTGTTCCAGTAGGTGCAAGATCGAAACGCCGTGCGGTCGATTGTAATACAGCAGTAAATAGCGGATGCCCTGACAATACCAATAATAAAAATAATTCGTGGTTCAGCTCTTCGCTGTCTCGAAAGAAACCATCTGCTACTCTCTCTTTTTCCTCTCGGCGGATACGTATCCCCGGGATAGTTAATGGTCTTGCTGTGTCTGACCTGACTGTTGATTCTGCAAGCGACATTACATGTGTTTCGCTGTTATTTTTGAAGCAACATCCAACCTTGTGTAAAGCCCGGGTTGAAACCGTCCCACCATCGTGTATGTCTCTGAGTGCAGCGAATGGCTCGTCGCTCGAGATCTTGGGATTTATTAAGTTGTCTCTTACCCTGGGTGATATCACACGTCGTATTGATGCACTCGTTATCCCATCGTTAGGGCCTGACCAGATATTGCTTGATAATGATGTCATGTCTCGTTTTGGGGCTATACTCGATTGGAAAAATCAGCGTTTGACTTTCTCGTCTAGTACTGTCACTATTCCAGCTACCCATAGGTCCCCTGATGCTCGTGCCCAGGTGACCTCATCCACTGTATTGCGCTCCGTAGCCGCAGTGCACAAAGATGCTGAGGTACACGCTGTAAAATTGTGCAATCGTATTGATTTACGCCCCCGTCACAGTGCCGTGATCACTGCTTTTACAGACATCAAACCACTTCAAGATACGGAAGTTATTATTGAGCCGCGCATACTCTCGGAAAATGAGATGTCTTGCGACAATCGTCCGGTCGAATTTGAGCGAGTTATCGTAGCTCGCACCCTCACCACGTGGCTAGCAGCAGATGGATCAGTTGCCGTTCAAATAGCTAATCCATCGTCCGAGTCTCTTGCCCTCCACGCAGGATTAGAGATTGGGAAATTGTCGAGTGTTGCCGTCGTGTCTCCTGCTCAGCTGCATGTGCATGCTGTAGCAGCAACACCTAATACCCCGACCGAAATTGCAGCAGCACGTGCTGAAATTATTGCGCCACTATCCAGAGCATTTGTAGACTCTACTTTCACCGTTGAACAGCAGTCAGCAATCCTGGATTTATGTGCAAAATACCGTCCTGTCTTATCGTTATCACGAGCGGAGTTGGGTAAGTGCAATACTGCCGAAGCAACGTTTTCCCTTTCCACTCATACCAAACCTGTGAGCCGTCGTCCGTATAGAGCTCATCCGCGCACTGAAGCCGTTATCAACAAGTGTGTTCAGGACATGCTCAACGATGATATAATAGAGGAGCGCTCTAGCCCGTGGGGATCTCCCGTCACCATCGTGGCTCGCAAGGATGGTCAACCTCGTTTCTGTGTTGATTATAGAAGTACAATCAACAAACACCTTATCCGCAAGACCTGGCCGATGGCTAATCTCGAGGATAACATTGACATGGTCGGAGGCGCCAAATTTATCAGTGTCGCTGACGTCCAAAGCGCTTATTGGCAGATTCCCGTTCACCCTGATCATGTCGAGACTACAGCATTTGTCACTAATTCTGGCAAGTACTGTTATAAACGTATGCCGTTTGGTGTTTGTAATGCCCCGTGGCTTTTCACAGAAATGGCTCATAAAACGTTGGGCCATATTCCCGAGTTGCTTATTTATATGGATGATCTCTGCGTTTTGTCCACAACCTGGGAAAATCATTTGAAATCGTTAGAAAGCATGTTTGCAGCGTTGCAAGCAGCTGGTCTCACCCTGAAGCCGTCTAAACTAGCGTTTGGTCCTAAATCGGTTGCATATTTAGGCCATGTTATTTCTGCTGAAGGGGTGGCAGTTGGGAAAGATCGTATCAAAGCTATTCAAGAGCTACCTACTCCCACCTGCATCAAAGATCTTCGTTCCGTTTTAGGGGTGATGAATTTTGTGCGTCGTTTTGTGCCGAATTTCGCCGAAGTAACCGCACCACTCGTTGATCTCACCCGTAAAGAGTTTGCAACTAGATCACGCTTTAAGAAAGCCTGGGGGAAAACGCAAGATACCGCGTTCGCTCACATCAAACGTTTACTGGTGTCAGCCCCAGTCTTGAAATTCCCTGATTATGAGCGTGAATTTATTGTGCATGTAGATGCCAGTGAGATAGGAGTTGGCGCTTTTCTTGCTCAGCCGTCGAAAAATGACGACTCGAAATCTGATCTTGACATTATCGCGTATTTTAGTCAACGATTCAAACATGGGCAACGCCATTACTCCGCGTCAATGAAAGAGTGTTGTGGAGTCGTACTTACACTCGCTCACTGGAGACCGTATTTATTTGGGAAACATTTTACGGTGATCACTGATCATCAAGCATTGACCCACCTATACTACATGCAGGATACGTCCAATATGCTTACTCGTTGGGCTATTGCGTTGCAAAACTTTGATTTCACCGTTAAACACGTCGCGGAAAAATTAAATGTAGTACCCGACGCGCTGTCTCGATTGTTTGGTGAAGTGGAAGAAGAACCGTTACCGCAAGAACCAGCCCTTGCGTCTATCTGTCGAAACGTTCCGAGCGATAGACCGTATCGTGCACCTGGGCCTCGCGACTTCCAAGTATCTTCACAAAACCTCGAAGACGTAGACCTTGTACAGAATGATAGCGAATTGTTTGCTAGTGCAGTGTCTCTGTTTCCGTTGCTTGACCCAGAAAAATTACTGGAAGAACAACGTGCTGAGTTCGGTCCGTATATCGAATACGTAAAAGCACCTGTTACCGTACCCGTCCCAGATGGTGAAACCAAAAACAGCATGAGTCATTATTTTCTGAACGAAGAAATATTATTCCGGTCGTATTTGCCGGGTTATCTGCGCAAACGCAGTTCGTTCCGTGACCAACTCGTCGTGCCCACCGCTTTACGGAAATTAATCGTCCACTCGTGTCATGACCTACCGGCGTCTGGAGGTCATCTAGCTTTTAAAGCTACGTTCGATAAAATCCGAGATCGTTATTGGTGGCCTACTATGTCGAAAGACGTAGCAAAGCACATTAAATGCTGTTCATCATGCCAACACCGTAAGACGTCACACCGTCCTCCGAAATTACCTGTTGGTCATCGTCCTGTTTCCCGTCCGTTTCAATGTGTGGCTATCGATTTAGTAGAGTACAAATCGTCGTCGAATAACTCGAAGTATGTAATGTCCGTGATAGACCACTTGACTCGTTTTCTCGTTCTAGTTGCGATTAGTGACAAGACAGCGGCCACAATCGCTCGCGTTCTTGTAGAACGTGTTTTCTCCGTTTTCTCAGCTCCTGAAACCTTACACAGTGACCTCGGGTGTGAGTTCGAAAACGAGCTTGTTAAAGAATTGCAATCCGTATTTGGGTTCAAAAAGACGCGCACGTCAGCGTATCGTCCACAAGGCAATTCAGTGTTAGAGCGTGTGCATAGTACAATGCATAATATGTTGGCGATGTACGTAAACGTCAAATACGACAATTGGGCAGAATTGTTACCGTTTATTCAGCTTGCCCATAATACCGCCTACAACAAGACGCTCGAGGAAACCCCTCATTTTTTAATGTTCGGCCGTAGAGCTTCGTTACCCGTTGACATTATTCTCGGCGTCCCGTGTACGTCTGGTTCTGGAACCCGACAGGATTATTCCCGTCGCACCGTTGAAAATCTGCAACTCGCGTACGAAATTGCCCGTCGCAATTTACAGGAGCGTGCCGACAAGCAGTCCGAATCTAATGAGAAATTGTCGATTCCGCAATATCAGCCCGGAGACCAAGTGTTAGTACACCGTCCCTATACCGTTGCTGATGGACCTAACCCCAAACTAATTAGTCCCTGGCGTGGTCCCTATACTGTGCGTTCACAGTTATCACCAGTAATTTACCGTGTTGCGAGAGATGGTGAACTTGCGGAAACATCTGTTCATTTAGGTCGTATTAAGGCATACCATAATGACGCGTCTAGTTCCGTACCGGATTTTACCGCACTCGATGATTTGTTCCTAGGAACTACGTTACCGGTACCTGATCTAGACGGCTCTGTGCTTACCGTGCACATCGGCCCGTATACTATTGAAGCTATCGAAGGTCACAATCGTGGGCCTGGTAAAGCCTCACTGACGAATTTTCAGTATCATTTTCTCGTCAAAGATAAGCCGTCCAATTTAGGCATTTGGAGACACGTCAACGTTGTGCCTCAATGCCATGAGATGATCAGAGCGTATCGTTCAAGGATTCTAGCTGAAGATCCACACGCTTTTGATCCTCCCAAAAGTACAAAGAGTAAACGAGACGTCGTTGCTCAGTCGTCCTGATACAAGCCCCAGTACCACCCTCCGTCCTTCTGGGAGTCCTTAGTCATCAGTATCGTTGCACCACCCCCACTATTTTTGTTTCCCGGCCGGGTTTCGTTCGTCAATAGTGCGTCGTTGACACATGAGCCGCAACACTCATGAGTCCTTTTTGTTTTTCGGTGGTTGCTTGGGCGTATTTTGTGGAGTAGTGCCCACGTATTGAGTCATGGTTGGATACTCGATTGCTGCTGCCCAACAGCTGAGGTCCTGGTTTTATACCAATAGTGGATGTTTGTTTTCGTTTGTTTCTTCGTGTGGAAGTACCTCACGCGAAAAGATAGCCTTTTTCTCGTGAATAAAGTGCTATAGATTTAGAGACGTACACGGTTCAGAGACACTACTGCACATTGGGGTAGTAAGTGTTAGTGGGGGGCGTTCAACCAGTAGTTACGCAAGGGTGTGCATATACGAGCAGTATACACTCGGGCGTCATTGTTGGGTTAGTTGAGAAATTGTAGCTGTGTACAGTGTGCATATACTTGAAGTATACATTGGGCGCAGTGAGGTTAATCAATTAATGAACATCGTTTTTCTTTCTGTATGAGATATTGGAGGCTCCTGGGTGCATTCGTAATGCATTCTCCAGTGTCAGAATCGTGTGTTGGATTGACTACAGAGTTACAGTTGAGCGCGTGAGCTGTATACTCCTAAGTAACAGAATCCACATATATATGGAATATTCCCCGGTCGTATCCCGTGTTACCGTGCGACCTGCACACAGTCAACCGTTAATTGACTGGCAGGAAGTCTCGTCGTTATGCAGATTTGTCTGTGTACTGATTACGTTTGTCAGCCACCATCGTTTGCTGACTCGTGGTCATGATCTTGCCGTCCTATCGATTATGCCTTTTTCGATACTTGAGACATGCCACCTTATCGTTAACCATGCACCCGCAGTCCGTCATACTGCGCCGTCATCGTTACATCCACACTATCGTCAAGTCATGCAGACTTTTATCGTCTTGATCGATCAATCGTTACCGTGTTGCATACTCTGCATGCATTGTTTTCTGGCAAATCGTTGTTCAGCACATTTGTAAACTCATCATTAAGTGTGTATCAAGCCCTGCAGGCAACCGTCTCATACACACATCGTTTATGTTGAGGAATGTCCTGATTATTGCCAAAGGTACTACCGTCCGTTATAAAAGGTTGATTTTTATCGTCGAGTACGTCATTTCGGGACCGGATAACCGTTCTGGTGAAGAATGAAGGTACACACCACTGGTAGTTCATAGTGTGTGACTGACATCTTCAGTAAAATTCGATTATGCTCATACAAGCCCGTGGTTCTAACTGCGCAGGGGATGACATGATTAGAAAATGAACAAGTGCAATACACACAGTGACTACCACAGTACAACAATACTCTGATTTATTAGAGAACCTGAGAACCTGTCTCCTCTTTAAATGTTCGAAAGCTGTGCTGGGTTCTCCAGTATGTAGCGTTCAAACATTGGGGGGCGATATGGGTCACAGGTACACTTTCTACCGTTACGTAGACAGATCTTCTCGTGAAGATTTGTATGAACGGTAGCCGTTCCAGAGGTATTCAATATCGTGTCTTGTTGTACTAAAAGTGGTCGTGGAGTCTCCGTAGATTCTGATGACAGAGAGGCGGGTAATTACGTCTCCCGCTGACAAGTAATCTCTGTCGACTCTCTGTTTTGCCTGCGAAGCACCTTTCGTTGCCTCAAGGCACTTCTATCGTTACCGTCGCTTGGTTCGCCGTCGAACCTTGCTCCAACCTGGCGTGTCCTTCACGCTACGAAGAACAAGAAGAGAAGTGGTTGCAAGTTGCGAGTCGAACCTGGGATACCCCAATCCCTCATCTGGAAAAATCAGCGTTTGACTTTCTCGTCTAGTACTGTCACTATTCCAGCTACCCATAGGTCCCCTGATGCTCGTGCCCAGGTGACCTCATCCACTGTATTGCGCTCCGTAGCCGCAGTGCACAAAGATGCTGAGGTACACGCTGTAAAATTGTGCAATCGTATTGATTTACGCCCCCGTCACAGTGCCGTGATCACTGCTTTTACAGACATCAAACCACTTCAAGATACGGAAGTTATTATTGAGCCGCGCATACTCTCGGAAAATGAGATGTCTTGCGACAATCGTCCGGTCGAATTTGAGCGAGTTATCGTAGCTCGCACCCTCACCACGTGGCTAGCAGCAGATGGATCAGTTGCCGTTCAAATAGCTAATCCATCGTCCGAGTCTCTTGCCCTCCACGCAGGATTAGAGATTGGGAAATTGTCGAGTGTTGCCGTCGTGTCTCCTGCTCAGCTGCATGTGCATGCTGTAGCAGCAACACCTAATACCCCGACCGAAATTGCAGCAGCACGTGCTGAAATTATTGCGCCACTATCCAGAGCATTTGTAGACTCTACTTTCACCGTTGAACAGCAGTCAGCAATCCTGGATTTATGTGCAAAATACCGTCCTGTCTTATCGTTATCACGAGCGGAGTTGGGTAAGTGCAATACTGCCGAAGCAACGTTTTCCCTTTCCACTCATACCAAACCTGTGAGCCGTCGTCCGTATAGAGCTCATCCGCGCACTGAAGCCGTTATCAACAAGTGTGTTCAGGACATGCTCAACGATGATATAATAGAGGAGCGCTCTAGCCCGTGGGGATCTCCCGTCACCATCGTGGCTCGCAAGGATGGTCAACCTCGTTTCTGTGTTGATTATAGAAGTACAATCAACAAACACCTTATCCGCAAGACCTGGCCGATGGCTAATCTCGAGGATAACATTGACATGGTCGGAGGCGCCAAATTTATCAGTGTCGCTGACGTCCAAAGCGCTTATTGGCAGATTCCCGTTCACCCTGATCATGTCGAGACTACAGCATTTGTCACTAATTCTGGCAAGTACTGTTATAAACGTATGCCGTTTGGTGTTTGTAATGCCCCGTGGCTTTTCACAGAAATGGCTCATAAAACGTTGGGCCATATTCCCGAGTTGCTTATTTATATGGATGATCTCTGCGTTTTGTCCACAACCTGGGAAAATCATTTGAAATCGTTAGAAAGCATGTTTGCAGCGTTGCAAGCAGCTGGTCTCACCCTGAAGCCGTCTAAACTAGCGTTTGGTCCTAAATCGGTTGCATATTTAGGCCATGTTATTTCTGCTGAAGGGGTGGCAGTTGGGAAAGATCGTATCAAAGCTATTCAAGAGCTACCTACTCCCACCTGCATCAAAGATCTTCGTTCCGTTTTAGGGGTGATGAATTTTGTGCGTCGTTTTGTGCCGAATTTCGCCGAAGTAACCGCACCACTCGTTGATCTCACCCGTAAAGAGTTTGCAACTAGATCACGCTTTAAGAAAGCCTGGGGGAAAACGCAAGATACCGCGTTCGCTCACATCAAACGTTTACTGGTGTCAGCCCCAGTCTTGAAATTCCCTGATTATGAGCGTGAATTTATTGTGCATGTAGATGCCAGTGAGATAGGAGTTGGCGCTTTTCTTGCTCAGCCGTCGAAAAATGACGACTCGAAATCTGATCTTGACATTATCGCGTATTTTAGTCAACGATTCAAACATGGGCAACGCCATTACTCCGCGTCAATGAAAGAGTGTTGTGGAGTCGTACTTACACTCGCTCACTGGAGACCGTATTTATTTGGGAAACATTTTACGGTGATCACTGATCATCAAGCATTGACCCACCTATACTACATGCAGGATACGTCCAATATGCTTACTCGTTGGGCTATTGCGTTGCAAAACTTTGATTTCACCGTTAAACACGTCGCGGAAAAATTAAATGTAGTACCCGACGCGCTGTCTCGATTGTTTGGTGAAGTGGAAGAAGAACCGTTACCGCAAGAACCAGCCCTTGCGTCTATCTGTCGAAACGTTCCGAGCGATAGACCGTATCGTGCACCTGGGCCTCGCGACTTCCAAGTATCTTCACAAAACCTCGAAGACGTAGACCTTGTACAGAATGATAGCGAATTGTTTGCTAGTGCAGTGTCTCTGTTTCCGTTGCTTGACCCAGAAAAATTACTGGAAGAACAACGTGCTGAGTTCGGTCCGTATATCGAATACGTAAAAGCACCTGTTACCGTACCCGTCCCAGATGGTGAAACCAAAAACAGCATGAGTCATTATTTTCTGAACGAAGAAATATTATTCCGGTCGTATTTGCCGGGTTATCTGCGCAAACGCAGTTCGTTCCGTGACCAACTCGTCGTGCCCACCGCTTTACGGAAATTAATCGTCCACTCGTGTCATGACCTACCGGCGTCTGGAGGTCATCTAGCTTTTAAAGCTACGTTCGATAAAATCCGAGATCGTTATTGGTGGCCTACTATGTCGAAAGACGTAGCAAAGCACATTAAATGCTGTTCATCATGCCAACACCGTAAGACGTCACACCGTCCTCCGAAATTACCTGTTGGTCATCGTCCTGTTTCCCGTCCGTTTCAATGTGTGGCTATCGATTTAGTAGAGTACAAATCGTCGTCGAATAACTCGAAGTATGTAATGTCCGTGATAGACCACTTGACTCGTTTTCTCGTTCTAGTTGCGATTAGTGACAAGACAGCGGCCACAATCGCTCGCGTTCTTGTAGAACGTGTTTTCTCCGTTTTCTCAGCTCCTGAAACCTTACACAGTGACCTCGGGTGTGAGTTCGAAAACGAGCTTGTTAAAGAATTGCAATCCGTATTTGGGTTCAAAAAGACGCGCACGTCAGCGTATCGTCCACAAGGCAATTCAGTGTTAGAGCGTGTGCATAGTACAATGCATAATATGTTGGCGATGTACGTAAACGTCAAATACGACAATTGGGCAGAATTGTTACCGTTTATTCAGCTTGCCCATAATACCGCCTACAACAAGACGCTCGAGGAAACCCCTCATTTTTTAATGTTCGGCCGTAGAGCTTCGTTACCCGTTGACATTATTCTCGGCGTCCCGTGTACGTCTGGTTCTGGAACCCGACAGGATTATTCCCGTCGCACCGTTGAAAATCTGCAACTCGCGTACGAAATTGCCCGTCGCAATTTACAGGAGCGTGCCGACAAGCAGTCCGAATCTAATGAGAAATTGTCGATTCCGCAATATCAGCCCGGAGACCAAGTGTTAGTACACCGTCCCTATACCGTTGCTGATGGACCTAACCCCAAACTAATTAGTCCCTGGCGTGGTCCCTATACTGTGCGTTCACAGTTATCACCAGTAATTTACCGTGTTGCGAGAGATGGTGAACTTGCGGAAACATCTGTTCATTTAGGTCGTATTAAGGCATACCATAATGACGCGTCTAGTTCCGTACCGGATTTTACCGCACTCGATGATTTGTTCCTAGGAACTACGTTACCGGTACCTGATCTAGACGGCTCTGTGCTTACCGTGCACATCGGCCCGTATACTATTGAAGCTATCGAAGGTCACAATCGTGGGCCTGGTAAAGCCTCACTGACGAATTTTCAGTATCATTTTCTCGTCAAAGATAAGCCGTCCAATTTAGGCATTTGGAGACACGTCAACGTTGTGCCTCAATGCCATGAGATGATCAGAGCGTATCGTTCAAGGATTCTAGCTGAAGATCCACACGCTTTTGATCCTCCCAAAAGTACAAAGAGTAAACGAGACGTCGTTGCTCAGTCGTCCTGATACAAGCCCCAGTACCACCCTCCGTCCTTCTGGGAGTCCTTAGTCATCAGTATCGTTGCACCACCCCCACTATTTTTGTTTCCCGGCCGGGTTTCGTTCGTCAATAGTGCGTCGTTGACACATGAGCCGCAACACTCATGAGTCCTTTTTGTTTTTCGGTGGTTGCTTGGGCGTATTTTGTGGAGTAGTGCCCACGTATTGAGTCATGGTTGGATACTCGATTGCTGCTGCCCAACAGCTGAGGTCCTGGTTTTATACCAATAGTGGATGTTTGTTTTCGTTTGTTTCTTCGTGTGGAAGTACCTCACGCGAAAAGATAGCCTTTTTCTCGTGAATAAAGTGCTATAGATTTAGAGACGTACACGGTTCAGAGACACTACTGCACATTGGGGTAGTAAGTGTTAGTGGGGGGCGTTCAACCAGTAGTTACGCAAGGGTGTGCATATACGAGCAGTATACACTCGGGCGTCATTGTTGGGTTAGTTGAGAAATTGTAGCTGTGTACAGTGTGCATATACTTGAAGTATACATTGGGCGCAGTGAGGTTAATCAATTAATGAACATCGTTTTTCTTTCTGTATGAGATATTGGAGGCTCCTGGGTGCATTCGTAATGCATTCTCCAGTGTCAGAATCGTGTGTTGGATTGACTACAGAGTTACAGTTGAGCGCGTGAGCTGTATACTCCTAAGTAACAGAATCCACATATATATGGAATATTCCCCGGTCGTATCCCGTGTTACCGTGCGACCTGCACACAGTCAACCGTTAATTGACTGGCAGGAAGTCTCGTCGTTATGCAGATTTGTCTGTGTACTGATTACGTTTGTCAGCCACCATCGTTTGCTGACTCGTGGTCATGATCTTGCCGTCCTATCGATTATGCCTTTTTCGATACTTGAGACATGCCACCTTATCGTTAACCATGCACCCGCAGTCCGTCATACTGCGCCGTCATCGTTACATCCACACTATCGTCAAGTCATGCAGACTTTTATCGTCTTGATCGATCAATCGTTACCGTGTTGCATACTCTGCATGCATTGTTTTCTGGCAAATCGTTGTTCAGCACATTTGTAAACTCATCATTAAGTGTGTATCAAGCCCTGCAGGCAACCGTCTCATACACACATCGTTTATGTTGAGGAATGTCCTGATTATTGCCAAAGGTACTACCGTCCGTTATAAAAGGTTGATTTTTATCGTCGAGTACGTCATTTCGGGACCGGATAACCGTTCTGGTGAAGAATGAAGGTACACACCACTGGTAGTTCATAGTGTGTGACTGACATCTTCAGTAAAATTCGATTATGCTCATACAAGCCCGTGGTTCTAACTGCGCAGGGGATGACATGATTAGAAAATGAACAAGTGCAATACACACAGTGACTACCACAGTACAACACAATACTCTGATTTATTAGAGAACCTGAGAACCTGTCTCCTCTTTAAATGTTCGAAAGCTGTGCTGGGTTCTCCAGTATGTAGCGTTCAAACATTGGGGGGCGATATGGGTCACAGGTACACTTTCTACCGTTACGTAGACAGATCTTCTCGTGAAGATTTGTATGAACGGTAGCCGTTCCAGAGGTATTCAATATCGTGTCTTGTTGTACTAAAAGTGGTCGTGGAGTCTCCGTAGATTCTGATGACAGAGAGGCGGGTAATTACGTCTCCCGCTGACAAGTAATCTCTGTCGACTCTCTGTTTTGCCTGCGAAGCACCTTTCGTTGCCTCAAGGCACTTCTATCGTTACCGTCGCTTGGTTCGCCGTCGAACCTTGCTCCAACCTGGCGTGTCCTTCACGCTACGAAGAACAAGAAGAGAAGTGGTTGCAAGTTGCGAGTCGAACCTGGGATACCCCAATCCCTCAGTAGTAGTAGTAGTAATAGTAGTAGTACTAATAGTAGTAGTAGTAGTAGTAGTAGTAGTAGAGTAGTAGTAGTAGTAGTAGTAGTAGTAGTAGTAGTAGTAGTAATAGTAGTAGGAGTAGCAGTAATAGTAGTAGTAGTAGCAGCAGAGGTAGTAGTAGTGGTAGTAGTAGAAGTAGTAGTAGTAGTAGTAGTAGTAGTAGAAGAAGCAGTAGTAGTAGTAGTAGTAGTATTAATAGTAGTAGTATTAATAGTAGTAGTAGTAGTAGTAGTAGTAGTAGTAGTAGTAGTAGTAGTAGTAGTAGTAGTAGTAGTAGTAGTAGTAGTAGTAGTAGTAGTAGTAGTAGTGGTAGTAGTAGTAGTAAGTAATAGTAGTAGTAGTAGTAGAGTGTTTGCGAACGTACGTTTTTAGAAATTTACTTCTTCAAAAATTGTCCCGAAGGCAATATTTGCGGTAAATTTTTGAAAAAAAGGCAAAAATGTACTTTGTCGAAGGTAGGTTTTGATCAAAAGTTACGGTAAATTTTGTCTCTCTGTTTCATTGGCCTACAACACACCGAGCATTTGTCCGAGGCAGAACGCCTCTGCAAGGGTCTATAGCGCCCTAAGCAGAACCAGTTTGAAGCACCACGGCTGTTGTCACGACACAACACAAGCTACTAATACGAACGCACGGAGGATTGAGAGGGTAGTACCCTGAGCACGACGCGCAGGCGTAACATCAGAGATATGCAGCAGGCCGGTGATGAACCGTCTGTTGCTGCCCTCTGCGTCCGTGACCAAGGGTTCAGCGCTTGCTGCAAGCTGTGGTGAACTTCTCGCAGCTGGCGGAGTCGAACGCACGCACGCGGAGAGGAGCCTCAACGCAGAGAGCGACACCACGCGCCTTGATTGCGGCTATCGTGTGCCGCATCTGGCAAGATAGGACTCGTATTCCATCTGTGCGACAGCAGCCACCGCGCTTCTCCAACATCACCGCGACTGAAGCGTGGCATGACTTTCGGTTTAGGGCAGAGGAGCGGAAACTCCTCTGCCCTAAACCGCTGCGTTCACTGCGGATTCTTCGCAGGGTGGTGCTTCGCAATAACAGGTCCACGTTCCATGGGGAAACTGCGCTTCGCCTTCCCTTCCGTCGCATGAGGAAGGCGTTGCTCTGCTTGTAGCACGTGTAATGAGGTAGTCCCTGCTCACAAGGAGTTTTTTACGCGCGAGACAGACCGCCATACCTCTGATTTGTAGTCTGTTGGGTGCTTGCATGTACCGTGTTTGTTCCAGGTACTGCTGCACCTGAAACGAGAGGCTCGAGACTGGAGTACGTACAACGAGTACTCGTATATCGTATAATACTACGAGTACTCGTACTGCTGCTGCTGTACTCGTACGTATATTACAATCGCGCACATCCCCGTTTCCCTATTAAATTTCGGAGGCGTCGCCTGCAGGATTTTGTTTACCGCTAGCGCAAACACACCAAAAACTCGGTGGGAAGGCAATTCACTTTTTGTAGCGGAAGGCAAGTAAATTTTTAGAAACGTATTTTCGCAAACACTCTAGTAGGTGAATATATACGTGAGCTGGCTGCAGAGGGGGGAGGGCAACAAAACATAATATATATGATGAGCCAACCAATCAGTCAACCCCATCACTACGCATGCGTACGACAGACCCAAGTCGACTGGAAAAGAAAGAAAAGGAAAAAGAAGAAAAAGAAGAGGCAGCAAGGCAAGGAAATGAAACAGCGACATACATACCAGCAGATCCAATTAATATGAATAGGAACCGACTGAAAACGGTCTTGGGCACATAAAGGATCAAAATGGCATAGAGGGCACTGGGGGGGAACACGGCGGAGATGTCTGGGTGGCCTTACGCTGGCTACGTTTGTGTTTTTTTCACGGTCATGGGAATGCACACAAACGTCAAGACGGTGATGGCCGACCCACACTTCAGTCTCATGGGCAGGACGCCCCCCCTTCCCACCTCCCCTCCCACCTCCCACTCTCTCCCGCCCCCCCTCCCCCCCGCCGCGTGGAGAGGCCAACTGTTAGTGGCGGTGCCGCGGCCTTCGTGTGTCGCGCTGCATGCAGCTCTTCAGCTCTCCACGTCATGTCATTTCTGCATCAATTGATGGCTGCCCCATCCTCGACCCGTCCAAACCATCTGCCGGCCTTCTGTGCAGCCTTTCGCCACACCCTTCCGAAGTTAATTCTAAATCCTGTCGTGTTTTCACCATCATCATAGTCTAACCCCGGGTAGCGTGTACGTAGGTGATTCCGGTATTCGTTTAGGCGAACATAACATCGACGTGAGGGATTGGTGGGTTGTTCGACGAGCGAAAGAAAAAACGCCGACTCCTTCTTTGCGCGATTAAACAACTGCCGCACACAGCAAAGCGCGTAAAAAAGTGCCCCAACACGAATGAACAAGGCGTTGATATCACCCAATAAGAGCGTCAGGTCCACCATTATTATGGGGAGAATCTTCGAGGAAAATTGGATGAAGAAATCGTGTTCAGCGGTGAGCTCGACACTCTTCTACAGTAATTCAGCCCAGGTCAAGGCTACGAACGGCAGTGGAGGGTGCCCCCAATTTCCACCACTACTGGGTTAGAGCGCCACTCGCACGAGTGACTCTCTGCCTCACGAACAGTTGACGTTTTTTAGGTGATTGATGTGGCGCAGCGTGGCTTACCATTACAATGCGAATTCATATCGAAAAAATTAAACAGCACGAAGAAGGCCTATGAGCGCATGGAACAGGGGGCTACTCGCGCGAGTGACTCCGAGCCACTGCAAAGAAAGGTCCCTAATAAAGGGACCCACCCCCCTACCGTAGAATTGGTCGCCAGTCAGTGCTTTACACTTCGTATTAATAGCTAGTGTACGAATGCCCCTTGATCAATATCATGAATGCTTTGTTCTGGCGGTGCATGCACACGGTTCCGGCGCTCCCTGTCATAAGAAAACCGGTATGATCCGGGCCCACAGGCTAGAATTCTTATCCGAGAAAGCCAGGTTGTGTTGCGCGCGGACAGTCCATAACTTCATTTAGAGTATATCCGCTCCGAATTCACTATTTCCTAGGAAAACTAAGTCAGGCTGAGGGTTTTGCGCGGGGGGTTCTTATGAGACCGCCTGCGGTATATTCACATGTTGGAGTGAGCGGCTCAACTCGTCGGATGTCAGTGTTCCTTGCGTCGTTCCATCATACACAGAAGAATAAAAAAAATGCAAGAAACATGTGTAGACTACTTGGTGTGGCGCCGGTGGTGGTGGTCGTTGTCGTGGTATGAGCCGAATGCGGTTGGGTTTGAAACCGGACGATTTTTGACTGAGAAGAGGGGCTATGCAACAGAGGAGGGGGTGACACAAAGATCGATCTCGCTCAGTCGGCGGCGGGGAATTGAAATTTCCGCAACAACTCCCCGTTCGTTGTTCCGTCGAATGGGGGATGACGGACGGGAGTGTATGATCAGGAGTGAGGAACCAACGATTTCACTACCAGGTATTTTTATCTGCGGAACAGGTCGCCGCGGAGAGGCCTGGGATAGAACTGCTATTATCATTTCGTGTGCAATGGCCCGGGTCATTGAGGGTATCCAGATTCAACGGCAGAATAACGTCCAATATCGCGATATTCCTGAACTTTAAATCACTCCATTCCAATCTGACACCTTTATCTATTATAAAAATTAAAATGCGCTCCAGCTGTGAGATCGAATATTTTGTCGAACCTCATCTTTGCAAGCTGTGTGTGATACTCCGATCGCGCGTATTACGGGTTGTGTGTCCTCATTAAGGATATAGGTCGGTGACTCCCCTTGCAACTACAACAGTGTAGCTATCAGGGTCAACAGGGTGATGTTAGGCAGTCTGTGCGCGGAAACTATGAAATTTAAAAACCCGTTTCTGAGGGGGACAAAATCTGACAGCTGTGAAAGGAAATGCATCAGTTTATCAAGCGAATCCTGTGAGTTGAATAACCGGTGAGGGGAGGGCGGAGTTTTTAAGGACGTGGGGGCCTGATTTCGATCAAAAGGGGGGCGGGAGGGGGGGAGGGGGGGGGAGGGGACGGGTGGGGCAGCTCAACTTGTGCGTGGAAACTGCAAATCCTTCTTGTGGGGGAGGGGCGGGGAATGTGGCGGGGGGGGGGCGGGGGGCGGGGGGGGAGGGCTTTAGGTCGCATAGATTTAGGGGTTTGCTATACGCGTGGTGCAAGGTCTAGGCGATGGTGCGGGTGGTGGGGAAGGAGGAGGCGTTGGGGGCGGGGGTGAGTGGGAATTGCAGCAGCGGCATCGACGGCTCTGAAAAGATGACGAGGCGATATCCAGGGCGTGGAAATGTTCATTAGTCTGGCGGATTTCGATCGTAGGTGGGACGTTTAAGCAAGAGAAAACGAGGGAAAAAAAAGGGGGGCGGGGGGGGGGGGGTGGAAAGGGTTTTCAAGAGGTTTAGGTCACATATATGATTAAAATACACCCCAGCTATGAGATCAAGGATTTGGTCGACACTCTGATCTTGGCTACATTGTGTGTGACCCTCCGATCACGCGTATTAATCATATATGTAGGGGCTTGCTATACGCGCGGTGCTTGGTCTAGGCGATCGTGCGGGGCGTGGGAAAGGCGGGGGCGTTGGAGGGGGGGAGGGGGGATGAATGATAGCTACGTCATGGGTGGCTAGAAATATAATGACGTGATAGCAATTGCTTAGAAGTGTTTATTACTGTGGCCGATTTCGATTGTAAGTGGGGCGTTTGAACGAACTGGGCGGGGAACAAAAGGGGGGGAGGGGGGGGGGGGGGCGGAGATGAGTTGGAGCTACGGCATGGATGGCTAGATGGATAATGAGATTATATCAGCTGGCGGGTAGTGTTTACTACTCTGGTAGATTTTGATTTCAGGTGGGGCGTTTGAGCAAGAGGGTTCGGGGGGGGGGGGGGGGGGGGGGGGGGGGGCATTTCAATATGTGCGCGGAAGCTATAAACCCTTAAAGGGGACGAATCTGACGGTTGTAGCAGGAAGACACCCCTTTATATTCACCCGCCTGGTAATGTTTATTATTCTCTATCTATGTCGTTTTTAAAACTATTGTAATGGGCTATTTATTATTATTATTCTTGTCTCTGGGACGGAGCGGCAAGATGTGCCTCTAAGACGGAAGGGCAGGGGGCAGCAAGTTGCTGCACGATGAACGAGCGCGCGCGCGGGGGGGGGCTGATCCACTTACTTATGCGTAAATTATGTGTTTCTTCCTACTACTATGGCGAAACGATGACCGTCATCTAATGAAGATCAGACTACACGAGGCAATAATAATATAGTTCAGTGTGTTCATATGAGTAATACTGCTGTAGTGCTGCTGCTGTACGTATCATGTTTTATATATTTATATATATATTTTTTCCTCGCTTTCTCTTGCTTAAACGCCCCACCTACGATCGAAATCCGCCAGACTAATGAACATTTCCACGCCCCGGATATCGCCTCGTTATCGTTTCAGAGCCGTCCATGCCGCTGCTGCAATTCCCACCCACCCCCGCCCCCAACGCCCCCTCCTTCCCCACCACTCGCACCATCGCCTAGACCTTGCACCACGCGTATAGCAAACCCCTACATCTATGCGACCTAAAGCCCTCCCCCCCCGCCCCCCGCCCCCCCCGCCACATTCCCCGCCCCTCCCCCACAAGAAGGATTTGCAGTTTCCACGCACAAGTTGAGCTGCCCCACCCGTCCCCTCCCCCCCCTCCCCCCCTCCCGCCCCCCTTCTGATCAAAATCAGGCCCCCACGTCCTTAAAAACTCCGCCCTCCCCTCACCGGTTATTCAACTTACAGAATTCGCTTGATAAACTGATGCATTTCCTTTCACAGCTGTCAGATTTTGTCCCCCTCAGAAACGGGTTTTTAAATTTTATAGTTTCCGCGCACAGACTGCCTAACATCACCCTGTTGACCCTGATAGCTACGCTGTAGTTGCAAGGGGAGTCACCGACATATATCCTTAATGAGGACACACAACCCGTCATACACGCAATCGGAGTATCACACACAGCTTGCAAAGATGAGGTTCGACAAAATATTCGATCTCACAGCTGGAGTGTATTTATATTTTCATAATATATTTTATGAAAAATATTTTGAGGACGTCAGCCGTGAGTTCGACGAATTCCGGGTCAATACTCATATATATTTATTCCGACCAGTAGTCGTACGTCGTAGGTTGCAAATGTCGGCCCAAATGTCTGGTCCACTCGTATTGATAGCTTAGATGACAGTCGCATGGCAAATTTGTCATTGTGTGTTCCACACAGGCACGCACGATCTGCCATAATATGGCAAGGCAGGACGCAGCCAGACGCAGGGGTGCTCGGCTCGTTGTTCCCGCCGCCGTGGCACAGCATGCACGGTAAACCAACATTAAAAATGTGTATTGATAGTATTTTACCAATCAATGTGAACTCGGTGTATTTCTACGGAGTCAGGGCTCTACGTCAATGTCTACACGTACGGGTGAGTACGAACACACTGGACGGAAAGTTTCCTTTATTTTTTCCTCACCCGGAATGACTACTTGTATAGGCTATTGCACCCTCTCGCCCCTGGCACATACCCCGGTTCTTGCGTTCACAAGTTCCGTCACCCAAGGATCCGCCAATAACGTTGAATGCTGGACACAGCCTGTTATGTGCCGATGTTTTCCTCAAATACATTTTATAAAAAAAATACTCTCCTCCAATTGTGAGATCGAAGATGTTTTCGAAACTCCTCTTTGCAAGCTGTGTGTGATACTCCGATCGCGCGCATTACTGGGTGTGTGTCCTCATTAAGGGTATAGGTCGTTGACTCCCCTTGGAACTACAGTGTAGCTTGTACCGGGGTCAACAGGGTGAGATGTTAGTCAGTCTGTGCGCGGAAACTATAAAACCCATTTCTGAGGGGGACAACATCTAACAGCTGAGGAAGGAAATACATCGGTATCAAATGTATCCTGTAATTCGTATAACCGGCGAGGGGAGGGCGGAGTTTTGAAGGGCGTGGGGGCCTGGGTTTGAACAGGAGGGAGCGGCGGGGGGTGGGGGGGGGGACGGGCGGGGCAACTCAATCTGTGCGCGGAAACTATAAATGTTTTAAGGGGACAAATCTGACAGTTAGTTAGTTGTAGAAGGAATGTTTTTCATATATATCCTGTAAGTCGTACAACCAGTGAGGAGAAGGCGGAGTGTTCGAAGGGCTGGGGGGGGGGGGGGGGGGGGGGTTCCAGCAGCTTAATGTCGCATAGGTGTAGAGGTTTGCTATACACGTGGTGCTAGGTCTAGGCGATGGTGCGGGTGGCGTAATAGGAGGGCGTTGGGGGGTGGGGATGGGGGGGACGAATTGGAGCTACAGCATTGATGGCTAGAAATATAATTAGGTGATATCAACTGCGTGGTAGATCTGGCAGATTTCGTTTTTAGGTGGGGGCGTTTGAACAAGAGGGAGCGGGGGGAGGGGGAAGGTGGGAGGCGAGGGGGGGGGCGGAAATTATTTGGAGCTACGGCATGGATGGCTAGAAGATAATGAGGTGAAATCAGTTGCCTGGTAATGTTTATTACTCTGGTGAGTAGGGAAGGAGGGGGCGTTGGGGATGGTGAGTGGGGGGGGGATGATTTAAGCTACAGCATGGATGGCTAGAAAGATAATGAGGTGATATCAACTGCGTGGTAGTGTTTATTACTCTGGCAGATTTCGATTTTAGGTGGAACGTTTGAACTAGAGGGAGCGGGGGAAAAGGAGAGGGGGATGGGGGAGGCAAATGAATTGGATCTACGGCATTGATGGCTAGAGAGACAATAAGGTGATATCAGCTGCCTGGTAGTGTTTATTACTCTGGCAGATTTTGATATTTGGTGAGGCGTTTGAACACGTTTGAACATATAATATATCTTAAGTAGAGAGATAGATCGGAGTTAAGTGAGGTAGTTAAGAGAGCACCACGCACACGCACATTCGTACACACATCCTATTATGGTGCCCTCGCGTCCTCAATTCAGAAGACAAAGGCCACGCCGAAGTACTCGTAGTTCGGAGTAGTATGTCAAGCAGGTAGTAGGCTGATATCTTTGGGAGTCAAGCAGCGTATTGTGATAAGGACGGACATTGTGAATTCGTCTTAAATGGCTAACCTTTCCTCTGCTACCTAAATAGCGGATACCAGCACTACCTTGTTTTGCGGCATGACATTGACGGCATGGTCACGAGGGCGTGCGGGCTTGACCCCCTCCTCTGTATGACAGTATGTACGTTTGGTGTATGTACTCTCTATCCAGATAAAACGCAACAACGAATATTTTCGACCAAACCTCGTCGTGTTCTACTGCCTCCCTCAAACCGTTCAGCCGCTCCGCTGTTTCAGGACGGAGCTGGCTGTTTGTATTATTGAAGCATTGTAGTATTAGCACACACACGCCTCCCCCGACGCCTCATCAAAAATCACCCCCCAAACACACAAACACCCTCACCCTTTCCCTCCGCCGCCGCCCCATCTACAATCAAAACCCGCCAGAATAGTAAACACTACAGTACCCGACAGGTGATATCACCTCTTTACCTTGGGAGCCATCCATGCAGTAGCTCCAATTCACGTATATGGTATTCAAGCTCAACTTAGCCTCCCCCCCGCCCCCTTCTTCGCCGCCACCCCCACCATCGCCTGGACCTAGCACCACGCAAACAGTAAGCTCGCATACTACATTGATATGACCTAAAAATGTTGAACCCCTCCCCCCCCCCCCCCCGCCCCCGCCCCCGCCCCTTTTTTCAACCCCCCTTTTGAAATCCCCGCCCTCCCCTCACCGGTGATACGACTTGACATGATATACATGATAAATGATGCATTCCACAGCCGTACGATTTTGTCCCCCTCAAAAACAGGTTTTATAGTTTCCGTGCACAGATTGGTTAACGTCATTCTGTTGACCCTGGTACAAGCTTGTTCTAAGGGGAGTCGACGACCTATATCCTTAATGAGAACACACGTCCAGTAATACGCGCTATCGTCGTATCACGCACGCAGCAGCTTGCAAAGGTGAGTTTCGTCGTTATCTTCGATCTCACAGCTGAGCTCGTAGTATATTTTAATTTTTTGTAATAAAAATACAGCGGCCATGACATGTTTAACCTTGCCTCCGAGTTGTCATCTGCTGCAGCAGGATCCGCAGCACCTCTGCCAGTCGTTCGCATCCTCGAATTTAAAAGGAGCGCCTGGGGGTGTACCACGCAGGTCCTGGAGTGGACTGTCCGTGAGCGAGGAGGCTAGACGCATGCTGAGATATAGAGATAGCATTTTCTGTGTAAAAATGTTTCTGAATGGCGGGGCTCCTTAACCCACAATCGTCGGAATTTCGTTTTTTTAAGCACCATATTTTCGTTGTATACCTAGTCCATGTAATGGTTCATCTGGTGGCAGTGTTAGCTTGCTCCAAATCAGGTTTGGGGTTTAATAAGGCCGAAAAATCGAAAAAAAAAATAGTGAGGAACCTCAGAAAAAAATGGCGGCTTTTGTGCCTTAGACGCGTGCAGCGTGAGCGTGGGTAGCCCTTAAACATCGTGGGGGTCGTCGCTTCACGCTGTCTGCTGCTATAGCGAGGCACGACCCTTAGGCCTGGATCCCTACTCCCGAGGCTCTCTCACCTTGGCTGTTTGAGTCCGAGTAGAAAGTTGTAGGAGCATTGACCCCGTGGGCAACCTCCTCGGACCATCAGATCCCCAGTTCCCGATTCCAGCTGTTGAAACAGGCAACACGGTCGGTTAACGGGGCACCAAGCGTATTGCGATGCGACATGCATGCACGAAAGGTGAAGCCGTGACCAGTGGGGCATATCGTGAGACACGGGACGACGTGGTGGTGTGACCTTAATCTTCCTTCTGTGTGGGGGGGTTATTAATAGATTAATAGTACGAATCGGGTATGTATGCTTGTTGTTTAAATTCCGCAACACAGAAGACGTTCCCATCTCGAGGGACCTAGTCCTCCAAACCTTTAACGCCACCTCAGACGCACGCTACAACAGAGGTGCCACTCTTCGTCTGAAGTTGTTTCTGAATGATGGGGTTCCTCAACCCAAAATCGTCGGAGAAACAGGCATTATTTGTTTTCGTGATTCTAGATATCGATGTGTACCTAGGTCATGGGGTTTTCATCTGGTAGCAGTTTTATTGTTTTACAAATCAGTTTTAGGAGAGATCTTGAGCTCCCAAATTGAGGAACCTCCGAAAAGAAGTGGTGCACCTCTATTGTAGCACGCGTCCACACACACCCTTTCGACAGCTCGACCTCTGATTGCACAACGACCTCTCCACGTGGTAATGGCTGGGTCAGTCGTTACGCATCATCGTACTATCTCCGGGCGCAGGCTGCTGCAACACCTCTGTTATGGAAAGGTTAGCACATAGCCAGTATGAGTCAATGTTCAGTAGCACTGCACTTGTACGTCGTAGATCATCGTAAATCTGTTATGTGTCGGTTGGTATGCAACGTGCGTATGAATATGCGGAGGAATTACTTCTGTAGGATTCTCTGTTGCCTTGACGAGTAGCTCACTTGTGGGTCCTTCCGGATTGTCTAGCATCGTAGCCATCCTGGTCATCTCCAGTACCCAGCCAACTTCTGGACTCCTGCATAGTCTGCGGTTTATCTATGTGTGTTGGCCACATAAGCGCCAGTGTTTACAACACCTTTACATCTTCTCCTCAACACGGAAGCACTCGAGTCTTTCAGGCTATCCACTGCACAGTGTCACCAACCCGACGAGCGTCGGGGACACAGCCTCTCTGCCACCGTGCTGGGGTATACCACAATATCCATAATAGGTTATGAGCCTCGTGTGTGTGAGTGGGGGCCTGGGGCGACTGCGCGTCTACTGCTGTCGCCGAGTGCTGTGAAGAGCACACCCGCCTTCCAAGATTCGCAAATTTTGGATCCTTCAGGATTTTGATATTTTTGGATTCTGCAGAATTTGGATATTTTTTGGATATTTTTCCGCGGGGAGCTACTGCTGGAGTCAGCTTTCTGCTGGAGGCCACACTGAGTCAACCCGCTTGCTTATTGGGCCCGGACTGATCACCTGGGCTCTCGGCTGCACATTCGGTACGCAACTGTTTGTGTAAAGCATTCGGGGGCGCAATTCCTAGGCGCTGACTCCGGTCGGTGGATAGAGTTGTGCAGGTTATTGGTTCTGCGCGCGGAGTGCCGTTACTTCTTATACTCGGTTCCGCGTGTTTGAAACTGACTTCCGAATACCAAATCGCCTGCGCTTAGATTCTTCGCGAGGCGTAGTCTGTCCAAGACACCTTCCACATACCTTGTTGCCGGCTTGGTCGCGTGTGTAGGTTGAGGATACGACTGCTAGCTGGTAGCCGGCCGCTGCTACGGCTACTCACACGTGCTAGCTCACGTAAAGTTTGCGCTGAAAGACGCGTAACACTTCGCAGTGCACCACGCTGTGTACCTGCAGGACCAGTTAAGTGGCCGGAGCTTACTACTCGCCACATCACCGCAGCCTCGTCAACTGCGGTTGGTCACAGCTGTGCTCACGGGAGCGCAGTCGTCCGAGCGGGGGGCTTGCGAGCTTCCGGCGGACTCGGGTTGCCAACTACGGCTCTGCGACCTACCTTTCACCCTACCTCTGTGTAGAGCTGCCCCACACATTTCAGGCGCGCCGGCCCGTCTCAGGTGATCGGGGCGTCTTGCGGGTGCAGCGCTTTTCAATCACACCCATCGCGTGTCCCTGTCTCTAAGCTATGGCGAACTCATCAAGCTTTAGTTCTGGGCTCCACCCTTTACTAGATTCCATTGGACAGTGCTCTGGTTCTACCTTTCGCGTGTGGAAGGAGAGCTTCGAGCACGTCATCAACATCCATGCGCCGGAGCTTCTCACGGTCTTACGCGGATCGGCCCGGCCAGACCTCTGGTTGCTACTCTGGCCGACGTTACCGCTTGGGACAAGGCCGACAGCCGCCTCTACTCCCTCCTGTTCTTCGCGACTACCGGCTCGGCGCGGATCACCGTTCAGGCTTCATGAAAGGCGGGCACTAGCGCCGAAGGCAACGGACAGTTGGCTTGGGCGGCTCTGAACGCGCGGTTCGACGCCCACGCCCAGGAAGCTCGGCGTGCGTGCCACAAGGAGCTCTTCGCCCTCACGCACGTTGCAGGTGTTGATCCTGTTGACTTCTTCTCCAAGGGATGCGAGCTCAAGCTCCGCCTCGAGACTCTGGGGGAGAAAGTATCAGACGAAGTCTGCCTGGATATCATCTGACGTGTGCCCCGGAATTCCACTTTATCCGGGAGATGCACTACCGAAACAAATTTGCATCGGTCGACTGTCTTCAGGACACGGCCAACCGCTTCTTTGTGGACCAGAAGTCGCGCAAGGCGGCGGGGCCCGCGGTCTCGGGCAGGGAAGCCGCGATGGCCGCGTCCAGCAGCGACCAGTGCCACTGCTGCAAGGAGTTTGGACACTTCCAGCGAAACTGTCCGAAGTCTGCGCAGCCGTCTCGACCGACGCAAGGGAAGAAGCCAGGCAAGACGCGCGGAAGTGGGGGGAGTGGGCAGTCCGAGTGGTGCCCCTTTCACCGCACGAAGACGCACAGCGATGCTGAGTGCAAGGCTCAGCAGAACAACCGAAACAAGAAGAAGCAAGAGGAGCTTCGAGGGTTGGCTGCGAACCTGGCACTGCTTCAGGCAGCCGGTCTGGCCAATTTCTCCCACTTGGCGCAGCCGTTTCAGGCGGCGGCGCCCCAGGCGTCTCAGGACCCTTCGGAACCAACCACGTTCGGGTTCTCCTTCAACGCTCTCGGCGCCTCTGCAGCTCCCGCCGCCTCGCCGGCGGCTTCCGCGTCTGCCTCATCCACGTCGTCTGCGCGGGACCACCACTTGCTTTCCGAGTACTTCGGTGCTTTCATGTCTTCTTCTGCGGCGGAGTCGTCGCTCGCTTCTTTTCGCTCCGACGGATCGTCCATCCTGATGTTGGTGGATAGCGGAGCGACGGACAGTTACCTAGATCCTGCGCTTACGCCTGACGTGCAGGCTCACATGCGTGACATTGAAGACACTCGATTCCGCTCCCGATAATTGCCGCTGGGCAGCACGTTCTTCACGGCGGTACGACGGGGGTTCTCTTCGGCACGGTCGCCGACGACAGCGGCCACGACAGGAAAGTTTCGTTCCGTGTCGTCTTAGTACCGGGGCTGGGGACCAACCTCTTCTCCGTCACCGCTGCGCTGTCGAATGGAGTGGCCTCCCTCTTCTATCCGGACAACCCCAGGCTGGAGTCGGGGGACGTAGTCGTCCCGATGAAAATCCGAGGAGAGGATGACACCGGCAAGATCACTTGCTCCATCACCGTGAAGCTCGGCGCTGGGGATGGCGGTCGGCAGACCCTCGGGGAAGCTCCTGACGGACTTGCCTTGCGGGTGGAGACTGCTAGTCTCTGGCGCCGGCGCATGGGGCACATCAACAGCAAGAGCTTGGATGTGTTGAGGAAGGAGGCGGCCAGCGGAATCGATTACACCGGTGACGTGCAGGACTGCAGTGCGTGCCCTCTCGGTAAGAGCTCTCAACAGCCGCACCCAAAGCACGCCGTTTACGGCGTTTCACGCGCCTTTCAGATCGTATTCGTCAATACCCTTGGTCCCTTCACGCCTACCGCGTTGGGCGGCTTCAAACACGCCGCCGAGTTTGTCGACCAACACACCAAGTGGAAGGAGGTCGTCCTCATGAAGGATAAGACTTGCTCGACTGACGCCCTCGAGTTGTTCAACAAGGGGACCGTCATCCCCCGCAGCGAGCGCATCCACGTGCTTCGTGCGGATAAGGGAACCGAGTTTACGAGCGCGGCCTACCGACATTACTGCCTGAACATCGGCATCCAGCTACAATTTGCATCGCCGAACACCCCCCAGCAGATCGGAGCGAATGAGCGTGCAGGCAGGACGATCATGAACATCGTGCGCTGCATGCTCGCTGATTCTACGCTGCCGAGCCTTCTTTGGGGAGAACTGATGCACATGGCGGTCTACCTGGACTCCTCATGCAGCCTTACACAACGGGACGCCGTACAAGGCGCTCTACGGCAAGGACGCGCACCTTGGACACCCTCGGGTGGTCGGGGCACGGGCGTTTGTGCATGAAGAGACACACACCAAGAAGTTGAAAAACCGTGCGTGGGAAGGACGGTTGGTGGGCTACAGCCTGGACAGCAAATCCTACCGTATTTACAACGCTCAGACAAGACGGGTGCGGGAGAGTCGCAACGTTATCGTCATTGAAACGACTCCCGCGCCGCCTTCGTTTGACGAGCGTGGTTTTGACGACGGGGAGTTCACTTACGCCGACCAGAACGACATGATCCGAGATGTGCGCAACTACACCACTAACCACTCGGTCGATGCGCTCTCTCCCAATCATGCCGTCGGGGACCCGTCTGTTCTCGAGCTTCTCGAGGAAATCCGTGACCTTGGGCTCAGCTCCGCTGACCCTTCTCCTGCCGCATCACCTTCCGGTCCTGCTCCGGCCCGTTCATCATCTGGTCCTGCGTCGCGGCCTGGTACGTCGGGTACTGGTTCTGCTCCAGTTGGTGCTGCATCGCGGGGTCGTTCCGCGTGTGGGCGTGGTTCATCTCGTGGTGGGTGTGACACCCGCGATGGCTCTTCGCGTGGTGCATCTGCGTGGGGAGGGATCGCGACGCGTTGTGGAGGTGGTTCGGCGAGTGGGCGTGGTTCTCGTGGCGGTTGCGGCTCCATGTCAGCCCCTCCTGACACCAGGATTACCCGGGCGATATCGCGCGTGCCCAACCAGAAGACCCTCAGCGAGCTTCGTCGGCTTTCGTACGCGTTTCCCGCGATGGGAGAGTTTCCTGACGTCGCGCACAGGGACGCCACCTTGGGATTCACGGAATTCGCATACGCCGTAGGGGCAGTCCAACCAGACGTTACTCGCACCACCCAGGAAGCACGGGCCTCACCGGACGCAGCGAAATGGAACGCAGCTGCCGAACGCGAAATGAAAAGCCTCAACGACCGCAAGGTCTACAAACTCGTCCCACGCTCAGCCGTCCCTCCGGGAAGGAAGCGCATCAAATCCAAGCGGGTGTTCAAACGCAAGGCCGATGGCTCCTTCAAGGGACGTGTCGTGGCCCAGGGCTGGAACCAAGTTCCCGGACTCGACTGCGGCAGCACCTACGCTCCGGTGTGCAAGATCCAGAGCGTGCGAGTGGTGGCGTGCATCACCGTGGAGTTCAACCTCATCTTCGACCAGATGGATGTTTCTACCGCTTTCCTCTACGCGGACATCCAAGAACAAGTGTTCGTTGAACAACCACCCGGTTTCGAGGTCAAGGACAAGGATGGAGGTGACATGGTAATGCAGCTGAAGAAGAGCCTCTACGGACTTGCTCAAAGCCTAGGCAACTGGTTCAACACCATCGATCCCGTGCTTGTCGAGATTGGCTTCGTCGCACCCAAGTCAGACCCGTTCGTGTATTTGTACGATCACAACGGGGCCAAGATCTACCCGACTCTCTACGTCGATGACCTTCTCCTGGCCGGCAACGACTCTAACGCCATTTCGATGGTGAAAGGGAAGTTGCAAAAGCGCTTCAAAATGACCGACATGGGGAAAGCATCTCTCGTATTCGGAATGGAAATCAAGAAGGATCGCGAGGCAGGTACCTTGACTATTTCCCAAGAGGCATACTGCAAATCGATCCTTGAACGGTTCGGGATGTCGGACTGCAAGCCGACTAGTACACCTGGATACGGCTCCGAAATCTCGAACAACCAGCCCGAGGACACATTTCTCAACGAGGAGGAGACGCGCAAGTACCAAGGGATCGTCGGATCGCTCATGTACATCGCGCAAGTGCTGAGGTATGACATCATGTACGCGACAGGTCAACTGGCTCGCCCGATGGCGAAACCCAGCAAGGTGCACATGATGGCAGCAAAGCATACTCTTCGCTATCTAACAGGAACGACCAATTTCAGCATCACCTACAAGAAAGGTGGTTTTGAGCTCGCGACCTTCTCGGACTCGAACTGGGCAAACAACCCTGACAACGGGAAGTCGACCTCAAGCTACGTGACGATGCTGGCAAACGCTCCGATGAGCTTCAGGTCAGGGCTGCAAGGTCTGACTGCGATGTCCACCATGGAAGCGGAGCTGGTCGCGTCCGCCCTGGCGATGAAGGAAGCAGTGTTTTGCTCAAACATGCTGACGGAGCTTGGATTCGGGAAGGAGTTTGCACAAATGCCTGTGTACTGCGACAACACGGCTACCCTACATGCGTTGGGGAACCGGTCCTTCAGCTCGAGGACCAAGCACATCGCATTGCGCTTCTTCTTTATCCGAGAACTGGTAACGGAGGGGAGGATCTCCATCCATTATGTCCCGACGGAGGACAACCTCGCCGACATCGGCACAAAGCACTTCAACAAGCACAGGTTCAAGCACCTTATGGACCTCATCAACAAGTTCGACGTCAACAAGTTCACCACCGTCGAATTTAAAGGGAAATGAGTATTTTGTTTGTTTGACTGTCTGTTTGGAATTAGTTTACACTTTTGATTTCTTTCGTAGGATTGAAGACTGTTGTTGGTTGTGTAGGAAACAATGAATATCATCACTTGGTTGAAACACGCATGACACGCATTTGTTTGCTTAAATTTATCATCATTAGTTTTGGTACAATTCAGAGCAACTTTCTTTGAGGAGGAGTGTTATGGAAATGTTAGCACATAGCCAGTATGAGTCAATGTTCAGTAGCACTGCATTGTACGTCGTAGATCATCGTAGATCTGTTATGTGTCGGTTGGTATGTAACGTGCGTATGAATATGCGGAGGAATTACTTCTGTAGGATTCTCCGTTGCCTTGACGAGTAGCTCACTCTCTCGTGTGGATCCTTCCGGATTGTCTAGCATCGTAGCCATCCTGGTCATCTCCAGTACCCAGCCAACTTCTGGACTCCTGCATAGTCTGCGGTTTATCTGTGTGTTGGCCACATAAGCGCCAGTGTTTACAACATCTTTACATCTTCTCCTCAACACGGAAGCACTCGAGTCGTTCAGGCTATCCACTGCACAGTGTCACCAACCCGACGAGCGTCGGGGACACAGCCTCTCTGCCACCGTGCTGGGGTATACCACAATATCCATAATAACCTCCCTTGCCCGACGCAAAACTATTGCCGGTGAAAAACGTGCAATCTGGTCACGGCCCGGTAACAGCGCGTGCCTTCCATCCAACCGACCCTCCGTTCTCCATCGGCTCCCCATCGCTGAAACGCCCCCCCAGCCTGGTGTGTGTGAGCGCCTGTACCAAGTGGGCATTCCGGCGATTGGCCCATCCGCCGCTCTTACTCAGCGCCCAGTCGCTGCAACACCCCTCAACCCGACGCATGCAAACGCCGGTGACGGGAATGCCGACCACGGTCCGGTAACGATCAAGGCTACGTACGGTGGGGGGGTGCCCCCAATTTCCACCACTACTGGGTTAGAGCGCCACTCGCACGAGTGACTCTCTGCCTCACGAACAAACGAAGTTTTTTAGGTGATTGATTGGGCGCAGCGTGGCTTGCCATTCCATTGCGGATTCATATCGAAAAAATTAAACAGCACGAAGAAGGCCTATGAGCGCATGGAACAGGGGGCTACTCGCGCGAGTGACTCCGAGCCACTGCAAAGAAAGGTCCCTAATGAAGGGATCCACCCCCCTACGGTAGCATTGGTCTAAACAGCGTGCACGTTCCATCCAATGGGCCCTCTGCACTTCCTGGACTCTCCGTCGCGCTTCAGCACTTTGTCGGCCGGACGCATGTGAGCGTCGGTGCCAGGCGGGCAATCGGTGATTAACCGTTTCCTCCGTAGTTCCGCACCCTCTTCGATGATGCTGACCCGGAGCGATGGTTAGAAGAGCGGCAATCCTGGACCTTGTAAATTTCCCAAAAGTAGAATCTAACCAGCTTTTGTACTTCTCCAGGCGCTCCTCAAGACTTGCAGGCCTCAGCTAAAGCCCCCATGAGGCCACCACCACCCTCGCATCCTCTACTTGACTGCGGGGGGAAATCGATCAGCGGGCCACTGCCAAAGTTGCACGCCTTGACAACGAACTCCCCCCCCGGCATCTACACTGGTATTCGTGTGTGTTTTTGTTGCTCTTTGGTGCCCGCTCCTCTTTTCTGCGGTTACCCTCGGGGGGGAGGGGGGGGGGGGGGGGGTGAACGCCAGTGCAAGGGGGTGAGGGAACACGGGAGCTGTGGGAGGCGTCAGCGAACGAAAGAGAGGCCCGTCCCGCTAGCTACACATACTGTAGCAATATTCCCAGCACTACTGTGGGCTACTACCGTTACATCTGCCGAATTTTCATCATCCACACAACACCACCGGAAGTAAAATAATAAAAAAACAACCATTCAGGGGGCGATGTTAAAATCAATAGTGACAATCAGATGCGAAAATCAGCAAACGCAGATTGCCAAAGCATAGTACATGGCGCGAACCCGGCCGGGAACAAAAGCAACGGTGATCACTAACCGCAGCATCCCAAGCATTCGCAACATCGCAATCAAGGGGAGAAATGACAACTCGATCGACGAGCAAAGAGTCGACTCAGCAATGGTGACCAGCGATCAGGCACATGTGCACAAGCAACATGCACACAGGACACGAGCGATCATCATTGTAATCCGGGACGCAACATTGATTTGTTGGGAAACTTCTGTTGTAGAAACTGACATTCGTTTCGGTCAAACTGGTCGTAATACTGTAAGCAAATGAATACGAATGGGTTGCCGTTGATCATCGACACGAACCCCTGCTAGGATACTAGGTGTACGTCGTACGTTTTATCCCAAATGATTCTACCAATTGGGGCTCACCCAGATGAGTTGAGTTGAGTTGAGTTGAGTTGAGTTGAGTTAATTTGAGTTTAGTTGGGTGCAGGTAATGACCTCCTTAAATGAGGAACCCCAGAAAATGGTGTGCTACATCCCTATGATATTATCAGAAGACGTCATCGAAGAATGTTCACAACGGACGGCGGGCGGTACATCCACAGCTGCCAGGGGGGCGGACGGCCGTTGGGCGTGGAACAGAAGATTGCATGGGTAAATGGTTGCACGTGGCTGGTGGTACAATCAGTAGCAGTCACGCGCTTGGCGTGGTATGCGCGACAATGGGTGTGAGAAGAAACGAAATAAACAGCGGACGAGAGAGATATATCATAGAGCGAAAATATTGGTGAGGATGATGACGTGTACTGCTTACAAGGTAGTTTTGTTGTGGTGCATGTATGTGACGGTTGAACGGCTCAGTTGTCGGCTGCTGATTATATGGTTGTCTGATAGTCTCATTGTCTGTGGCTGAAAGAATAAACACGTAGTATTGTGAAGGACTTAGTTAGTCCGTTTGACCGATTGTAAAATATTAACCAACAGCTTACCCAAACTGAGCCTTATAACACTCTTCCCCCTAAAACGGCGGGATAACAGGTGGGCCGGATATACGGGCGGACCTGCCAATATTTAAGCGATTTCGTTCCCTGGGGATACCGGGGAGAATATTTTTCAAGTTCGACATGGGGAATGTCTGAAAAAGTTTATTGTGGTGGATGTGGGACTCGAACCCACGACCCGAAAAACCCATGGTCTGTCGACGACGCCATTTGTTAAGGAATTATTTAAAGTGGGGTATTAGTCCGTTTGACCGCTTGCGAAGGTTAACCAATAGCTTACCCAAACTAAAGCCTTAAAACACTCTTCCCCCCTGAAACGGCGGGATACCAGATCGGCCGGATATACGGGCGGACCTGTCAATATCCAAGCGGTTTCATTTCCTGGGTATACCAGGGAGAGTATTTTTAAGTTCGACATGGGGAAAGTTTGAAAAAGTTTATTATGGTGGATGTGGGACTCGAACCCACGACCCGAATAACGCACGGTCCTGCCGACGATGCCATATTGTAAGAGTATTGGGTGGGGACAGAGTGAAAGTGCCTCCGATCTCAGAAGCCATCCGGGACTCAGGTGGAATCGAATAAAGCTACGTCTCTGCGAAGACTAAGGAAGTGAGTACTCTCCGAGGACCTGCTCAATTGGGAGACCTGCAGGGGACACTCTGTGCCCCCGCCCAATCCTCTTGCCGTGCGCGATCTGTTGGCTAGCATGCTGCTGAATGACGTCTTCAATCGGAACGGCTGACAAGTGATAAGAACGTCGACAGCTCACCCTCGAATTGCTGACAACGGTTACTCTTCATAAACTTGTTGATTTGATTGTAATGAACGTCTAACAAATGCAACGAGTACGTAGACCTCTAGACTAGAAGAATGTGTTATCATCAAGACCGCAGTTAGTTAGATTAAACGAGTGGCACTGAAACCAATAACTGGTGGACCTCTAGAAGGGTTTTATCCTTGTCAAGACAGGGAGCTCGAAGGAAAGAAGGGCACACTGAACAAGATTCACAGAATATTATCGGCTCAAGCGGTAACGATGTGAAGATGCCCATTGACACACCGAAAGTGTTTGCGCGTATATATGCGCCTGATGCATGAAGCATGATAAACCGCGCCCCGCCTCTGGTAATCTTTTGGGGAGTCGTTGAAGTGAGAATCACAAGAACGTTGATAATAATGGTGAACGCAGTTCATACTGTGTGAAAAGGGGCAACACTGTTTTTACCAGTTCTGTACGTTGTCGGAATGCAAATGAGGTCATAATAATGGTCACCCGTGGTAAATATGTACCAGGTATACTTCGTATATGTGTATCCGCTCTCAGCTCACCCCTCGTGTTTGTGTAACCGATATAATGAGAGCAGTTAATTGTGTGTAGCTTATTCCACTCTGAATGATACCTGTGAAGGCACACTGTTACTCGATAACTTTTGGTAGTCTTTTTTCTTTCGTGTATCCTTCTTTTGTCTTCGCCATCCCTTCTATATATCTTCGCAGTCTTCTTTCTCCTTCCCCTCTCTAGATGTACGTTAGATCCGGGGTCACCAAGCAGGCTCTACTACCTCCTCCCCACTACGGTACGCGCCTTCTTTTTTGTCGCGAAAATTCTCCAGCTATTTGTTCCCTCCAGTTCTGTACGTTGTCGGAATGCAAATGAGGTCATAATAATGGTCACCCGTGGTAAATATGTACCAGGTATACTTCGTATAATATGTGTATCCGCTTTCAGCTCACCCCTCGTGTTTGTGTCCCCGATATAATGAGAGCCGTTAATTGTGTGTAGCTTATTCCACTCTGAATGATAACTGTGAAGGCACACTGTTACTCGATAACTTTTGGTAGTCTTTTTTCTTTCTTGTATCCTTCTATTATCTTCGCCATCCCTTCTATATATCTTCGCAGTTTTCTTTCTCCTTCCCCTCTCTAGATGTACGTTAGATCCGGGATCACCAAGCAGGCTCTACTACCTCCTCCCCACTACGGTACGCGCCTTCTTTTTTGTCGCGAAAATACTCCAGCTATTTGTTCCCTCGTCTACTAGACTCGAATTTAGCCTAGGCCTAGACTACCTGGCACTATTGTTTTTGCAAGTGCATCGCCGGCTATGAGCGCACCAATTGTAAGAGCCCTACTACTACTGGCTACTGCAGCAACCCACGCAATACTGCTTCACAATAGTAGTGACAGGTAGGCATTGCACTGTACCTTGTAGCCGACAACGCTGGAAAGCAGCTAACAATATATAGCTGTATAATACTATTGACGCCTGTGATAGGATAATATGCGACCAATAACCTTCATGTTGAGAAACAAACAGTGGCCGGCTTGTCCTTGTCTGCCGGTTCGTCAATTCTCACGCGCAGAACGTAAAAATTTAGGTACGCCCTCTACCTAGCATTAGCATCATGTTTGCGTCCAACGACGTGCGTAATTCAACGTCGATCAATCCCAAACGTCTCCCGAAAGAAGAACACCAAGAGAAACGAAAAAAATAAGAACGAAAACGAAACAACCTATCTATGCGCGCAGGCCCCCTCCATTGTGTCCCTAGTACTACTACTGCTGACTTACCGTTATTCCGTCTACCGCGGCATGACTACCTAGGTGAGCCACGGGCAAGCAACTCCGAACTGAAACCCACAATGTTATAGGCATTATATGTACACTGCAACGAAAACTCTTCCCGCATGTGTACGGGAGCATGGTTCGGCGCGAAATAGGCGAAATAGCATTGATCCATAGAACACGGAAGCCCCAGGCAAACCAACAACGGTAGTATGCAAAACGATGGCATGCACGCCGGCATTTTATTCTTACAAACCACCAGAGCTCCAATTGGTCGAGTTGGAACGGATGGTAGTGACGGTGTAGCATTAGCGCATTGCCTTCCGACAATGTGCAGGGCATAGCTCGTTCCAATATTGAACGAATATACTACAGTAATACTATAGCAGTGTCCCGTTCAAGCGATGTGCGCAACGTGGAAGATCGATGGAACGGTGTTGTGCAAAAGTCTCCAGGTAGGGTGCCCACACCATGTGCCTCAAGCTGGACGGTGCAGTGGCAGTCACACAGCATGTACAGCATGTAGTTTCGCGAGGACCAAATACGCGTGAGTCTGTGAAAGCATGTATAACACGTTCTGATCATTTACAGCAGTGAAGTGAACAAACGACAATTGGCGGCATACCCCCGCGAACGTTAGGAAAAAAGCGGATGGAAGGTAAGCCTTCGACAACGCAATAATACGCTTTTGGGGGAGGGGGTTCATCGGTTCGTATTCTTGAGTGGCTATTTTTGTCACTCCGGTCGCATTCAAAGTTGAGTGTATGTTTATAGCTCGGATCGAGAACGGACCGACCGTTGCCCAAAGCACCGCGACATCTGCAGTAGATAGGAAACCGGCAACATAACACACAAATCAGTCATCCAAAAAATGCACCTGGAGTTAGACTAACTTGTTCGGCACGCCCTGTGAGGCGATGAGGAGACCCATAATGTACGGCACGCTGTTCATTGTCACGCGTAAGCTGTTGGTTGAGAATTGTCATCACGTGGAAAACAGATCGCATACTTCGAAGTATATATGGATATATGCGCTAAGTGCTGGTGGGTTTGGAGGCACGTCCATCAGCGACGAGGGCGTAAATAGAGCCCTTTCGATCCCAAGTTTATCTTGTGCATTAAATGGATGCACTCCCTTTGGTCTTTGCTTGCTTTTCGGGGCGTGCATCGCGCTTTTGCTCGCGGCTGGAACATTCCAGTCATGACTCAGTACCCGAGTTTGACGGGAACATATGTCAACAGGCAACGCGGCTCGGTGGCCAGTTATAAGGGGTTACAGGGGCTCCTCGAGTGTTTGGTTGTTGGTGTAACGCTGACTGCTATGCGTCTGGACTAATTATTGTTACTGCGCATTGACTAGGTAGGCTGGCGTCTTGTAGTAGCTACCGAGCATTGATTTCGGCAATAATAGGCTGCTATTGTCTATCTATCAACAATTGGCTATATTATTAGCCAGCTGGATAAGTGGTTTTAGTTCGACCCCAACATGTGTGTGCGGTTAAGAACAGCGTTCTTTTCTTGTGCGAAATACGACGAAATACGACGACGGGTGGATCAAGGCTACGGTATCGTAGTATCATACCGCCATTTTCATCAACAACGGGTTTAAGCCACTCGCATGAGTGGCTGTGTATCTCACGGGAAGAACAATACGTTTGGCAACTGTTTCGGCGCAGCGTAGCTTACCGTTCCATTGCGGATTAATATCGCCTCATTACAACAGCGCAAAAACTCAAGACCGAAAAGGAACAGGGGGGTCACTCGCGCGAGTGAACCCGGAACCACTACGAAAAAAGGTCCCAAAAGAGACCCCCCACCATAGCCTTGGTCGGTGGTACTGGTTGTCTTAGCCACGTGGAGCCGCTTTGCCTATAATAAAGCTCGTTTTCGAAGTCGGGGCCTTGATCGGAGGGCTGCGTTTCGGGAGAAGAAAGAACCAAAACAATACGACACGCCTCGCGAGACTGTGGCTGTAGATTCGTCCCAGGTCGCGGAAAAAACGTGTCCGACGACACCACCATGCTCGCGGTAGCACCCCCACTTGTGAAAATATCAACTCCCGATGCTGTGTTGGATTATGATATTGACCCCTCGACGTGGGTTGTGTCGTGCCAGCATGGCGGCGTTGATATCACCAAGCCAGCATCTCGACAAAAACAAAACAAGCCATTTCAGCAAACATCAAACGTACGACCCTTCGTATATTTTGCTGCGTAATGTACAATTTTCTATCACAATTAGCCACCACAAACGCGTACGAGGACAGCCACCAGGTTTAGCCTTTTTGCCCGCGGGGGGGGGGCACGTATCAGTCGACTCCCACCTCTTAGTTGGATATTGCTCGGCCTCAAGGCGAAAACTCCTGTTGTTGTTGCGCCATCGAAACGTGCGGAGTAAGTAAGCGATGAGATGCCGGTCCTCCGTTGCCGGAGAGACCGAGCCCACTACTGTGTACCGCGGTGCGCGCAGGTACTTACCCCGCTCCTATCATCAAGGCTAAGGCAGGAGCGTGCACCCTTTTTCGCTACCGGATTTGAGCCACTCGCGAGCACGAGTGAGTCTGTAACTCAATGACAAAAACAATTTAGGCGATTCGTTTGGCGCAGCGTAGCTAACCATTCCATTGCGGGTTCATATCGCAAAATTAAAACGGCACGAAATATCAAGACCGCGAAGAAACAGGGGGATCACTCGCTGCTCAATAGCACCACCCACTAGCCTCAATTGCGCGAATTAGGCTATAAGTAGTTGCCATAAAATGAACATATTGCTGTCCTCCAAACAGGTGCCGTAGAGTATTGCGCCGACACGTTTTGTAAGTGTGTATGCCTCTCATCTCTTGAGTGTCTATTAATAGACTCCTCATTGGCAACACCCTTCGAAGCACGATTCGAGGCTAAACATCCCGCCCTTGGCCGTGTACGTCCGCATCTATCTTGAGACCATGTCAATTGATAATGATATTTGTGTACTGGGCTGATCGTGTGCATCCATCAGCATTTAGCTTGAGACCGTGTCACTTTGTTATTAGATGCACTTATGTACTGAGCGATGACCGGGTTGAAAAGCACACAATACCGCTGATTGCTGTCAAAGAGAAACCCCCAGGGGCCATAAGCCTTCCTCTGTACCGCAAACCCATGCCGTGTTCAGCGCTTGCATATATAGACTCTGGTGCCAGTCTACCTATCTATGGGCAATTATTAGGGTCGTAGTCCATGCATAGGTGTCAGCACAAAACACGGCGCTTATGTGTCGATGTCGATGTATTTGTGGCATTCCGCGTTGTTGTGCGAGAAGAGAACACTAACTACATTCTCGGAACATACCACGGAAGAACCGTCCGGCCGAAAGCATACTACACGCATCACATAGTAAAACTACCGCACGCGAAGCCAACGCTCCTACAATCCCGCGGCCCTTGACGGCGACACACATAGATGATGTACGCGGAAGAAAAACTCTCCGAAAGCACATCCCCATCCCAGAGAGGCTTAGACATGAGGGACACGACGAAAATCAATATTGGTATGTATGTATGTATGTATGTATGTATGTATGTATGTATGTATGTATGTGCGTGGCGATTTTTAGGGTCCTCGCTTGAGGAGCTCCAAACCTCACGCTAAAAAGTATCCCCACAAAAAAAATAGAGAGAGCTCGACGAACAACCGCGTGGCCAAGTTATTATGTATCTGGAGTCGTTCTACGGTAGCCCCCCCAACTTTTCTTTAACGAAATCGCCGGTTTTGAAACCAGCTCCCGGACTATCTCCTGAAAAACGGTGCCCCTTGCCCCCTCCCGACGCCATCGTTCGACCGTCCTTTCTTTGCAAACACGAAAGTGTGTGAAGATTGTATTTTTCATAGCATCCTTTCTCGCGTCGAGCAGCCATGAAAAAGAAAATCGCTGGTTTTTGGGCGGGCTATCGTAGCATCAGTCCCTGGTACATAAGAGTAACACTGAATAATAATACAATAATAATGCTAAAACACAAATATATTTATATTCAAACGATATTGGTACACAACCGTACACAAGAAAGTGCTAAATAGTGTTCTTCGCATGAGGAGCCCCAGCAGTCGGAAATTGTTTGGTCAAATAGTACCACCCGTATCGTAGACGAACCCCCCGTCAACCAGAACATGTTTTATTTCGTTAAAAAAGGCTATTGGTACTACTGTATGTACATGAGACCAATTCTACGGCAGGGGGGTGGGAGGTTATTGGTACTGTACATTAGACCAATTCTACGGTAGGGGGTGGGTCCCTTTTTTAGGGGCCTTTCTTTGCAGTGGCTCGGAGTCACTCGCGCGAGTGCCCCCCTGTTCCATGCGCTCATAGGCCTTCTTCGTGCTTTTTAATTTTTCGATATGGATCCGCAATGGAATGGTAAGCCACGCTGCGCCCAATCAATCACCTAAAAAACTTCGTTTGTTCGTGAGACAGAGAGTCACTCGTGCGAGTGGCGCTCTAACCCAGTAGTGTAGTGGTGGAATTGGGGTCCCTCCTACCGTACGTAGCCTTGATCATTAATACGACCCTATTATCGTAGGACGCGTTTTCATGCCCGCCCACAGCCACAGACAGGGTGTCTGAGTTGACAGCGCCCGGTCGCTTCCTTACGACGGCATCTCGAAATCACGTCTGCCGTTTTCGTCCGTTTTTTGAATTTTTTTCAACAAATAAATGTACAGACTAAATATTTTCAAACAAATTCCGTCGAAACTTGCCGGCGAACCAGCCGTAAACGTATAATACCAGGTAAGTTTTTTTATTTTGTTATATATATCATCGGTAACACATACCCATTAGACCACACAGCCACGTGGCCGTGTGGCCTCGAGTGGTTTGTGTTGTGTACCCAACAAGTCGCGTGACTAAGTATTTGGTCTATAAGTATTACAAGTGCGTTCTCGTAGTGTTATGTAACCGACTAAGGCTTTGAACGTGGCAGGTGTTCTGAGTTGCTTTATTATTTTCCACTTTTTTTGTTTTCCCACTCCGCAAGCCTTGCACGGCATTTTATTTTATTTTTCCTGCACATTGCTGGCCTTGCCTCAATGCAATGCGTACCAACTAACCGTTAATGACGATAGTCGAAAAGAAATTAGTTAGTCTAAACGCCTGGATAACCACAAGGAGAGGCCTTAGTTGTTCTATCTATTGTAGAACATGCAAACATGGTGCCAAGCACCATGTATTTATTTAGTCCGCCAAGCACGTCGAAAGGGCCTGAATATACGGCGTGGCGATCGCCATTATTATTGTTGCAATAACGTGCAAATTCAGCGGTGGCAGGCGCTATACTTTTACTGCTGTATGCTTGCCTGTGAATGTCCGGCGTCCGTTGCTTGACTGTGACATGCCGCCATGCCCCGTGATATATGGGCGGCTCTTCCTTCGTCGGGCACTTACTTGCCTGTACGTGTTCGGCCACCGTTACCTCACTGTGTCATGCCGTATGTTAGACATGCACCCACAATAACCACCGAGCTAGCCGTCACCCGTATCATCATGTGAGATACGAGGGCGAGTTGTGATTTGTACATACATGGGGGAGTTGTGAGCCGTGTACGGGCAAATTGTGGGTTACGGGAAAGGGATACCCCAGAGAACTCGCGGGAGTGGCGGGGGGGGGCGGGTAGCACGATGAGTCGCACCAATGTGTAGGGCGGATGGGAAGCACACAAGGCCATCATATCAGCCAGGATATGCTGCACTGTAGCGGAGTGCATGTCACTCGTATCGTACGCTATGGTGTTGTCCCCCGCGCTCGAATAGTTTTCTCCCAGCCAGGGAGAACGCATGCTGCCTTAAAAATCCGGGTCTCCTCACTTAGGGAGCTCTCTACCCCACCAAAACACTGAATTCGAGAAAAATAAAATTCAAGCCGATTAACAATCCCGTGACCTAGGTAGTATATGCCTGATACCGGGTGGTGCATGTACTACTACCACTACTTTAGAAAACTATGGTATTATTATGGTATTGGTCGGGTGCAGCTCGTTAGTTGAGGAGTCCCGCCAGTCAAAATGTTGGTCAGAACGTGTCACTCCTATCGAAGCACGTGCCGGGGGTCTTGTAGCTTGGACAGGTAGGCGAGGTCCCGGTCCGAACGAAGATTATCCGTACTTACTACCGCCGTGAACAGGTTTGTTTATGACATGAGAAGATTCGTACATCTCTACGTGTCTCCTGGGGGTATGGTGTAAGTGTGGCGTGGAGTACACTATTATATAATAGCGCCCCATCCATATGCCACCGAATCTAGAATACTTTCGGGTTTCTGGGGCGCCTTCGAAACCCTGTATTTTTTGTGTGCAGGTACCGGGGGGGGGGGAGGGGGAGTCGTCCTACTATACCCCACCCAACTTTTCTTTAACGAAGTCGCCGCTTTTGAAACCAGCTCCCGCCCCCCCCAACCTGTCACCCCGACGTCATCATTCGATAGTCCTTTGCAAACAAGAAAAGTATTTGAAAAAAAAATATATATATATATTCGTGGTATTATTCCTCGTGTCGAGCAGCCATGAAACGGTCGTTAAAGAAAATAGCTGGTTTTGGTTTGGGGCTATCGTAGAATCAGTCGGGGGTAGGATCGCACTAACGTTCGCAAACACGCATCGTTCCGTACTGTACCCCCCCTCATTATGTCTTTGTGGTAAAACATGCAATGCGCGCGTTGCTTGTTTCGGTATCGTGCCCTTACTTGGAACTATTCCTGCACATGCCTGTCTTGTCATGGAATGTATATCTGGTACGTCCGCGTTGTAGAACAAAACTCCAGGAGACGGTCTGTCCAAAAGCCCGAAGCTCTCAAAATGGTCAGAGGGCGGGACGAAGTTTATCAAACAAGCCGTGTGGGCAAGGCGAGGATTGTATTGGCATTTTACTTGGGCTTGCCGTTGACATGCAATGTTTGTCTCGTACTTTGAACTCCATCGCGTTGTCGTGCTCCACTTCGGGGGCGCAAGAACACGGTCTCTGCACGCCGTGGTAGAAGCATGCAGACCTGTGGAACACTCCTGTTGACCAAGCTCACGCTCCAGCAGTCAGTGACAGGATCTCGTACGATGAAGGGTAGGGTCTGTCGGAGCCAATCCTGAGCGGAGGGGCTACTTGTATGGGCAGGCATCAAGCTGCTGAGCCTTCCTGCCATTCACTAGGGGTAACGGAAGGAGCGTCACCAGCGGGGCGACCCTTCCGTTTGTGCGTGTAAACCCATGACTGGACCATGCTCATGCCTGATGTTTTGTTAACATCACCCCCAAGGAGGTAAGATCAAAGCCAAACCACAATAATGTCCAACTGTCTGTACACCTGCCATGAGTCCACGTGTTGCGCATATATTCCGCCCGTGAATGCGCTTGATGACTCGTCTATCAACCACGTTCCTTGTTTCGGCGAGTGGGGGGATGCACACATTGCACGCGCTTGGTCCCTCTTACTCGAATCCAACAGCAAGGTGAGCGAGTCGCATCAGTAGCCGTAGCTCTGGACTCCTAATCGTACCCAACAGCATAGTGAGCAGGTCATGTCAGCAGCCTGAGGGCGCCCAGCCTCGTTGTACCATGGTAAACCCAGGAAGTACAACACACCCTCTGCAACGAATTTCGGAACCAATTTCCTTCAAAATCAGGGGCACACGACAAACAAATTGTCTGCTTTCGGAAGATCTCGTCGAGATTTTTCCACAGTCGCGGCCTTCGTCGTTTGCACTCTACCGGCCGTCCACAAAGTTGGCAATGAATTTTTGTCTGAGGGCATGCGTTATACGTCGACATAAGCCTAGGCCATGCACGGACGTGCTCCTATCGCACTGACTCGTACTCCCATTCGTCTCTCATATTTCCTTTTGTGCTGACCCACACTCCCATTCATCTCTCATATCTCACTGGGTTTACCATGTTACAGCGATCCGCTCTCCCTACTGTTGAGTTTGAAGGAGAGACTCCAGTGCTACGAGTGCATGTAGCTCATTTCAGCACCAAGCATGTCCAAAATATGTATCGCTCTTGTCGTCAAAAGAAGGGACGTGTCTGATTAACCAGCTATCAGGCACTATCGCGGGCGGCATGTATGCACGACGCGTGGACACATGGAAGGTGTGCGGAGAGTTTGACACTGGACACGGTGCATCGATGTCCGTCTACCTTATTAGGAGGCGGTATTAACTAAACTCCGGGCATTGTGCTTGGTCGATTCATGGGTTTCTGCGCCCAAAATAAAGGGTATACCCTTCGTCTCCGCTCCTTCCTTTACCCGTATCGAGGGGAGGAAAGCCCAACAACTCAGTTCCAGCCTATAGGTCGTCCTTTCACGACTGGTTCGAACAATCCTCACACTTCATCGTACTAGATTCTGGCGCTGCCTGCTGCAATATGTCACGATAGAGAAACATCCCTTCATCCATGCGTTGGGAAATCTACTGCTACCATGGCCTACGCTAACCAAATGCGTATCGCAATCAGTTGGTTCCACGGGTAACAAGACCTGGTAGACTCGAACGATCGGTATAAATCACGACTTCGTCTTCTTCCGGGACAGGTGTGGGCGTTGAAGAGGTGGGCAGGATGTCAGAAAAAGAGGCCGTATAGCGGTGATATCCGTGGTAGCGGGTAGTCGCGGAGGAAGTGGTATAACGGTAGTGTGTGAGGTAGAGTAGACAAATGGCACCCTAGCGTAAGGGGGGCAGGTATAGACTATGGCACGAGCCTTCCGTCTCGGCCTTTTGCTGTCGTGATGTGCGAGAAGACCTTTGCTTGGGGAGATTGTGTTTTTGTTACATATGCACCATAGCCACTGAGCTAACAGTCAGCCGACTGCTAGCTCAATAGGGTACGGCGTATATCTAAAAGGGGTGCGTGTTTTCTTGACAGACTATCGAGCACGGTGTTGCAGGATTTTTTCTTGTATTTTGCACAACGCAAAAAAAAACTTGCCATTATGCCGGTCTAGTACACTGAAATATCGGGGAGGTATTACGGAAGGGGAGGCTAGGGATAGAGGCGGATCCGATGTCTATGTGAGTCTGAGTGGTCTCTAGCCATTCATGCGGCAGGACCCTAAGTTTTGTGTGCATTGTACAGAGAGGAAGGTGCCAGGGACCCAGCCTACAAAGCACTGCTACCGACCTGATGATAGCAGCCTCCCGATCGGTACCGAGTTCGGTGGTTGAGCCTGAACAGCGGTAGTGTAAGCCTTGAAAGTGGCTTGTGAGAAGGAGTAGAAGGTCTCCGGTCGTGGATACGGTATTCGCTTTATGGATTATTGCTAACTCAGGGCAAGCAAAGGAGTACAGAGCAGAGGGAGGCGAGGAACCAGTCCCTCCCAGACGGGGACCCTGCAAGACGGACCATACTGCTAGTACCTATTGGGACTAACGCATTCCCAAAAGTGCAACTCCTATCAACCGTAACAATGTAACCGTAACATCCCCCCATTAGTATGAACAGCTGTTTGTCAGCTGCAACATACTAATTAACGGTAGCAGGGATAGTGACAACCGCGAGGTGACACACTTCCTTTGGCGAAAACTACCGGTGATGTCTTTGAGTAGGTCGAGCGGCCAACCGAAAATTACAAGAGGCAAAAAGTGGCAAAACTCAAATAAAATCCACTGCTCTTCATAATTCTCACTGCGCGTTGGCTCGCGGCCCGACATCGACTTGCGCGAAGGTAAAACCGGCTTCCGGGAAAAACCCTTCGCTCCCCATCCCGAGAGCCCTAGAATTTAGACAACAACCGAAAACATCAAGTGACACTCGGACGTAAAATACTCTAAAAAAAAACCGTCCCTCGCTTGGTGTTCCCACTGTAGTTGCTGCCCGGCTCTCAACACCTACAGCGCGGGAAAAACCTGGCCATCCAGGAAAAAACCCATAGCGCAAAGCCCTACAACACCAAACTCACACAAACGCCACGGCACACCGCACGAACCCACTTGGGTGCTACCGAGCGCAGGGCCACCCTTCGACTACCAATCAGACCAGAACATCTAATCAGCCCGTCTCCAAACATTCAAACTTTAACTGGCTGTCAACTGGGGGCACGCTCGAAAATCGACAACACCATAACTTCCCCCCTAGCATAATGCGATGACAAGAGCCATATGCTATAGCAATACTGTGACTGTATAGCCAAGGGTACAGAGCCGCAAAACTTTTGACCGAAATAATGACCTCGAGGATAGGCTAACAAACCGAAAACACAGGGGCCATAAGAGGGAAAACCTCGATAAAAACCCTCCCCCCTGCCTTTTCACTGCGTATTTGATCGCCTGACCACCATTCAATGGCTCAAAGTCCGTATGTGAACAAAATTGACGTGCATGAAAGCAGCACGAAACTCCACGGAACTGACTCGTCTATTCTTTTTTTGAGTCTGCCCACATACAATATAATTTTCCATCTAAAACGCCATGTCGGTAGCTCAATAACATACCGCAAAAAGAAGAAAAGCACGACTGGCAAAGAAATCCTGAACCTTTGGCAATAGTGGAATTCCGATGCCAGGTATCAAAGCACAAAAAGGAAAAATGTGACACCATAAACCGCGAACAAAATAAACGGCTGAAGGTCGAGGATAAGTATGAAGCCCTCACCACACAACCACTGAATAGTCTATTTAAATTCAACTCATACCCAAATAGTAAACACGACCCCGTCGCTTCTCAAGAGACTGTACCAACAGCCTATCCGACTCTTAAAGCAGTGCCGATCCTAGAAACAGGGCATACCCCCCATGAGCTGTGAAATAAAATCAACGCAGATGCCCAGGGGAAACCCATACAACGAGCAAGAGCCCGATAAAATCCCATTGGTAACTCCGAAACGAAGCCATTACAATCGCAGAAAGATTGTAGCAACACAGTTGAGCCTCCAAAGCAAGTCAAACAAGGCAAAAAGCAAAACGAAACAACACGGCCAACAACAACCAACACAAAAACAAAACATAGCAGCCAACACGGCTGCCGAACATAAAAAAGAAAGCAAAACGAAATAACACGGCCAACAGTAACCAACACCAGAAAAAGGAAGAATTTAGACTGGCAAACCAAGACCGGCAAGTGGCCTGAAATCGAAGGACTACAACGGCACGTAGTATGCAGCCTCCTGACGAACAACCACCTGTTCGCCTGTCAAAATCAAGCCCTATCCAACCACTGATTACAAACTCGTCACTGTTCAAGATACTTCATACCAACAGTAGCTCGCACCCTTCATTAAGTAGTGCAAATAAAAATAAAAAAAAAATAAAAAAAAGGAATTCAACTCCAACACTCGCACCCAACCCAAGTACAACAGCGTTGACAACGTTGTCGCACTATTGTAAAATAATACACATCTTGCTGCCCCATACTGTTTTACACCCGGCCGACCGGTGCCCGGGTGATTCCCGTCTTAACCCACAACAAAACGGCATTCCCCCCCGACCCCACTTCATCCAAAACGAAAGGCTAGGCCCAACGGACAGCTAACGACAGTCCCGCAGGAGGAAACCTGGCCACCGGGTCAAAACCCCCTGTATGTCTTATATAATCCAAACCATTGTGATTGCAACAATGGCCGCATTCAAACGATTACCATGGCCAGAACCTAAAATGCCAAGTAGCGCCCTACTCACCCATGCCCCTCAAAGTAGCGTGGGGTGGCGGCCTGACAAATTATTCCTCGCATAACTCAAAACATGGTACGAATAATGCTCACACCCTTTACTCATCACCCAACGGTAGGTTCAACAAAAACTTACGGTGAGATTAAAAGGGGTCGCAGCGAGGGATTTCGTCAAAATATCCGCGTGCTGCTCTTCCGAAGCTACAAATTGAATATCAATTTTCTTCGCACGAAGTAGCTTTCGGACGAAATGGAACCGCACATCTATGTGTTTGCCCCGGCGGCCTGACCAATTACTATGACCAAACACGTGAACATACGTCTCGCACACCAGAGTAATTTTCTAGATACAGATACCCACACATAACGTTCACCCCGCTATCGCAACAAAGCATCGTAATATTTTTTTGACCGAACTACTCCACTCCAAATCGAACATCTGCCACCAACTGGATGTACCATGAAAAAACAAAAACGAAAAGAGAAGCAAACGAAGGTCGCATAGCAAGGCAGCAACCGCGGCAAAAAGTAACAGCAGAACAGCAGCGGAAAGCAACACAAGAAATGAGTGAACGAGGTAACTGAGGAATATGGCGCAGTATGCGAGTCTTTGTACAAACAAAGGAGCGCAAAAGTATGTGCGCAATCATGCTATCCTGAGAAGGACATGCGAACCAAAACCACCTGCAGTAGAGACAGGCGGAGGCGGTCAGACAGCAACAATAGCAGAAAACAGCAGCAGTAGAGACAGGCGGAGGCGGTCAGACAGCAACAAGAGCAGAAAACAGCGGCCTAGCAGCAGAATACATTGCTTGAGAGATGAGTGCAAACGGGAGGGAGTTGACAAATGCAGCGGAACATGCGAGCCTTTCAATATATACGAAGAAACGAAACTATTCGTGCGCACATGACATTCGGTTCAATAAAAAAAACAAGATACATCATCAAGCGGCTCTAGTATCCGTGTCGTTGCCTCATCCTAAAGAGAGCCAACTATGTGGTTACTGCTTGCCGTGTCTGACGACAGCGATGTCCCCACCGCAATCATCGCCTGCATCCAAAACAGAGCACAAAGTAATGGGGCAAAGGAAACAAGGCAGGGATGGAAAAACAGGAGGGCGGTTCAGCAACTACTGCATCACACGACGATGTCGCGGTAGCCACAACCGCAACAACAACCCGACGACACAGCAGTAACAACAGTGGAACCCTTCCCGGCAAAATGAAATGACAGATGAAGGTAGGCATATGCATAGCGTACGTAACAAATTTACAAAGATTGATCGACAGCGACCACCTCCAGTTTGATCACGAGCAAACGTGGAGTTGGGTTTGATCACAGGCAAAGCGTGCGTGATCATGGGTGAACGTGTTTGCTCGGGTCAAACATCACCGGTTTGATCACGAACGAAGTGGATGCAAAAACAGGGAAACATCAACATTATTAGCGGGACAGCAGGTGAAAACGTCACCAGAAAACCATTATCAGCATCCAGTCATGTGTACCCGGTTCACTATTAATAATGAATCCGCAAGCGATACCAGAGAGCATATCGAGCAAAACAACAATGACACAAACTGCAGTAAGCTCAGCGTACCACAGCGCCAACAACTGAATTGAATTGAATTAAATGAAATTAAATTTAATTATACGCGTATGAAAATACGTGGAAGTGTGGTGAGCTAATACTTTATTTTTCCCCATCCGCCGGAGAAAAAAAATAAAAAAATAAAAAAAAAATTAATCAATTGATTGACACAGCTTCTAAAGTGGGAAGACGAGTAGCATGTTAGCAATACAGCAGTGGAAATATATCAGGTGACATGATGGCGCGGGAGGGCTCGGACCCAGAGGAGACTGGTTGCTGTCCCCCCAAACATAGGAGACAACAACACGGCTCGACCAGGCGCAGACCCTCCCATTGCAGGCTAAATAACAGTAATGGGAAATGGGGCATGTGAAATACAGCAGTAGCAGAATGTATAGTAGCGATACGACCCAGAAAGGCGCGGACCCAGAGGAGACTGGTTGTCGTCTCCCCCAACATAGGAGACAACAACACGGCTCAACCAGGCGAAGACCCTCCCATTGTGCCGTTGTGGCTGGGGAACACAACTCAAGTACGTCAGGAATGGGTTCAGTAATTTCAAAAGTCGCGAGGCTCCCCTCTTATCAACACAAGACACATACATCACTGCTGTCCAATTTCTCAGCGCAAGGAACTGCTGTTGTTGCGAGTGTAAAAATTCGAACATCGTACCACTTTGGGCCTCTCCTGCTGTAGGCAGTGCTCCCGGGGCACCCCAAACAGTGGAGAACAAGCAACGCAGGCAACAACGCGCGGCAACAGCAACGGCAGCGACAGCAGAGACACACGTGCGGATAAAAGGCCTGGGAGTTTCCGCAGCCAGTACACCCGTGGCGCGCACTCAAACCACTATCCCGCATCCCTTCGGACTTATGATTTTGCTTCTCTTTCATCATTTTTGAGCTGGCTGCCGGAAAGTCTAGGGCGGGGGCCTAACCGGGTGTACTGCTGTTTAACTTCCACCTGTGCCATCCGACAACGACAGAGAGGGCAATGGGAACTGGAGGGAGCCATGGTGAGAGCAACGATACAGACACACTCCAGGGTAGCGTGCTCCCCTGGGTGTGTCGTGGACCCAAAAGATCAGCGGATACCAGTCGAAATAGTTAGTCTACAGCAGCAATACTTCTGCGTTGTAATATGGGATCCACTCGCGAAAAAGGTCGACACAATGTTCAAGTGAACAAAAAAAAACAACAAAACAAAAAAAAACACAAAAAAGGACGAGAAAATAGCATCTTGAAAGCGACGCGATTGGGTATCGACGCGGGACGCGTGCAAAGGCGGCACCGTGTCCACCTAACTGCTGCTGGACAGGCTGGGCTCCCAGGAGCGCGCGCTAAAAGTCGCGCTCACGCGCTCCGAAAAAGAGGAACAAAATGAGTGATGATGCCATGCGCTCGGAGCACAAAAAATATATAGCAGCAGAGGGGCACAAGAGGAGCAGCCGCAGAAAAAGCAGCACACAGAACCACAACGAGAAACCCGAAACCAGAGGGAAATACACAGGGTGATCACCCGCGAGGGCAAGCGCGTATCCCGGATGGACACATGTGAATGCAGACAAGGTGACAAAATAATTCAGAAACAGCGTGGTGCTTGTTTTTTGTGCGCTATACAAAACGACGAGAACGATGGGCTCGAGCAAACAGTAGGTGGGCTGATGAGACAGCACGGAGAGAGAGGAGTGGTATACCAGGCGTATACCAAGCGAGTAACAGTTCGGTGCATTTTTGTTTTCGGGATTAAGGTCCCAAGCTACAGTATACCCACCCACAGGGCAAAGCAAATAACTAAAAAACACAGCACGATACACAACCCACAGGCGCGCGGGAATCCAGACGTTTTTATTTATTTATTTTTGAGGAGTGATCGAGCATCAAGCGCCGCGTCACTAGTAGGTAGGGTGGGAAGGAGAGGTTTTACTAGACAGAGAGGCCCAACCCACACCAAAATAGCGCTCTGACACCACGGTGGTCAACAGGTCACTGCCAAATGTGAGACTAGTCCAGGGGGGAGAGGTCACGAGGATGATCCCAAACATGCACGAGGTTCAAACACTAGCACGCAGCTCGACTCGGGGTCTTCGGTCTTACGCACTTTTCACACTCTCATCATCGTTTCTGGCTGCCGCACGGGTGAGTCTGCTGCTGTGGAGCCGCAAGTGCGAGAGACACGACCCATCAATGATCACTCAATCCGATCAACCTGGTAGTTCAACTGTCCAGTGGCAACCAGCTATCCACGCGGGTACAGGAACAGCTATTGTGGTGGCGGCAACGGGCAAAGGAAAAAAAATCGAACACACCCAAGCACTCTGCCTTCCCCTACAAGTGCGTATGACAAAGCGGATGGAAAAAAAAACAGAAGCGCCAACACGTGCCAGCGGGCAATAAAAACAGAAAGGCGCGAAAGAGCTTACAAGCCACGCGGCTACAGCATGGAAAGCGCAACTACGGTTCATCTACAGCACGGAGGTCTCGGATTGGACACCATATTACGGAAGGGGAGGCTAGGGATAGAGGCGGATCCGATGTCTATGTGAGTCTGAGTGGTCTCTAGCCATTCATGCGGCAGGACCCTAAGTTTTGTGTGCATTGTACAGAGAGGAAGGTGCCAGGGACCCAGCCTACAAAGCACTGCTACCGACCTGATGATAGCAGCCTCCCGATCGGTACCGAGTTCGGTGGTTGAGCCTGAACAGCGGTAGTGTAAGCCTTGAAAGTGGCTTGTGAGAAGGAGTAGAAGGTCTCCGGTCGTGGATACGGTATTCGCTTTATGGATTATTGCTAACTCAGGGCAAGCAAAGGAGTACAGAGCAGAGGGAGGCGAGGAACCAGTCCCTCCCAGACGGGGACCCTGCAAGACGGACCATACTGCTAGTACCTATTGGGACTAACGCATTCCCAAAAGTGCAACTCCTATCAACCGTAACAATGTAACCGTAACAGAGGATCAGAGAAACTTGACAACTGGCAACACCAACGGTCGACCCGCTACTTTTCTGCTAGTCACGGTGCGCATTAATGTTGTCGTAGTGGTTTCGCCACGAATCGTGCCACTGCTGTGTTTCCCGTTCAATGTTCGCGCCTGGCCTTCTGGCAATGGCCTCGCTGCTGTTCCTTTCAAGCTGAATGAGACATGATGATACGGCTAGGGATAACGTCGCAGTGCTGACCAAGTAACGCCCCCCTTAGGGACGATATACTTCACACTGCAGGCCTACCCGGTGTTTTCTGCCAGCTCTTGTGATTATAGGTAAGCGGTGGCGGGTTCATAGTATGCTGGCCTCGTGACCTGTATCTTCCGTGCACAAAAGCCAAGCGCGTCCTGCGTGGGTACTTGTTGACCTGAGTAGCAGAACGAAAGGGATTCCGTGCCCGCAATTTTCTGATTGGTTAAGAAATTATATTAACTTTTTTATTCGTGGGAAATCCTTGGTCGCCATTTGCACGGCATGCGCTTGTATATACCAGGTACACCGGTACATGCCACCAAAACCTGCCAAGGAGGCGTTCGCGCTCGAATCTGCGGCCTCAAGAGGTATTGCCTTGCCTGCACGTTCCGTGCGTGATCACTGCGACGCCGCCTCGTACGCAAGCCGGCTGTGGTGGCTAGTGTGTTGGTCGAAGCCGATGTTCTATAGAATGAACCACCTGTTGAGCTGACGTAACTTCTTCACAACTGCACCGACATATCAGAGAACGAACTACTTGCAATTAATTGTTGTCGGATCGTGTTTGCAGGGGTGGTAACACGAGTGAGTTATTAGTACAAGTAACGATCAGATCAACATCTATTATTTAAATAGGTAAGAAGGTTCGCAGCATTAGCATCAATTCAATGTCAGCACCAACCAATGCAATTGTGGGCGAGCGCTTTTGACCCCCTGTCAAGCGTTATCTATGCTGTCATTGCTTGTGGTGTTTGGTTGTTTATCCTTCCTTTCCTGCTGATATAGAAGAGTATTTGGGCCTTTTGTGACCACGGACCGGACTAAGGCCACGAGCTGTCATATCATACATAACTAAATATCAACAAGAAGGCCAATCAATGAGAGACGTCGAAACACCCTCTTCGTTGGTAGGTACGGTGCTTAGCCAGTACGGTGAGTATGCTCGTGGAGTTCATTGATAAATTCGACACCACCGTCGTGCGTTTCTGGGGTGTTTTCGCTTGCAGGGGAGGATGTACAGCGAGGGGGAATGAAAATACTGCAGGCAGGCAGGCAGGCGGGCGGGCGGGCGGGCGAGTCAGCAGGCGGACAGGCCGGCAGGCAGGGCCTGTAGTGTCCGGACCACGCAAACAAGCAATAGAATAAAACATTCAGGCAGGGCATGTTTGCCTCATAGAAGAGGCAAACCTGCAAGCAACCCTCCTGAATGAAAGAAAGCGTAAAATGACAAACCACACTCTTCCTTGCTCGTGTTTGCCTCGCAAGGCTTGCGACCCACAGCGAGGATTTCACACGGCACGGAGCAGGCAGAGTTCTCGCGCGGGGAAATTACTTCCCAAATAAACGTGCTGTCGGTATCCACGCGTTTATGCGGACAGAAAGTGACATCGTCGGAGCATGTTGTAATTATTACCGGTACCGGGTATACAGAAGCAACGGTCCCCAGGCGAATTCGACAAAATGTTGATGAAACTTGCCACGCGGAGTATAATGTCGATTATCTCGGCGGACATTATGTTCGAACCACGAGACAGCCGGATAGGAGTATAGAGCATGGCACCAACCAGTGGTAATCTTCAAACTGAGAAAGAGGGGGCGTGGGGCACTACTTCGGCGACGTTGCTTACAGGCTATGATATATTATTAGTCCTAATAAGAACAATACGTTTGTCTATCGTAAGCGAAACCTGTCACGACCATAATATACCGCGTGTACCACCTTGGGTTGTGTGTGTTTTTCCCTGGGGTATTCCTCAGCTCCAGAGTGACTGAAGCCTGTCCTGTGACCACGGACTTGATTATGCGAGTTAATGTGAGAACAACAACAAACAACAACAACAACAACAACAACAACAACAACAACAACAACAACAGCAACAACCTAGTAGTGCAGTACGTACATACATGTCATATGATGACATGATGATCATCATCACCATCTTCTCGTCGCCATCAGCATCATCATCATTATTAGACTAGTCTATCTCTTCATCATCATTGATGGTATAATAGTCTAATCATTATCTCCTCCTCCTCATCATCATGTTATCATAGAAGAAGTCATTTATCATTATTACCATCATCACCACCACTGTTTTATTATCATCACCGTCATCATTTTCGCCATCATCACCATTATTATCACCATCACCACCATCGTCATCACCACGATCACTATCATCGTGCGGAGGTACCACCGTGCGAGCAACAACGAGAAGGTTGCACGCACGTAGCCTTATTGGTTTGGGCCCAAGCTCCGGCCAATATATATATATATATGTAGACTATAGACTAGGTCTGTAGACAGACTATATTTACCAAGTTTTAAATGCGTCAGCTGTAAGTTCGATCGAGATACAAGTACTCACATTTATCTGCAAGCTGCATGATACTCACCAATATCCGCAACCCTCTCGTCCGCACACAGACGAGGAGAGGCCGCGTCAAAATAATGTATGCAGTGCGTGAAACTAGATAGAGCGGTGCGAAACTATTGTTAACGTTGCAGCGTTGCAGCGTGGTATCATGATGATGAAAGCTGCATGTGGTATCAAGAAAGAGTTGTGTGAAACTATTGCGGTTCAGCGTGAAGCAGGTGGGGAGTCAACGGGTGACGTGTGATCCAGGGGTAAAAAGTATGACTGCCATGACACGGGGGGGAGGCGAGAGCCACCTTTTTTAGTTCGGGAAGTGCATTGATTGGAACTTTTAATTAATAATGCTCGTATTTCCTCCGCAGTTATGGTGAGGGTTTTGCCAACATCCTACACAATCTCGCATATCTATCTTCTTCTCTTTGCTTGGGCAAAGCTGGGGTTTGATAGCGTTGGTTGTGTTATCGGGGGAGAGTTACAAAAAACGCCTACTACCTTGACAATGCCCTGATACCATATTGCGAAAACAACCTTGAGCATAGATATAGTACCGCAGTATAGACTACACCTGGGACCTGGTAACATGTATTTATGAGTGTTGTTTTATAGACTAGTACTTCGTACTACCACCACCGCTGCTGCTGCTACTACTACAGCACTACCACTGCTGCCGCTACTACTAGCACTACCACCACCACTACTACTACTAATGTTCCCGCTTACAATCGCCACTACTACCACTACTACTACTACTACTACTACGACAATTTACAACTACTGCAAGGTCAGCAAAAAATATGAGGTTTCAGATAATCCTCCTCCTAAATGGGTCGCATGCACACAGCAGTACAATAGTGATAAAACGCCGACAAAAAACTTTCGGGGTCCCGGGGGTCCCGGGGATCCGGTTATTTATGTTTTCCAAGACTAAAATCTGTACGTATGGATATCTGTCTCTTTGTCGCCGAGCTAAAACGCACGACGGGCCCTATCCGGTCGCAATCAACCCGGGGTCGGGTGAACAAGCAAGACAGGGAGAAGACACGTTCTCCCCGGTGAATTCGTTGAAGGCGCTTGATATGAGTGGGCCTATCGTGCAGTCGACTTGGTCCTAGGTGCAGTTATGAGGAGTGTTTCACCATACGCACGGAATGAAAAACCCTCACCATAAGTGTTCGGGGATGGAGGGGGCAGGCATGGGGGCAAAATTGAAAGAAAAGCTTCGGAGCATGGCGGGGCCACGTTTGGGCTTGTGTAGCGACATCGCGTGGGGGTGGACCCAGTGCGTTGGGGGGGGGGGGGGGGTACTCATTTCATGCATACATAGCCGTGGTCTTGAGATTATAGACCCTCGTGCCCCTACAATGCCGGGATGGAGCACGTCGGGTCTTCGTCGACCAGGCAGACATCGCGTGGACCAAGCGCGAAGCGCCATGAAGTGATCAGCGAGTCGCATGAAGGGTGAACCCATTCCTACTAAGAACCGCTTGTGAGAGGCGGACCCCGCACACCTTGTGCGTACTTTCTTGCATACGGATAACAGTTTCAAACCAATATAGACTGATTCTACGATAGCCCTCCCCCAGAACCAGCGATTTTCTTTAACGAATATTACATGGCTGCTCGACACGAGGAAGGATGCTCTATCAAAACAATATCTCCACATATTTCCTTCATGCAACAGACTATCGAACGATCACGTCGGGGTGGAAAGGGGCACACCGTGTTTCAGGAGATAGGGCGGGTAGCTGGTTTCAAAACTAGCGATTTCGTTGAAGAAAAGCTGGGGGGGCTACCGTCGAACGAGACTACATTTGTTTCTGGTGTGGCAACTTTCAGAGACTTTAATGGGAGTACTGTGTAACTGACGTGGGTATTATCGCCATCATCACCATCATCACCATTGTCAACATCGCAATCGTCATCATCATCATCATCCGCAGCACCATCGGCGGCGGCATCATGATAGATAGGCATTACCATCTTCTTTAAGTGGTCAACAGCATGTGCCTGTCAAAAATACGGTTTGACAAATAATAACAATACACCACAGCAGCATTGTTTGTAACAAGTGGCGGTCATCGCGACGACCTCGAGGGGGGGAGGAGAGGGGGGGTGGGGGGAGCAGCGGGGGAAGGGGGGAGTGGCGGGGGTGGGGCGGGTGCGGGGGGGAGAGAGAGAGAGAGAGGGGAAGTGGGAGCTTGGGGGTTGGGGGGCGGCGGAGTTGCGGGTGCGGCGCAGAGGAGGAGGTGGGGCGCACTACTGGTTAATGTAATTGGTTATCATGCGTGCTTTATTCGTCACCGATATTCGTTCAGAAGGACAGGGGATGATGGCGTCGAAATCTTGCGTTCATAAAAGTCGGACTAATGACTCCGACAAAGAGTAACTGTTTGCTCCCGCCCTCCAGACTGAATAGAAAAGGCTGTTAATGCTGCAGCTGCTATTGATTTGCCTCTCGAGCACGCGAATACATTAGTGTGCTAATAATATTGTAAGAAGAATGTTGGATATACGAGCAGTGCGGAGGATTGACTACGATATGGCTTACGCGGGGGTACACGATATGCCGCAAATCATAGAACATAAATCCTGTGGATGGTGCGAGGACGACGACGACGGTGGGGGGGGGGGGGGGGGGGCTGGTGGTGGTGGTGGTGGTGGTGGTTGTGGTGTGGTGGTGGTGGTTGTGGTGGTGATGGAGGGGGTGTGGTGGCTGTGGTAGTAATAGTAGTGGTGGTGGTGGAGGGGGTGTGGTGGCTATGGTAGTAATACTAGTGGTGGTGGGGTGGTGGTGGTGGTATTAATAGTGGTGGTGTAGTGGTGGTGGCGGTGTGGTGGTGTTGTGGCGGTGGGCTAGTGGAACATTGGACACAGACAGAACCAGAAGAAGAACAGCGCTCTCTCTCATGACGTCTGTCCGTGCGTGGCACACGGGGGACGGGAGGCGCTACGAAACTCCGATCCGATACTGACGGTATAACGACAGTGATGACGATGGCAATATTGATGATGATGTAGTGATGACGTTGGCGAGCCAAGTCGCCCGGAGAAGACCTGTGACTGCAATAGATCAGACGTGGCGCACCACAAAAAAGCTCGTCATCTCTTCTGCAAATATGCGTACGACGAGTAGAAGTACGTACCAGACAATCTATCATCAGAAGTGTGACGCAATGCTTCATCCCCAGCACCCCTCTCCACATCTGACCCCTTCCGGTGGAGGAGGTGAAAGCGTCCAACACGAAAAATAACTGAAAACGAAGAATAATGCGTGCAGGCACGGCGCGCCGTCTCTCTCTTGCAAGCATGATGGCATGCATATGTGCTTTCTTCGCCGTAATTTCGCGCGTGGTGTGAATTTGCCCGTTGGATAAATAATACTTCGTATCATGATAATGTGGTCGAGGTGTTACACGCTATTTGGATCTATGACATCTACGGATATTCGGTCGCGCATCTGCCCGTTTAAAATAATCGTGCGAGCATGTACCATCGTCGTGCCTGTTGCTGTTCGTCGGTACGGTTGCTCTATTATTATTATAGCTGCACATACACATCGTGCTGTGGCGCACAACAAATAAATACTGGTGAACAAAATAAACCACACCCACCATACATATGATAGAGCAGTAGACTATAATAGTGGAAACTACAGTAATAAATGTATAAAATAGGTATGATGTTAGATCTAGCTCAAAATTCCCCACCCATCTATGAGGAAAAAATACCAACACTAACAAAACATATAGACTAGTCTATAGACTATAGACTACTACTCGTATATACTAAGTAAACAAAAAAGAAGAAAAAAAATATAGAATCCCTCCCAATCAAAAACTCACCCATATACCGGTAGTATATTACAAGTACCAACAACGCAGCTTGCAAAGATGAGTATTTGACCCGCGAATTAGTCGAACTCACGGCTGACGACGCCCTTAATATGTTTTCATAAAGTAGTGAGAATGAGTGCGGCCGGTCCCGTTGGCTGTTGATGATGGCAGCGGCATGGCGGCACATCTATTATTATTAGTAGTCTAGACTCTTTTTTTTTTTTTCTCACACTTTTACTTTCCAGCTTCTGGACAAGCCGTGGTCACAGGTGTCGTCCCGTTCCCCCCCCCGGTTCTTGCCTTCAATTTTTATCGCGCATAGGGTTCAGCAATCCCGCTGCTCGTCGATTTTTCATCGAGTGTTGCTAACTCACGCTCTCGCGCTTTCCGCAAGTCAAGTTGTGCACAAGAAAAAGTCCCAACGAATTTATACGCGAATGCACTCGGCGGGGCTCGAACTCACGAAACTGACCTATATATACACCAGGCTCGAGGATAACCTGATACGCCACCGGGGCGACCGGCTAGACTATATACACATGGTAGTCTGCGTATCCTTTCGCGTGCTTTCGTGTTCTCCGAAGGTCTCAGGATGAGGGACCGGTTTGATGGGTATTAATAGTGTGTAATCAACGTTTTTTAATCAAGGGTCCACGCGCAACAGCCAACAAACAATTGTTTACAAATATTTTGTCGAAGTGGTAAGTAAGTGCGGTTTCCTCGAATAGGTCGTCAGACAAACAATCCGGTGGTGCTGTGCTCGAGCGCTCCAACCTGGAATTTTGAATTTTGGAATTTAATCCCCGACAATTAGCGAGACACCATCGCGTACATAACACTGCTGCTACATCCTGTATGTAGTTGCTTTCACGTGTTGTGTGTTTGCTCGTTCCACAGATAGATATCACTACTCTGTACTACTATTATTATACGAGTATGATCATGATGATTACAATTGTATTACATTGACAACGAACGGTGATCATCCTCACTCACTACAGATACACACAGAAGAGTCACAGCTGCAGCAGCAGCCAGCCGCTCATGAGCAGAGCTTGTTGAGCTTGTGCCTGGTGCCTGTCTGTGGTGCTGAAGCTAGTTCCTGTTTCTGGTGCATGCAGCAAAAAGAAATGAAGAAGACTGTTTCTTACTCCAGTATATCAGAAAAATAAGCAAGTAATCTTGGGGTTAGGGCAGGGTAGGTAGGTCGTAGGGCGCACAACCAAACGACAGCAGCAGCTGCTCCCAAATGACAAGATAGAGTTGTTGTTGTTCGCATAAATAATCAAGTCGTCCGTGGTCACCGTGGTCAGGCTCCAGTCACTCTGGAGCTGAGGAGTACCCCAGGGAGAAACGCAAACAAACCAAAGGTGGTATACGCATATATATACTCCGTATATATTATGAAAAATGAAAATGCACTACATACAACAGCTAGCTGTGAGATCGAAGATTTTGTCGAAACTCATCTTTGCAAACTATATGTGATACTCCGATCGCGCGTATTACGGGTTGTGTGTACGATATAGGTCGGCGACTCCCCTTACAACTACAGTGTAGCTATCGGGGTCAACAGGGTGATGTTGGTCAGTCTGTGCGCGGAAACTATAAAACCCGTTTCTGAGGGGGACAAATTCTGACAGCTGTGGAGGGAAATAAATGCATCCGTTTATCAAGTGAATCCTGTAAGTCGAATAACCGGTGAGGGGAGGGCGGAGTTTTGAAGGACGTGAGGGCCTGGTTTTGATCAAAAGCGAGCGGGGTTGGAGGGGGGGGTGGGGGGGGACTGGGGGGGGGGGCGGACGGGCGGACAATTTTTGCCAGGGGAAGCTATAAATCCTTCAAGGAGATATAAATATGACGGTTTTGGGGAAAAAAAAAAAAAATGCACCAGTTTATCATAGGGGGGAGGGGGGGGTTGGGGCGGGGGTGGGGCGGGTGGGGCAGCTCAATCTGTGCGTGTATATATATCACAGCTGACGCAATTCATGCCTCCACGAGATACTTATAAAAAAAGTGAAATCGGGAGTCAGCCTACGGTGTGCCGGGTTCACATATATGTATTTTCATTTTTTATAATATATAATACTGGTGCATACGTCTCATTACTTGCGCCTGGAAAAACTGGCTATATATACCGCTTGCCACCCAAGACTACCACCGCGTATAGACTATATTGCACGTAAAATAGTACCTATCACTACGCATACGCACGACAGACGCAAGTCAACTGGAAAAAATAAACAAAGAAAAGAAAAGAAGACACCTGGTAAAAAAGGAAAGGAAAGACAAGCAAGACAAGAAAAGCAAGACAAGAAGAGGAAGAGCATGGGACTGTGGGTCACGTGCGTTACAAAAACAATAAAATAGACTACCCGTACAAACAAGTACACGTAGTGCATATATATATGATGATAGTATAGCCGACAGAGACACACACAGACAGCTCATTGTCTGCGGCTATGATACGAGTAGGAGCTGCCGCTTTTGCTAGTATGTGTGGCCTTCCTGCCTACTAAAACTACTTGCCTCATATATATATATTATCTGGTGGACAGGCGGATCCATCGCTATAATACATTTTATTTTTATAATATACTGACAACTGACCTGCTGGCATGATCTACATGCTGACCCCTGCCGATCTGTGCAGGCTGCGAACTACGTTGTTACGGCTTTGTGCGCAAGAAAGTGTGGGGCTGGATACCGTACATTCCAGACACTTTCGTAGAGATATCTAAAACTCGGAAAGATCGCGATATTGGTCGTTTAGAGCCGAATTATGTGCGTCTGGAGTTTTTGACGACCCCGGCCTGTTGGGATATTTTCGTCATACACGTGGTCCACACATACCAAAATATCGCGTAGGTTGGAATTGCCACCTTCGCGATATTTTGCGGTTTTGGGATGAGGAAAGATGCGGTTTACTTGTTGTTCTTGCCTGGGAGAGACCTGCAGCCACATGGCCAGCACGCACCCAGCAGCACATGACTGCCCAACAGGCAGTACACACTAGGCGTTCGCGGGCGTCCACAAGTACCCGGCCTAGCAGGTTCCGACCGCGCCAGCGCGCCCTTTCGCAGGCGAACGGGTGGTCGGCCCTGTAGCCGATGCCCCAGATGAGGTCGTACGGGCTGGCCTCAGCGATGTGCCTCTCGCCAGTTGCCTCGAGCGCTTGTTGTAGGTCCGGGTTTTGGCTGAACTAAGTTACTTGCAGAAGTTGGTGTTGAGGACGATGTCGTAGCGGTGTCGTTCCCAACACTCCTGGTCGAAGCCGGACACGGTGCGTCCAAGAGATTTTTGGTCGGCGGGGTCAGGGGTGGTTCGGATGCGAAGCTCTGTCGCGGTGTCACCGAAGAGCGCAGCCTTCTGCGCCATCATCATCTGTTCGGCGCAGTTGTACGTGATGCCCTCGTACTCGATGTCGCACCACAGGTACCACTGTGAGAAGACGGACGAGTAGTTCCAGAAGAAATGGAAAGAATCCGGGGGGTCCGCGGTGTCATGTGTTGGCGAGGGCGAGTCGTCGGAAGGGTGTTGCGGGGGTGAGGGTCGGCGATTGTTGGTAATGTCGCCATGTGGCGTTGTCGGGGGTAAAGTCAGGTCCGACCGAACCAACCGCTGCACGTATAAAGCCCCCAGCGCGGCACCATGAATATAACGAACGACCGCGACGGCTGGATTAGCCCTCTGACAGACCGGCGGCCCTGCTCTCGAGCCCGGGCAAGATGTATGACAATGTGTCTGTTGCTTGGTTTCAGTTGATGAGGGCACACCACAGCAGTAGACTATACTTGTCGCTAGCTGGAGCACTATTCCTCTGTTGTGTCAACCCCTTTGCCTGCGTTCGTTCCTCGGCGTCGATCGATTTTAGATGGTGTCTAACCCCAAGCTACCCCAGCAGTAACCGCACGTGAAGAAACTCAAAGCACGAGCCATCGCGGCTTCCGCGCGTTTACTATTTATAGTGTGTGGCAGGCAGTTAGTTGTTGATGCAGGCGACGTTCTCTGGCCCATGCCGTGTACGCCTCGTTTCACACCCCTGGCAAGGTGCCCTTCGCTACTCTGCCTCTCGGACGGGACGGGGCTAGTAACCTCTCTTCGTCTCGTCTCGAGTCTTGGGCCCTTGATGACTGGAGTGCGGAAAAAACGCCATATATTATTATACTCCGGAGTATTATGTTTTCAGTTTTGACTGTACATGCCCACACAAAATAAAAAAAAAACGGTGGATGCGGTGGATGTAGAGTAAAAACGAAAAGGGGGTGGTTGTATTCGTAGAATATTTTCAGTTTTGACTGCTGTATGTACATGCCCACACAAAATAAAAAAAACGGTGGATGCGGTGGATGTAGAGGAAAAAAAAAGGGGGGTGGTTGTAGATAGAGTAAGAAAAGAAACAGGCAATAATAATAGGTAGGTATAGGGTGGTTGTAGAGTAAAAGGGGGGTGGTTGTTGTAGATAGAGTAAGAAAAGAAACAGGCAATAATAATAGGGTGGTTGTACACAACATAAAAAAAACGGTGGATGCGGTGGATGTAGAGGAAAAAAAAGGGGGGTGGTTGTATGATAGAGTAAGAAAAGAAACAGGCAATAATAATAATAGGAGGGTGGTTGTAGAGTAAAAGGGGGGTGGTTGTAGATAGAGTAAGAGAGATAGTCTAGAGTAAGAAAAGAAACAGGCAATAATAATAGGAGGCGGTGGTTGTAGAGTAAATCGAGAGTGTATAACGCCTTCCAGGTGTTAAATTAATAGGTGGGTGACACAGATTCCCCCCTGCAGGTCTGCCAAATGGGTAGGTCCTCGGAGAGTACTCACTTTCGTTCCTTCGTAGAGATGTAGCTTTATTCGTTTCCACCAGAGCCCGGGATAGCTTCTGAGATCGGAGGCGCGTGCCTCCGATCTAATTCCTATCTTCCCCGAATGAATATAAACCGCCAACCTTATCATACGAAACCCATCCAAATGATCTCAAATTCGGATACCTACAGGCCTTTCGAGGCCGTACCTTAACACTAGCCCACCCTGATGAGTCGCATATGCAGAAATATGGGAGATTCGGGGAAACTCCGGTTCTACGAACTAGATAGACCATGAGTCGAAGATGCGGCTCCTCAAAACCCACTCCCACACCTCTAACCGTCTGGCTACGGAGCCAGGAACACGCGAAGAAGAGCAGTAGAAAGAAAAGCAGACCCTACAGCAAGGCAATAGTCACCCATCAAAAACCTGCCGTATGCCGCCGGCGTGGCCCAGCCCCCTGCTCAGTGCCGGGTCAGGGTTCGGGTAAAACGCCGCTATCTGAGGCGCAGGGTTGCCGTCTTTTTGTCATTGTTCAACTTCGTCCTGCCGACGACGCCATTTGTTAAGGTATTAGTGGGGTATTAGTCCGTTTGACCACTTGCAACTGGTTAACCTTTTGCAAGTGGTCAAACGGACTAATACCCCACTAATACCTTAACAAATGGCGTCGTCGACAGACCATGGGTTTTTTGGGTCGTGGGTTCGATCCCCACCATCCACAATAATAAACTTTTCAGATTTTCCCATGTCGAACTTGAAAAATACTCTTCCTGGTATCCCCAGGGAATGAAACGGCTTGGATAATTGACAGGTCCGCCCGTATATCCGGCCGACCTGGTATCCCGCCGTTTCAGGGGGGGAGAGTGTTATAAGGCTTAGTTTGGGTAAGCTATTGGTTAACCTTTTGCAAGTGGTCAAACGGACTAATACCCCACTAATACCTTAACACAGGTCCGATAGGAACAATGCCTGCAATGTAATTGGAAACTTTTTTTTTTCCATCACTATAGAAGTATGCCCACCACGAATTTCAGGGAAAATTCTTCGCGGAAATTTCCGGCAACATTCTTGCATAACTGCTGTAACAGCAGAAATCAATGCGCCTTCTTCGTAGATCGGGATGCTGTGTCCTAAAACTGGGGGACAGACGGCATGCATCTTGTGTGGGCAATCCTCGAGATGCATTGGGCATTGAATGAAGTAGTGTCACCGTGTGCGCACGCACATGCGCGCCCCCTCACAGAACTTCATCCGTGCTGCTGTCCGGCAGCCTTTCACACGTGGTTGCCATCTGCCGCTAGGACGCGGCAGCGCACGATTGTCACGGAAAACGCGAGACACATTCGTACATGATGAGTAAAACAAGGGCGGGCGTGTGGCGACACACACAACCGAAGACAAGAGCACGGATGGATGTGTATGTCGACAAACGCGAAGACACAGCAGCAGCAGCTGTATGTAGTAGTAGTAGCCCACCACAGCACAGCCGAGAGAGGGCCTCTCCGGCCTAGCTATGGTGGCGCAGCCTCATCTACCTCGTGCCCGTGCCCTACAGGGTTGGGTGGTGATTGATGGAGAGCGTTTGGAGGGGGAGGTGATATCGTTGTGTAGGGCGGGTGGGTTGGGTGAGGCAATCAATGAAAACTGGCTTGCTGCTTGCAGGATTAAGGATCAACTTCAACCAAGGAGCCCCCCTCGCAGGATTTATAACCCCCTGTATTATTGCGGTTTGGGATCGTTCGGTTAATTCGGATTTATAACCCCCTGTATTTATTGCGGTTTGGGATCGTTCGGGTTTAATTTAATTTAATTCGAGAGTGTATAACGCCTTCCAGGTCCGATATGAATATTGCCTGCGATGTAATTGGAAACCTTTTTGTTTCCATCACTTTAACAGTATGCCCACCATGAATTTCTGGGAAAATTCTTCGCGGAAATTTCCGGCAACATTCTCGCAAAACTGCTGTGACAGCAGAAATCAATGCGCCTTCTTCGTAGATCGGGGTGTCGTGTCCTAAAAACTGGGGGACAGACGGCATTCATTCGTCTTGTGTGTGAACAGTCTTCGAGATACATTTTGGAGTAGTGCCACCGTGTGCGCACGCACGTGCGCGCACCCTCACAGAACTTCACCCGTGCTGCTGTCCGGCAGCCTTTCACACGTGGTTGTCATTTGCCGCTAGGACGCGGCTGCGCACGATTGTATGTAACAGAAAACGCGAGACACACACATACATACATGATGATGAGAAAAAAAAAGGCGGGCGTGCGGCGACACACACAACCAAAGACAAGAGCACAGATGTGTATGGCGACAAACGCGAAGAAGACACAGCAGCAGCAGCTAGCTGTATGTAGTAGTAGTAGCCCACCACAGCACAGCCGAGAGAGGGCCCTCCCGGCCTAGCTATGGTGGCGCAGCCGCATCTACCTCGTGTCCGTGCCCTACAGGGCTGGGTGGTGATTGATGGAGAAGAGCGTTTTTGGAGGGGAAGGTGATATCGTTGTGTGGGGCGGGTGGGGCGTGTGAGGCAATCAATGAAAACTGGCTTGCTGCTTGCAGGATTAAGGATCAACTTCAACCAAAGAGCCCCCCTCGCAGGATTTATAACCCCCTGCAAGGGACCACGAAAGAAAAATAATCTGGACACCTCACTACCCGCCACCCGCCCCCCCCCCACCCCCCCCCGGGTCCGACACCGAAAAAACATGTTCTTCTTTCTCCGAGTTTCGTTGATTTGGATGATTGTTGGGGGCGTTCAACGTCCTCTTGTGGCTTGTTGGTCAGCAAGAAAGCACCATGGAGCACGATCGACGGAGGTTCGGGCTTTTGCGAGGGTTTGTTGCCGTACACAAGCGTGTACTGCTGTGTCAAGTCCTAGGACCTGTTGTTGTTCTAATCTTGCTGTTTTTGTCCAACTTCGTTTCTCGAAAAGGCCTCACCATGCATGTTGTATCAGACTGGATTTATTAAATGGACGCCACAGACAGACGGTACAACACGGCGGTGGTGGTAGTAAAGCAGATGATCTTGCTTGCTACTTGTCGTTGCTCCCCCGCCTCCCCTCCAAGCTTGCCCCCCCTCCCCCTTTTTGCCCGATCGGCCAAGATCGGCCGTTCCTTGGTTGGAGAAAATATGAAAAAATGGCCGATGTCGGCCGTTGCAACAACAATAAATATTGTAGTTGCTGCGATCATCCACGGACACCTTCATCATCATCAGGCGTTTGTTTGCAGAAACTGCCCTCAGCTCTCCCGCCCCAAGCAGGGCTCTCCTCTCTCCTCGTCTCACTCTACTTGCTCCCACGATCGTTTTTGGCGGTTGCTGCAATAAAAAATCTCGCCGCATTTTCTTTTGAGCTTGTGTACTCGTGGCCCGGTTCGATCTCGTGGTGGTGTCGGCGGCGTCTCGAAGACGATGTACTAAGCTCGTACAGCAGGAGTGTCACTGGCCTCACACCTACGTTGCCGAGGGTTCGCCTCTTGTTCGACTAAACCCATTATTATCCGCAGAGCACCCAGTCCCCAGTCTATGGTCAAGTCACTTCGTTTTATATGCGAATTAATGTGCTGCATGGTTCTTTATATAGGAATTAGAGTTGCATAGTTCTTTATATAGGATTTAGTATGCTGGGAGAACCCCCTCCCCCTCGACTAAACCCATTATTATCCGCAGTGCACCCAGTGCCTAGTCTATGGCCAAGTCACTTTGTTTTATATGGGAATTTGTGTTGCATGGTTCTTTATATAGGAATTAGAGTTGCATAGTTCTTTATATAGGATTTAGTGTGCTGAGAACACCCCCCCCCCGTCCCCCGTCCCCCCCGGCCAAATAAATGCAAAAAATGGAATGTGAAGTGTCCAGGATTTTTTTTTTGTGGTCCCGCCCCCTGTGTTGCGGTTTGGGATCCTATGGGTTTAATGTTTTATTTGAGTGTATAACGCCTTCCAGGTCCAATAAGAATAATGCCTGCGATGTAAATGGAAACTTTTTTTCCCATCACTGTAAAAGTATGCCCTCCACGAATTTTCTGGGGAAAATTGTTGATGGAAGTTTCCGGCATCATGCTTGCATAACATAGCAGAAATCAATGCGCCTTCTTCGTAGATCGGGATGTATCCTACAAGCTGGGGGACAGACGGCATTCGCTTTTTTGCGTGTGGGCAATCCTCGAGATGCATTGGTGGAGTATAGTACCACCGTGTGCGCACGCACGTGCGCGCCCCCTCACAGAACTTCATCCGTGCTGCTGTCCGGCAGCCTTTCACACGTGGTTGTCATCTGCCGCTAGGACGCGGCTGCGCACGACTGTGACTGAAAACGCGAGACACAGTATGTCATACGTATAGACGCAAAGCTGCAGAGCGACGCGCAAAGGCTGCGGCAGCGTCATCCACCGTTGGCATCTCTAAGCGGCCGGGGGGAGGGGGAAGGGGGGGGGGGGGGGGAGGGGACTGGGGGAGCGGCCGGGGGGGGGGGGAAGGGGGGGAGGCGGGGAGGGGACTGGGGGAGGGGGGGAGGGGGGGAGGGGGAAAGGGAGGAAGGGGGGAGGGGCGGAAGGGGGAGCGTCATGCCCAAGAGACTGAAGTCTGGGTTTGGCCATCACCGTATTAAAAGTTGGGGGCTTTCTAATGGCCGTCACAAGATAGCATAAGACCGCCCTGACTTCTTCGCCATGTTGCGTTCTCTCCCAGGTGCCATTGATGATGGACGTGATACCCTCTGTTAGCCCAATGCCATCCTTAGCCAGTTCCTAGGGTCTGCTAGTATGACATTTTTCTTTCTTTTCTTTTTCTAATTATTTTTTCTTTTTTTCTCTTCTTCTTTCCTTGCTTTCCTGTCTTGTCTTTTCTTGCTTTTCTTGTCTTTTTCTTCTCTTTGCTTGCCTTTTTCGTCTTGTTTCGTTTTTTCTTCTCTTTTCTTTCCTTTCCTTTATCTTCTTTTCTTTTCTTTGTTTCTTTTTCTCCAATTGACTTATTATGCCTGTCGTGCGTATGCGTAGTGATAGATACTACGTGTAATATATACGTGGTAGTCTTCCTTGGGTGGCAATCGGAATATTTGGTTTCTCCAGGCGTGAGTAATGAGACGTATGCACCGGCCTGGACCTGGCACATCGTAGACTGACTCCCGATTTCACTTTTATATGTTTCTGGTGGAGGCATGAATTGCGTCAGCTGTGATATATATATGCGTGTACCACCTTGGGTTGTGTGTGTTTTTCCCTGGGGTATTCCTCAGCTCCAGAGTGACTGGAGCCTGTCCTGTGACCACGGACTTGATTATGCGAGTTAACGTGAGAACAACAACAACAACGTATGTATGTACCAGCTAGGTATATATATTATAAAAAATATATATAGTATTATAAAAAATGAAAATACACTCCTCCTGTGCTGGACCAGCTGTGAGATCGAAGATTTCGTCGAAACTCATCTTTGCAAGCTGTGTGTGATACTCCGATTGCGCGCATTACGAGTTGTGTGTCCTCATTAAGGATATAGGTCGGCGACTCCCCTCACAACTACAGTGTAGCTATCAGGGTCAATCAACAGGGTGATTTTAGTCAGTCTGTGCGCGGAAACTATAAAACCCGTTTCTGAGGGGGACAAAATCTGACAGCTGTGGAGGGAAATGTATCATTTTATCAAGTGAATCTTGTATGTCGAATTACCGGTGAGGGGAGGGGACGGAGTTTTTGAAGGACGTGGGGGCCTGGTTTTGATCAAAAGCGAGCGGGTTTGGAGGGGGGGGGGGGGGGTGGAAATGGGGGGGCAATTTGTGTATGTGAGCTATAAATCCTTTCAAGGGGATAAATCTGACGGTTTTGGCACCAGTTTATTATTGGGGGGGGGGGGGGGTTGGGCGGGGGGGGAGCGTGTGGGGCAGCTCAATATGTGCGTGGAAACTATACATACATTATTTTGAGGGGATAAATGTGACGGTTTTGGAAATAATGCATCAGTTTATCACCAGGTGTACATACATGATGACACACAGCTTGCAAAGATGAGTTTCGACGAAATCTTCGATCTCACAGCTGGAGTGTATTTTCATTTTTTATAATATACATGATGAATGAGTAAAACAAGGGCGAGCGTGTGGCGACACACACCCCCAAACAAAAGACGAGAGCACGGATGGATGTCATGTATGTGCATGGCGACAAACGCGAAGAAGAAAGACACAGCAGCAGCACCACCAGTAGTAGTAGTAGTAGCTGCCCATCACAGCACAGCCGAGAGGGGGCCCTCCCGGCCTGGCTATGATGGCACAGCCGCATCTACCACGTGTCCGTGCCCTACAGGGCTGGTTGGTGATTGATGTAAAGCGTTTGGAGGGAGAAGTGATATCGTTGTGTGGGGCGGGTGGGGTGTGTGAGGCAATGAAAACTGGCTTGCTGCTTGCAGGATAAAGGATCAAGTTTAACCAAAGAGCCCCCCGCGCAGCTTTTTTTTTATTTTTCTTCTTTTTCACACTTCTACTTTCCAGCTTCTGGACTAGCTGTGTGGTCACAGGTGTCGCCCCTTCTTCCCCCCGGTTCTTGCCTTCAATTTTTATCGCGCATAGACTATAGATCTGGGTTCTGGATTCAGCAATCGATTATCCCACTGCTCGTCGATTTTCATCGAGTGTTTGTTGTTGTTGCTAACTCACGCTCTCGCGCATTCTACAAGTCAATTTGTGCACGAAAGAAAAAGTCCCCACGAATTTACATGAGTATGCACTCGTGGGGATTCGAACTCACGAAACTGATCTATACCAGGCTCGAGGTTAACCTGATACGCCACCGAGGCGACCGGCTCTATTCATAACCCCCTACGTTGCGGTTTGGGGTCGTTCGGGTTCAATATTCACGATATAGAATAAAGCGTCAAATACCCCAAGTATCAGCGTACGCGGAGTTTTATTTAGATATCTCAACTGCAGATAACGCAAAGGTCAGCGACTACGTACAACATTATTTTTTGAACGCAACACCCACTCCACCCCATCCATGCCATGGTGGTGCACCACGCACCCAGGGCTTTCATGTTGGACATGTGGCATCAAATATTTTGAACTGACCAATGAGAGCCCTAGATGGTTCGATCGCAAGTTCACGCCAAGGCGACCGCAAACACTCACGGCGAAGAGGGACAATGTCTCGGAACCGGGGACACTACATGTTTTCTAACGCAAACAAAAGGAATAGAACGATGAATGGTTGCAGTACATGATTACCTTCTGCCTGTCGTCAGTACATGACTACAGCAGAAGAAGCCAGAAGTAGTATCGCAGCCACGATGAACCCAATACAGGCCTAAATATAGGGACCGTTGATATATTCATATGAATGCCAAACGGTCCTAAATTCTTCGTTTCTGCGCGGTACCAGGAACCACTCTTGTCTTTAAATATAGAGACCGGTTGAATATATGTAAATTTGTCTAATACGGTCCTAAATCCAAAATGTTACAACTTTGGGCATAAATTTACGGACCTATTATCGGGTAAACGTTTGATAAAAGTGTCCTTATATTTTATATGATAATGACAGACTGGAGTGATTTTTTTATGGGAGAGGTGGTTTCTGCCATGGTGAATACATATTAGTGATTCTGCAGGTGACGGATCTAGCAGGTCGGAACAATGAACAACGACGTGAAGAAAAGCGAAACGCCGGATAATTACTGTAAAAAGCAGAAACAAGGTCGAAAACGAGGAAGGTTGAAAGAGGGAGACTTTCGCGAATTCGCATGGACCACATCGAGCGACGCTGTTGGTGCGCCGCCCTATCATAGCTGAGCTCACAATGGCGACGAACCGATGTTTTTTTAGAAAAAGAAATATTGATCTGTTTTTTTCAGGTTTTTTCCTCGAAACAACGAAAAATAACAAACTAGAAACGACACGTATCTGCGGGGTTATTTTTTTGTTGATTTTTTTGCCAGTTCGTTCGTATATGTTTCTGAAACCAACGTAGAAAACCAGAAACCGGGGACAAGTTCGTTCGTTCGTCGTTTGGTTTTTGCAGCATAGCGCAGCCACAGCAGTTGCAGCAATACACCCCCCCTATCCCGCCCCACCACCTATCCACCCACCCACCCACCCGCCACAACAACAGGAGTACATCACCCTACCCCTTGCGGAGGACGAAACGAGAGCACCAGCCAAAGTTCTACAACATCGCATCGTACTTCTACTGCAACATACCACTCCGAGACAGAGCTTCCTTGTTCGGAGACTCTCTGCTGCGCGAAGTGCTGCTTCCATCACGTGCGCTACCACCAGCCGGCCTGGCAACAAGCTAGCGAAGCACTGCTGCAGTACAGCGCTGACTTGACCTGCAGCTACTGCTAAGCCAGCAGAGTTACTACTACGCTGGGGAATACTATATTTCTTCTTGTAGCTGCTACGGGCCTACCCCACCCCACAGAATGACCTACTTCGGAGCAGGGTACAGCTGCCTACCTCTCCCAGGGCTCCATCAGCACCTCGCCTCGTGCGGTGTCGCGCAGGCCTATGAGAAGATTCCCGCTGGGGCCGCCTCTGGAGGTCCTTGGGGAGAGGTAGAGCAAGAGTGCGCGGTGGATCCGGCGCTAGCGGAACTTCGGCAACACCTACAGAGGCACAGCATTTCGTTTGTGGTGTTTGACATGGATTTGACAGTCACGGCGAAGCACACAAGAGGTCATCTGGCGAGAGATCCTGATGTTATGGCCGGGTACCTCGAGTCTGCACGTGCTACAGATGCTTTGAAGGTGAGAAACAGGGAGAGAGGGAGGAAGGAGGGTGCTGATCGCGTTTATTGCCTTGCTCGTTTGCGTTGTGCTCAAGACATGTACGAGTACGACAACGAGTATATACTCGTTCGATTCGTGCGTGCTTTCCTGCTTGCTGTGTGTTTGCTGTGCGCAGCAGTCGTACCACACAACAGGAACTAGGAACACAAAATCGTTCGAGCACTCCCCTACGAAATACGTACCAGGTAAATGAAAAAAAGAGGACCCCTCCCAATAAAAAGCTCACCCATACACCGGTAGTATATTACAAGTACCAACAACACAGCTTGCAAAGATGAGTATTTGACCCGAATTAGTCGAACTCACGGCTGACGCCCTCGAAATTTGTTTTTGTAATATGGAGACAGCAGCAGAAAATGTAATCTGATGGCTCTGCTTGTGTTGATTGACTAGTATAGTGATTTGGTTTACTACTGCTGTAGTGATTTTTTGTACTACTTGATTTTAGAGTGGAGTAACGTGATTGATCGGTGATTGATCGGTGATCGAAAACGTGAGCGAGGGAGTAGTGTGATGCATCCACTTCAAAGCAGTTTTGGTGCGTATTCCCTTTGTATGAAAAACAGTGTGGACACTCCTGTCCCACGAAACGTTCACCGCTACAAGGGACTTATAATTGCCGTTTTAATATTGAAGATCAAGCGGTCCTTAAACTTTCGTCCATAACAGCAGTACAGGTTTTATTGGGAGCGTTGCGTTGCGTTGCGTTGTGGTTGCTGTTGAATGCCTTCTTTATGGGGACGGTGGGGTGCATTGCATCAGTAAAACCTTCTATTTCCTTCACTAGTATGTCAGCTCCCACGTGCAAGAAAAGTGCAGAAAAAGCGCTACGAGTACTGCCCCCTGCCCGTCTGAATCTAAACGTTATGATACCACAGGGTATCAGATCTCCACTACGCATACATGAGCAAGAGAGCGGTACATTGGGAGTGTGGTGGGCTCTGTGCGCGTACCAACACACGACCACACTCTTGTAGTTACGTAGATTAGAACATTTCCAGCTTGTTTACAGCCTGTGTTTTTGTGCTGCTCCTTCTTGCTTCCTGCTGCTAAATGCTGCAGGTATGCTGTTCCTACAACGGCAGTCGTACTGCATACCAGGTACAGATTACCAGGTAGCATTGAAACGTATACCTGGTGTCATAGCTGCAGTATAGCGGGCAGTACTCTGTAGTTCCTCCCCCCTTCTCTGGAAGCATGAATCGATCGCTCCCAACAGCCTACTGTTGGTACCACTGCTGCTGTTGTACATGACAATGTAAGTACGACTCCTCCCCCGCACGCGCCCCCCCCCCCCCCCGTCCGCCCCGCTTCAGTGAGATTTCTTCGCCGACCTGTTACTGTGCCTGGTACATACATGGTCGCACCTGGTATAACGAAGCGGATTTCGCTCCCCCAAAACAATGAAGGCCAAAAACGGATGTCGGCTGCTGCTGCAGTATACACCGACTGCCTGCTGCTGTACTGCAGCAGCAGTACACCGACCGCGTTCGTTATGACTGCCATCGTATGTAGACAATGAACGCGCCCAGCAGCAAGCTACTGCTTGCTGAATGGTGCTGGTAGATTGCACAACGCATTGGTATAGATTGCTATTAATAGAGGCAGACGGGGGGGGCGGGGGGGGGGCGAATCGTATACGAAGGTGACTGGACCAGGTGGGCTCGACTACCTGTTACGTGACAGATACTCGTTTATAGTAGTATATAGTAGTGATGCGTTTTCATGTGGTTTTTGTTTACGTGTGATTGTCTTCATGTTTCACGTCAGGATAATTATATGACACTCGAAAGAACGTGAAGAACACACACCGTATCTCTCTGGTCGTGCTATTATACCAAATCAGGTCATACCAGGTACAAGCTATGATCCCTGTCCTGTACCAGGGTATGATCCCTGGTGGTTAAGTGTGGTGCACAATACAGACAAAAATGCAGATGTGTTCCGTTCCGTGATGGTCGTGCTGGCAGGCTTCATTTCTTCAACCTTAACATTTTGTCGCACTATTACCACTATTCCCACTTTTTCTATATTGTACCTAAAGTACCAGATTCGAGTACCAGATTTCTGGTACAAGACTTTCAGTACTAACGTGTTCAGTCTTACAGCAAGTAGTGGTCCCTCTACATAGTCGCCCCGGTGGCGTATCAGGTTATCGAGCCTGGCATAGGTCAGTTTTTTTAGTTCAAGCCCCGCCAAGTGCATACTTACATATATTCAGTGGGACTTTTTCTTGTGCACAAATTTACTTGCGGAAAGCGCGAAAGCGTGAGGTAGCAACACCCGATGAAAAATCGACGAGCAGTGGGATTGCTAAACCCTATGCTAAACCCTATGCGCGATAAAAATTGAAGGCAAGAGTACGACACCTGTGACCTCGGCTTGTCCAGAAGCTGGAAAGTAGAAGTGTGACGAAAAAAAATAAAATAATATATAGTGCCGGTTGTGCCAGTCGGAACGCAGGCACTATGAAGGCACCCGGTACTACTCCGCACGTAGTGCTATTACTTGGTACTCATTAAAAATCATAAAAGATTTCACCGACGCTATATGGGGCAACCGGCACTACTCAAACGGCACTGTATAAGAACCTCTACTGCTGTACTCTTTTACCAGTGAGAACAAGAACAACCATACAGCACGCAGCACGTGTCTCATAATGTGAAGAACACACGCAGAGTACATGCATATGACGTGTCATATGTACTGGGACAGGTTATCCACCTGTGCAATCGGGAAACGCGAAAGCGCACGACAAAAAAAGTCGTCTACATTCATGTTTGGTATGATGCGATTTCGCTGGGTCCGGCGGTGCTCAAAACGCAAAAGCAGATATTCCAATCGAATCATTTCAAGCTTCGCTCGTTCATTTGTTCGGGTTTGCTTTGCTTGTGTGGTTGTTTGCTGTTGCGGTCGCTCTGCTCCTATTAATAGTATCATACCTGGTAGTATACAAGCACCGACGGTATTTTTGGCGGCGGGTGGTACAATAATGTTGACAGTAAAAATATCCCTGAAAATATATAGTTACAGTAATACTGTACCCGAATCAGATGGAATAATAAGTGCTGCGGGGATTAGTGGGCAAGGGCGAGAAGGGGGGGGGCATGCATGTTATTTGTTATTTGGCGCTGGTTGATTTACTTTTTGCTTTCTCTAGTTCGTATGATAACGTGGTTTGATGATGGGCGCGAAGAAACGATCGGCAACCCCCTTCCCCACTCGCGGTATGTATGAATAGTGGTAGTTAATAGTACATTACTAATAGCTCCACCCCGGGGGCATGGCTTGCAGCGGATATTTGGTGCGCGTGAGTATTTATTGTTGATCGCATTGTTTGTCATTAATTAGTTTCTTCTACAGCTAGCGTTTTTTGTAGCAGCAGCAGTAGTAGCAACAGTAGTGCCCGAGTACACCCACCCACCCACCCCACTCATCACCCATTTTTCGTTGCGTACTAGTTGAATCCCGATCCCCCTCTGGTCCTTGAGAGATACCAGACGTACCACTAATAAAACGCACAAGCTCGGTGGTCAAAAACTAACCAGCTGATACGGAGTACCGGGGATATCATTCGCGGTTGTCCTCGTACACCGTTACGAGAATTCGACTACGAAACAGCAGTGCAAGGAGCGGGTGTTCCGTCCGCCAAGCAAAAGAGAGAACCAGAGATCGACAGATAAAAAACAAAACGAGAAGATATGTAGTAGGCGGGTGGATCTGCGCGTGCGCACGTTCCACCCCGCAGCGCGCGCTTTGGGTGATTTCTTGATTTGCCTGCTTCTCGCTTGAGTTCTGAATTATGAAATATAGTCTAATGCAACATGGATGATGATGGTAGTGGTGGTGGTGATGCTGATGGCGATGGTCGTTGCATGTAATGCCAACGATGACGCTGGCCCCCCCTCGTTCTAATTTATTCTTGCTTTTGAATTTGAGAAAACGGGCGCGGCCCCGACAGGTAGTGGCGGGACATCCGGCTGTCGCTCGTTTTTTGCGTGTCTGCTTGCCTCCTTGCTGCACAGGGCGGGACAGTAAATCTCGTGGGTTTGTTTTGCTGCAGTTGAGTTGTCTGCTAACACGGGGGGGAGGGAGGAGGCAAGCGCGGTGCTACAGTTTGTGAGACGCTTAGGCAGGAACGCCCACCTATTTATTTCTCCATTTAAACCTAAAGACCCTAAATGGTTAATCATAAACACGTTATATATGCAAACGAACATAAACGACACGCAGAAACAGAGCCACGCGCTGCTGCCTGCCGCTGTTTTTGTTGCCCCGGTCGTGTCATGTATGACGTCTGACTAATCTGACGCATGTTGAGTTGAAAGTTAGCCTTCAGGACGGCCGGCGTTTTTAACGTGCGTGTGTATTAATTCGCGAAATAATGCTAGTCGTACCGCTGCACCTTGAATCAGATCATGAACTGGTACCTGCTACCTCTCTCTGGTATGTGATTATACCTGTATGATACCTGTCATACCTGTGGCAAACGGCAGTTTGGTTTGATTGGCGATGTCGGTGGCCGCGATCACGGCGGGGGTGATGACGGTCCGCACGTAGACAGCAGATTACTTCGTGTTTCGTACCACCTGCTGTGGTATAATCTAGTCTATATATTTTCCTTTTTTTTTTCGTCGGATATACCTTGGGTCTCGTTGTCTCTTCGTCTGCTGGCTACGTGCTTACAGTAATGAATACTGGTGGTGTTGCCTGCTTACCTGCATACTATCATACCTGGTACATACATTTAATGCAGCTATTAATAGCTCAGCTGCTGGCCACGAACTGACTGAATATGCGTAATATCTGCGATGACGTGTGTAATGTGTGCTTGAGCAGGTTGGTGTGTTTCGACTTTAGATATTACATTTCTCTCTCCCTGCTTGTGAATTTACTCGAATTTTCAGGGAAACAGCGTACCGCGCCGTCTTCCTCCATATCCCCTTAGAGTCCCCCTAACTCTTTACGTCTGACTGGCCTCTCAAGCACCTGTTGGTTTATTTGACAATCCAATGGGTTTTCCGGGGAGGGGGGGGGGGTACTCGTACAGCAGTATTTTGTTACCGGTTTCACTTTTAACTCTGTTTCTTGCTCTAATTCCCCGTAATTCGATCCCGAACTGGGAGGTTACAATCCTGCAGGGGTTAAATGGCAAGCCCACCCCCCAGCCAAGACGTATGCCTTCGTTGCTATTAATAGTGTGAAGCTAAGATATGAGCTATCATACGAGTACGACGATGCTACTGCTATTATCGTTTCAATGTTATTATTTTGAAATATGCACCTCCCAAGCACTCACTGGGACCAACGTCTCGCCCCCTCCCCCCTCTATTATATAATGCGAGCAGCCTTTAATGAAGGTATCAGAGAGCCTCAACCCGCTGGCCTGCTGATGAAAGGTTTGACGAACCAATTCCCTACCCAAACTAAGGTCTTACAACATGGGGGGATGGTCTCGTTTGGGCTGAGGGACAAGGAGATCGCGCGCGATCCGTTGCCTATCTCAGCCCCCCACGGCCTGGGGGCTTCTCGGGTCGTTGTGCAAACAGGCAACCATAAACAAACGTGCTTACTAGTTGAGTTATATATTTCCGGCACCACCGCCGTACTGCTGTTTCTGCATCCCAGGTAGTCTTGCAGTGATGTTGTAGGCGTGTTTCTTTATGCCAGGTGTATTATTGTAGCGGTGCACAGGACAGGACAACTATTGATAATGAGTCACATACTGACACAGGCTGAGATTCTTGCTTGGGAGAGACTGACACAGGCTAGGATTCTTTCTTACTTGGGAGAGGGTGCGTCTACAGTACGACTACTGCTCTAGCTTCGGTGTAATGGCTGCCGGGTTTCATACTCGTGTAATTATCGACCTGCCGTTGTTATCACCCTGTTTCTCATTTTGAATACATTGGATAGGTGTCCTGCGCTGTAGTCTATCTGCTACATGGAATACCGGTGCCTTCCACGCACAAGGAAGAACGCACTCCGTTTCCGGGTTGATTGTTTTTCTGATGATGTACCGTGCGCAGGTGTACACGAATGTTCGCTCGCTCGTCGTGTGTTTTATCTTGCAGGTAGTCGTTCATATTCGTGTAGTTAAACCGTGGATTAATTGCTGCTGGGGCTTCGTCGTCACTGTTTTTTTCCTGCTCAACGGCATCTAGAACAGCTCGTATCTCGCGCCGCGGCGGTGAACATTAACCACAAAAGGCTGCGGGAGCTAAAACAAAAACGCCAAAAGTTTGGCAATTGTTTTTGCTTTTGTTTTTTGACGTGCTTTACCAGAAGATAGTATAACAGAGTAATAGTGGGCATGCTTACTATTAATTGTAGTTGTTTAGAGTTGCCCCCTTTGCGATTGCTCACTTCAGAGGGAAAAGCTGTCAAAAGAATGTGACCATCTAACGATTGCAGCGTCAGCTATTCAAGCTACCCAGCTGCTGAGGCAGGGCGTCATGGACGATGGAGCACACAAATTTTAACGCAATGAGGTTATGATACTCGACACTCGCGCTGCGTGGCGCTATTAGTACTTTTTGTACGGCTCACTCACGCTACGAGCATAGAAGGACCACGCTTGTCGTCATGTTTTGTCGCTCTGCCTGGGTTCCAACGGGCGGGGCTACTAGCAATCCTAGAACTACCGCGCTAGTTGAAGGCCACAAAATTACGGTTCGCGCCTGCGCGCTCACGCCCTCCGGATGTGATGAGGTCCTAACCCAACCAGAAGCCTTAGCCTTAATCAAGCCCCAAAATTATGGAGGTGGGATTAGGGTTAGCCAAAACAGAGTGGGGGTGTGGTACACCCTGGTGTTGGGGTTGGTCCGACAACGCCTTTCACGGCCAACCACTATTAAGGAAACCCTGAAAAAAGCGAGCGTCTTGTCATTTAGGCTGTAGGATTTCAAGGAGGTCTCGTCGGTGCCAAAGGGGTTTCTACGCTATACCAGGCGTTTTCTAATTGTTTCTACTATTGTTTACGTATGACGATCCCTTTTGGGGCCGTCCAGCGGATTATCACACGACGAGTGTGTGTACCTGGTGTGACCTTATCAAGGGCCTGTGGGCCAACCTAACCCGTGTATCAATCGTCTGGGAAGAGGATGCTGCACTACTAAGAGTACGAGTATCACCGTGCAGCGCGAGTATAGTACAATGGAGCTCCATTGTAAATGGAGGTTCGGTCACGCACCCTAGTCTACGCTGCACGAGCGGCGTGGGCCGCTGCGTGCAGCCAACGCTGCAGTCTTGATGTTTGTTTGGGACTTTGCTTCCGTCTGAAGGTATTATTTCATACTTCGAAGTATTAGGTTTGATTAGCAAGACCTCTGTAGCCCTAGGTTCCTGCGTTTTCTGCCTTTGAACCCTGCGTTCCCGCGTTGTATCCCTGCGTTTTTTTGTATGACCAAAGGTTTGACCACGTGTTTCGTATCAGGGATCTCTCTAGGATGAAACATGAGGACGCACACGATGTCCAGTAGAAAGAACGGTCTGATGTAAAAACAACACAAAAGGCATATACCGGTGATAGCTATTAATAATGCACGCACGCCTGATGCTATACGCAACGGTGTCATATAATACCATGCATTAACTTATCGCAACACTACAGTACGAGTTGATGCGGTTGCTGTGTCCCACGTGCAATGACATTATATTGTACGATACGGCATGTACTATTGTACGATACGGCATGTACTGGCCTCCTCGTGTAGAAAAAAAAAACGGGATGCTGGCCGAGGGCTAAATTGCTATTGGTTAAGTGGGTTCTATTTACGGATCAACAGGACAAAAAAGGACAAAAGAGGATGAAATCACAGACAAAAATGGAAAGCGTGACCAACTCTCAGGCGAGCTCGTACGCCACGACTGCGTTCGATTGACTCTCTGTATGTCTGGTAGGAACACCGAAACAGAATGAACTTGAGTCTATGCGCAATTCAACAAAGGCGGGTGGTTTTTTGTTTGCTAATTCATCCTGCTAGTCAGAACAGTGCATCTCCGTAGTAGACTAGCGTCAGTAATCTTGTCTTTAAACAACACGTTAACATTTCGATAGCGTATGCATCTCATGTACGAGTAGTGCACTATTAATAGGCCCTACTAGCCCCGGGCTCGCTGGGTTTTCTCGTGAGGTTCGTAATTGTGGAAGGGTGGATAGTGTAATGTATGGTGTAATCTACAGTGTAATGTTTGTATTGTGTGTGTTGTATACGTTGTCAATAGTTGTCACGTACGCAGCAAACGAGTAGATAAAGTTATCCCTCGCGAACGCATCGCAGGAGCCGGCAATTGATGGTTCGATCCGGAGTGAAGGGGCGCGAGGCATCCGTCGTTTCTTGTTACATACCCGTGGGCACACAACCCATGGTATCATATCATATTGTGTGTACATAGTTGTACAGCACAAATATTGTACCAGTACCAGGCATATATTTATTTATGGTACGATACGTGATGATGCCTCGGGCTGTTGCCATTCCATCTGCTGGGCTTGTGCTCGTAGTGCCACTGCTGCTGCTACTGCTATATGCCACCATATGCTGCTGCTGCTTGTGCTCGTATACTGCTGCCTATTATTCAAGTTAGCCTGTACACTCGGACGATGCAAGCCGCTGCCACAGCCAGAACAAAATGCTGGTCGAATTTGTATGCCTGGCACGGGTGCCATCAATGTAGTCGGTGCTTAACCTTCCTTATTTACAGCGCGTGTTGCACTCGTACTTCCGCGTATACAGCACGCGAGAGCACTCAATTAAGAATTTGGCATGTAAGTCATTTCAGCCTCGAATTTTAGTCGGAAATAAGAACATGGCGAAATAAGGTAGGACACACCCTGCCTTACTCGAGGATTCCAGTCTGACCAGAAATAAGAGATTATTGGCCGTTGTCGCATATTGTATACCAGGGTATATGTTGACCCGTTTCCGACTTGAGGCTAGAGATGGAAAAGGGTCACGGGGTTTGACGACCACCGCGTCGGCTCCTGTGGGAGCCTAAGTACAACCCTGAGCAGTACAGGTAGTGTGCTTCACTACTGGACCAGTAATTGGCAGAGTATCGGATCTTACCACATGGATCTTACACAAACCACCCAAAAAGGAAACAGCGAGCGAGGTGTGAGCGAAGACAAGACACTGCTGTTGCTGTACGAAAAATTCAATTACTAGAGTAACGTTTGACCATCTTGTCTCACCTCCCGCCACGTTCTTTCTAACTGGCGTAAGGTCAAAAGATAATCCTCGACGCGAAAAAAACGCAAAAAATATCAGTCTCCCATGACATACGTATATTACTTGTATTTGGGAGTGGGCGGTGAGCGCATATATATGATATATGCGGGCGCGCCACTTTTTTCGTGTTCCCAGCTTTTCTCTGAATTTTTTCCACTCTTGTGACGGACAGTCTGCGTTCATTCGTTTGTGATACAGCAGTGTACATCAGCCCTGCTGCTTCTGCAGCCCTAGGTGTTAACTACCGGCCAAGACTACCGCCCCCCCTATGATACATGAGAGAGCCCCACATTCAACTATTGTGTTTCCCGCCGGTGAATAAGAAAGCATGGCCGTTCTAAGCTTAGTATGGAGTACCAGCACACATCGGCCGCTGGCTATCAGTGTGGGCTTTTTTTTTTTTGCCAGGGCCACCGCCTCCTTCGACGTGAAGGCCACTCTGCGGTGGTGCACTCCTTGTAGTAATGTAGATACGGCAGTAGCAGTATAGATATGGAAGCGAAACGGAATAACAAGTGGATCCATTAATTGCGATGCAGCGCAGCGTGCAGCCTGAATATCGAATATCAGAAATGCTGTGGGTGTTGTGTGTTTGCCTGTGTGTTGTCGTGTGTGTTTTGCTCTTGTGGGTGTTGTTGTGTTAATCAAGACTCTTTTGACCAAGGATGTCAAGAGACGGCACTTTGACCCCTTGACCGACGGCAATTTTCCGATAATTTGCCTTGACTGACGCCATACTACTAGGTTTTAGTCTGAAAAGATTGGTTTGACGTCCTTGACGGGTGCTGCGGTAGAGGTGCGCCATATTTGTCTCCTCAGTTGAAGAGCAGTATGTATGCCGCACCCCCAATAAAAACTGGCTTGACTTTTGGTGAGAGAAACACTCAAAGCGCAACTCGAGGAACAAATTCCCATGGCCTAGGTAGTCAGACTATTGATAGTATTATAAAAATAAAAATACACTCCATCTGTGAGATCGAATATTTTGTCGAAACTCATCTTTGCAAGCTGTGTGTGATACTCCGATCGCGCGATAGTATTAGACTAGGCAGCAGGACGTAACAATGTCAGTAGTAGAGCTTACCACTTATTCGAGAAAATGGTTGACGCAGATTGTGTACGAGACGAAGGGGGCTTCACCCTACATTGGTTGGTGGCGTTTCATTGGGTTGGGGTTAGGGTATACCAGTATGTAGTTTAAAAAGTATGTCAACCATGTTGTCGAAAAAGCGGTAAGGTACCCTCAACAATAATGTGGCCGCGCGGATCTTGGACGGTAATTTTTTTTTTAATGATCTCTCATTGGCCGAGGGCCATGAGGTGGTCCGCAGATCGGAATAATAAAAGAAAAAATCGAAAAGCGGACCGGCCACGTTTCTCGTCCGTTTTGGGTCCGGGTTGGGGTCCGGGTTAGGGGTCAAGGTTAGGTCTAGGGGTTGGGTTGGGTTGGGTTGGGTTGGGTTGGTCTGCGCCCGTACCTCGATCCCACCAGAAAGTGCTTCCTACAGTAGCTCGCAAACGCGAACAGCCTACCGCCCCAAAGATCCGCGAGACCAGATTGTTAGGCAAGCTCAGACTAGGCCATAAGCTCGTCCGGGCTGATTGGTGTTACTTGCCGGGTTACTTGCGCGGCGGCTATTGTTTTTTTCCTCTAGTTTTCCGAGAACTTTTCCATGCGAACCCCCCGGGAAAATCAAGGGAGTCACATCCTCCCCATGGCGAAGCTTGCACGTATAATATAGAAATACGATTATTTTCAAGTCAGGTTGATCTGGGCGTTCTTTTCTTCTTGCGTCGTTCTCATCCTTATCACAACACTACTCCGAAGGTAAGTGTTGTATATACAGCAGTACGGCCGTCAGATTGTGTCCCCCTCAAAAACATTGATTAACGTCACCCTGTTGACCTTGGTAGAGCTAGTTCTAAGGGGAGTCGCCGACCTAAATCCTTAATGAGGACACACACACGGTAATACGCGCGATCGGAGTATCACGCACAGCTTGCAAAGATGAGTTTCGACGAAATCTTCGGTCTCACAGATGGAGTGTATTTTTGTTTTCATAACATAGTTTTAGGAATTATATTGATAATCATATTGGGTAGTGAACTAGGTGGGTAAAGAGTCCCGCTGTTCACAAATATTTCGGCGAAAAAGGGCTATTCCTCCCGTAGCTCGCGAGCGTGTCTGCGCTGAGTGTTCCGCCTAGAAGAGAGATGCCGGATACCAGGTCTGTGGTCACAGTCAAGATCGACGAGAGATAGACAACACACCTCGTGCGAATGGGTGCCAACGGTACTGGGCGCATACTCTCATAGCATACGAAAAGCAGGAGCTAATGTACGACACATGACAGTTACGAAGCTAATTACGAAGCTAACGACAGTTTAGTTCACCGAACCCGACCAGTTGCAGGCAAGCAACAGACGCAACAACAAAAAAAGGCAAAAAAAAAGGAAGGAATGGAGAAAAAATAAAATAAACGACGTCGGGCGGCATCAATGTTGTGCTGCTGTAATTTAATGTGTTAACTTTAGAACTCCGCCCACGCGAAGGTTTGAGTGGTGATCTAACGGTGCGTGGCGTTAGACCCTTGTTACCTGCCACCTCTGCCGGTTGCGCGGAGATTCGAATATCGGCTGGTGTGTGGTGCTGTGCAAGTGGCGCCTTTTTTCGGGGACAAGTGTGTGTACGGCAAGAAGAAAAAAAAACGAAGGTCACCCGTTGAGTACTGCAAAACCCATTCTACATAAGTTCCAAGTTGGTACGATATATGCCCGAAAAACGTGTGTGCAGTTCTAAAGAGGGTTAACATGGGAATGTGGGAACGCACTCGTTACGTACCAAACATGAGAATACTGCTCGTAGGGGTTTCCAATACGATGTGGAGGCGTTTCCCACCGGGGGGCACTTCAAAATTGCGCTTAAGTGTTTTTAAGGATATCCGTTGAATGGATTTGCCAACACAAACGAACCTGTGACGCGGAACACGTGACAAGCATTACTGAAAGCAGTGAGTGTGTGTTTTTTGTTCCGGCCGTCGCCGAGATTGTTCTCACGTTATAATTTTTGTGTTTCAAGTCTGTGGTCATAACACGAAATAGGACAAGCTCCGTTAATTGTGGAATAAAAGATGAAGGAAATATTGCACGAGTACCTGGAGTTCAGCGCGCTGGTAAGTTACTTGTATTCTATTAATTGTGGCATCATGTATACTGGTATATATGTATTACCTGACATCAGTACTGTCTGTATGCAGGAAGGAAGAAGGAAGCAGACCAACACGCGTCCGGAGTGTGGACAGAAAAAAAAGTTTTTTCGGTGTTTGTTACACATGAGTATTTGAAGTATGCACATATTACTACATGCTTTGTACGTGCATTGCTTGCTGTACGTGTATGTATATACATGTTTATGTACGTAGTCGTTTTCATTCCAATTTTGAAGCGGCGCATACGCCGCCCTTCGTGAGGTTAAGCTACAGAGCGCGACACGGGGCATACCCTTAGCCTTACCCCCACCGCCACCTTCCCCCTTATCCTCTCCCTCACCCTTGCCGCTTGTTCATGCATGCATCCGTTCATCCATCCATCAGTCCCATCCATGGACCCACACACCAATGCAGCATCCACCTATCCATCCATCCATCCATTCATCCATCAGTCCACCGACCCACACACACCAATCCATCCATGCAAACATCGGTCCACCGACCCATCTATCCAACAAAGCACCATTCCATCCATTCACCTACCCGTCCACCTACAGAAGCACTCATCCATCCATCCATCCATGAACGCACACACCAATCCACCCATCCATTCGTCCATCCATTCATCAATCTATCAGTCAATCCGGCAGTCCATTCATCAGTCCACCCACCCATCCATCCATCCACCGACACACTAAATCATCCATCCATCTATGTGCCCGTTCATTGTACCCTCCTCTCGCAAGTGTATCAATAATTGCATGCATGTGCACTTACAGACATGCATGCACAGCAATGCGCATACCTGGTGTCATATTACTCATGTTACCATGTGTTTACATGCGCACGCCCTGCACTCCGTCGCTTGCTATTGGCTCTTCCTTTTTCGCACAACACGCTCCGACACGCAACGGTGTTCTTAGTATTAATACGTACTGGTACGAAATTCTTATCATCTGCCGTGGTTTTTGGCTGATGGATCCATGCCGCGCGCCTTCACACCAATACTGCCCTTTGTGCCCCCGTCCGAGTTTGCGCCTCACCAAGCAATCTATAACGATCACGACGTCACGACCCTAACCCATCGATCCATCAGTCGTCCAGTAATCCACCCACCCGCCGACCTACCAGTACATTAATCCGTCCATCAATCCACCCATGAGCCCACGCATCCATCCACCCCTCCCCCACCGACTCGCCCATCCATCCATTCATGTACCCACCCACCCACTCACGCACCCACCCACACATCCATCCATCCATCCTTGTATCCATTGGCGCGCTGAGTATTATGTGTTTGTACCTGACCGTCCCCCTCCCTCCCTCCCTCCCTCCCTCACCCCCTCCCTCCCTCACCCCCTCCCTCCAACCACATCTCAAAATGAAATCAGACCATGAGGCTGTGCCGGGCGATGGGCCTAACAGTAGGGATCGCAACCTTCCAACGAGAAGTCGACGACACCGTGCACATAGGCGGTTCCCACCTGGTACGGCGCGTGCTAGGCGCTATCGGCGCGGGTGACTTAGTCAGCGATCGTGACGTAGTAGCCCTCACGTCCGCCCAATACGCGGAGATGATCCGACACCAGGACACCTACACGAAGAACGATTTGATCCGGGTTTTGTTCGAGAGGAGGGGCGAGGCGTATTCCCCGGGGTCCACTTTGTTGATCGACGACACCAGGAGGAATGTGGAGGCGTTTGTGAGGATTGGGGGGCATGGGTTGCTGGTGGAGGGGGGGGAGGGGTTGGTCCTGCAGAGGGCGAAGGTGGTGGAGCCGTCGTGCACATTTGTGCCGGGGATGACCTTCTCCAACTCACACAAGCAGCAGCAACAGATGCAGCAAATGCAGCAAATGCAGCAGATTCAGCAGCAACAACAGCAGCAGCATCACCCCAATATGCCCCCAGCAGGCTACGGTTATTACTGATCGGTTAACCGTGGGAGGGAAGGGGGGGCGGGGGCGGTCTATATACCTGCAGCCGCTGCTACCGCCGCCGTCGTTGTTGTGGTGTATAGCAGTGAGCGATGGCTTACTGCACTCCCTGGTGGAAGAAACGGGTCTGCACTGTGGGCGAGGGAGTAGGGGGGGAGGGGATCAATCGTTTTATCCCCACCCCACCCCCTCGACGACCTCGTGGGGGGATGACACAATTTAGGCATTTTTGGTCTGCCGTACTTTTCGCGGCAAGATTAGAACTTGTCGGTGCCATTCACGTGAGCAGCGGGAGCAAGAAAAAGCAAGCAGCGGCAGTAGAGGCAACGGCAACTGCAGCCACAGCAGCATGCGCGCGTGCACTCCCACCGCTCCGCCGCGTGCGCAACAGCTGCAGCAGGAGTAGAATGCACGCACGCCCATCATTCGGTGGAACCAAGGGCGGAGATGTTGACCCTGGGAGGGGGAAGAAGAAGGAAGGGGGAGGGGGGGGGGGGGGGGTACGAGGAGGAGACTCCGTGATCAGACTGCCTAGAAAAACGACCACGGCGGTCAGATCAGCGGTTATTTTGTATTCTACGACTACAACGGTATACTAGTATTATTTCTACCACTAGCTGTCCTACTCCTTCTCACACAATATAACAATACATGCATACAATACATATTTTACAGACATACAGTATATATGTTTCCTTCTTATCTGTTTCGTTAAGTCCTTGTTTTTTTTCCTGCTTTCTTTTTTTTCCCTATTTTTTCATCTTTATTTTGTTTTTATTTTTTCGGCGTGAATCCAAGCAAAAAAAAAATAAATGGTGAAAGCAAGGAGTTTTTTATTTTTGGTTGGATGAATGGATTCATTTTTTGCGTTTTTTGCGTTCCTAATGCGAGTTCCCCGTCGTTGCAAAGTCAAATCAGTGTTGTTGTCACTCGTCAGGCGTTTTTAGTTGGGGGTGCGGGCGGGGTTATAGGGTTGAGACGAACTTGCAAACTGGCGGGGAGACAGGCAAACTGTTGTAGTTAGCCGAACAAAGTAAGAAAATATAACTATATAAATACAACAATGTGCGTGGGACAATTTTGGCATGCCAAAAAGCCGAAGATTATAATGGATGTTGTGTTGTTGCGGCAGCAGTAGTGGCAGCCCGCGACAGCGGCTTCGCGCAGCTGCAGCGTCGCACAGTAGTGTCTTGTCTCTCAAGGACAACGAGCGATGAGGGGGAGGAAGGAGGTATTGCTTCGCCGCACCACGCTCTCGCTTGCTTGCTTTCCGCCTGCCTGCCCGCTGCACCACGCAGTATAAGGGGTTTCGACCCGTGTATGTTGGCGTTATATTTGTCTAGTATCCCCCCCCCCCTCCTGTTTAGGTACATTTCGTGCTAACGGGATATAAGGAGGGGAAAAGGCGGGTTGGGGGAGGGCGGTGGAGAGGGCGAGGGCGTGGTCGACGCTTGGTTTTGTGTAGTTGGGATTGTGCAGGGGCGAAAGGCGGGGGGAGGGGGGGGGAGGGCGGAAGATTTTTTTTAGGCCATTTGGCTGGGCCATTTTTTACCTGCTGAGTATGAGTGCTTCGAAGCAGAGCCAGTGTGTATGGGAGTTTTCTGAGCTGCGTCTGGCTGGTTTCTGTTGTTTTGCCGAGCTCGCGTTGATTGAACACCGACTGACTGGTCGGGGACTCATTGATCGTTGTAGCTATAGTAGCTGTTAGGTTTATGTTGTCTCTCTTTTTCTTTCTTTGTTTCTTCTCATCACACGACGGAAAAGGAGAAACGGAAGAGGAAAAAAGCGGTAGGTACTCTGGTAACGTTTAAAGGGACGAAAGAACGGGAAGAGGATATCCCAACGCTGTAGATGGCGCAAGCAAGTATAATACGTTTTCGTACGTACGGTAAAAAAAAAAAACGCGATCCTGCTGGTTTTTGAAAGAAGTGAACTGCTTTGCTTGCTCGGCGGCCGCAATGGTTTTGATGAGGAACCCATCCTCCCCCCCGTCCCTCTCCTCTTTTTATTTTCATTTTTATTTTACGTTTTTGTTGTTGCTGTTTTGTTGTCCTCGCTGTTATTTCGTTAACTTCGTTAATTCTTTCGTGGTGTCTTTTTTTTGTGGTCGTGATTTCGGGGTAGGGGTGCGCGGGGCACGTTTGTTTCATGTTAAGAATCCCTTTTGACCGCTTCAAGGGGTATCCTAGTCTAATGCCGAGTAGTTTGGTCTCAAACCGTGGGTGGGCGCGTTTTTATTTTAGAGGTTTCCTGGGGAAGAGAAGAGAAAAGTTGCGCGGGAGATATGATCGGAAGATATGGTGATGGCGATGGTGATCACGATTTTCGTTATTGTGATGACCGTGATGATGATGACGTAAGCGATACAGTGGTGATGATCATGATGCCGCGGACCATGACGATGAAGAACTTCATGATCATGATAGTATTGATCATGGTGATTATAGTGATGACTGTTATTTTGGCGAGACGGCACTCCCTGCCCTTCCCCCACGCGCGTTGCGGCGGCGAGATTGTTTGCTGTCTCGTTTTTGGCAAACACAACGAAAACAGTACCTGGTGTACAATAAATCAACCAATAAACGAATCAGTCAGTTATCGCTTTATTGTGGAGGGGGGGGGGGGTAGGGGCTATAGGGGTTACGGTTATTTGTTAGTAGAATTATTTTGTGGTGGGCGGGTGGGCGGATAGGGGGTGGGTTGAGGCGCTGGTACACATAAGAGCTGGTTTACGTAGTAGTCGAAGAGAAGCAAAAAGAGAACGGGATAACCTGACTGTGTTGTTGATACCCGCGGGAGAGAGAGAAGAGTTCCGGGCCGCCATTATTGACGTACGTACGTAAGCTGCGCAAAGACGACCAACCGAAGCAAAGCAATACTGTTGAACTAAACTGGGGGGGAAGTTGACGGTGTGGTTCGGGCTGGGATGCTTTTTAGAAGGCCCTCAAGTTGTTGTACCTTGTTGTCATTTCATCGTCGACGTCGTCCTAATTTTGGACTATCGAAGCGTAAAGGGTATAGGTTGCACGGGGGGGGGGGCTGTGGAGGGGGGCGAAAAGAGAGCGGAGGCACGCCCCACGGTGCCCTCTCCCTTCCTATATATTTTACGAAAACAAGACGTAAAAGAAGTGCTGTCGATAGCATATATGTCACGAGACGGTCAGTTAAGGGAAAACGTCCAGCGGTCAAGGGTGTCAAATCGATCGTTCCACACTAAAACCTAGTAGTTTGGCGTCAGCAAAAGTAAATTGTTGGAAAGTGGCCGTCGGTCAAGGGTTCACAGTGCCGTCTCATGACGTCTTTGGTTGATAGTGATATCTGGCATTCATGTGACATGCCAGTGCCATTGGGTCACTAGTTATGAAGGAATATGAAGAGAATATGTTGCGCCTCTCACGATTCCGGCGCCAAGGATGGATCAAGAGGCCGACGAAAAGACCGACCAACGGATCGCCAATGGATCGACCGACCGACCGACCGACAAACCGTGGACATTTTGAGCGTGCTTCCTGCAGTTTTATTCCTCGTGCCTTCGGGAGGGAAAAGTTATTTGGGCTGCTCTGTTTTCTGCTGTGCTCGTGCAGTATGGTTCGTGTAACTCTACATGATTCCTTTTGAGGGGCATATCGCCAGAAAATGTCATCCCAGACCAATATCCCAAACGTGTATGCATTCGTTCGTTCGTTCGTCCGTTCGTGTTCACTCGTAGGGAAACCGCCTCGAATGCTCGACTATCGGTCCTGGTTGGCCACTCTGCGACGCGAACAACCACACTCCACTGGCCATCTTTCATAACTTAACTGATCCCACGAAGCTTCAGCTTCTTTGGCGACGTCTGTACCTATGTGAAACTCTACAAGACGATCCCCTGAGAGGGGCGCTTCCCCGAAAACGTTGTTATCCAGACCAATACTCCAAACGTATAATACCGTTCATTCGTTTGTTTGTTCATGTTCTCTCGTAGGCGAACCGCCTCGAATGATCGATTGTCGGTCCTGGCTGGACACCCAGCGACGCAAGTAGCCACTCCATTTGCCATACTTAATCACCCGCGTGATCATCACGAAGTTTCGGCTTTTTGGAGCACCCTGTGTATCTAGTTATACCTCTACATCATACCACGATTATTTGAGAGGGGTACATCCCCGGCAAAGGTATCATCCGGACCAACATGTTCAGTCTACGTGCCCACAAGCGGGCGATGTGTCCACTAGACCACCCCAACAAGTCATAACGATTATTTTGGGGAGGTCCCCAGAGATCAGTGCTCAGGAGCCGCCGAGATTCAACGAACTCTTACACGTATTCTGTCGGTTATATAGCGCTGTCCACTACCACTAGACCACATAGTCACTGCCATCGGCTCCGGCAGAGCTGTCGTCGTCATTGCTGTCTGGGTCGTCGTCGTAGTCGGCGTCATCGTCGTGGCCGTCGCCCTCGGCATCGTCGCCGTCTAGGAGCGCAGCGCCATCGCCTTCCATTCCCTCCTCCCTTTTTTCTGCTTGTCTTCTCACGGCCCGCCGTCCCTCTCCAAACTGATGACGCCCATGTCGCTCCAGAAAGATATCCAACACAACCTTCAAGTACATGTGTTCGGAGATTCGTGTGGTCGTTGGTGCGATCTTAGCAAACTCGCGGGGGCACCCCCCGCAATTTTTCGGGTATCGGGTTGTGATTGCTGGTCCTGGCCACCCTTCGACCAAACAGCCACCCCATTGTCCATATTTCATATTGTGATGGGTCCTCAGGACGTTTCAGCTTCTTTGGCGTCGTGTATATACAATTCTAACTCTGTAGTCTATGATTCCTTGAGAGGGGCACTTCCCCGAAACAAGGTACAGCAGCAGCAGTTTTAGTGAAAACGAACTGGCACAAACAAGTTGCACGTTGCAGCGAAGGCGCGAATGGCTCAGCTGGCAAGGAAACCCGAGAGGAGCGCGGGCATATGGGAGGAGACTCAACATAGTGGGCAGAAATTGACCGCGGAGTCACAGCGTTTGTCTCTAGATCACAGACGGGACTAAAAGCTGACACGGTGCTTCGAATACTGCCAACCTCTCACCCAATCAATTTTCCTTCCCAGTGTGCACTCCCTTGAATATGCACTACCTCTCCTATTTACACAGTTGTTATACCTACATGTAGTCTATACGTATACCATGTTGACCTTTAGGTGGCGATGTGTAGCGTGTGTCAGCCCGTAGCTGGTATACGCTTGCGTTGGCTCGCTTGCGGATGACCCGATCAAGACACAGCCTATACAAGTTTTAGAAGCTAACGCAGACTCAAGGTGAAGGCCCTGTAGAAGAGCTTCAAAGAAGAGAAGAGAAGGGAGTTGTTCGGCGACCCCAAGCCGATATGGTGATTGATTGATTAATTTGCTCAGCTGATGAGAGCTGATGGTGAGCAAAGTGGAGCGATCGAGGTGGGTCTGACCATCACCTGATCGAGACGGCACAATGCCTATGCTACGGACAGATGTACTCTACGAGTAGCTATCTGATCTATCTACAGCAACGTTTCCTGAGGCTTGCTCGTGGTCTACCGTACCTATGGCAACGTTCCCTGAGGTTTGCTTCTGGGACCTTAGCTACGTCAACGTCCCGACAGTCAACCTAAAATCGTATTCCATGAAGGTTGTTACACGTACGTTATTCCACCGCATTATTTGAGTACACCGCATTGCTCGTACGTACTACATGTACCAGCTTTAGGATATAATTAACCAGTAAACTGCTGTGCATCATGTATCGCAGTTACTACTGCTGAGACTTCTGCATGCTTAATACCGCATCGGTAAACGACATCGAGCATACCTATTATAACTGTCTGTTGTACGAACAACTCGCAATGTATACCAGATGACTTTGAAGTGTTACCAAGTAACGACATGATGGTTGCTGTCAATCAGCATCTCTAATGTACCACCATAATCAGTCGCCGCACGCCCTACAACTTGTAGCTCCTCTTCTTGCGGATCTTGGTCCTATCTCGGAAAAAGAGCTCCTGAGGATGCTCAAGCGCTGCTGACTCAACCTTAAACTTTGTGAGGGGCACTAAGGTGATGAAAGACGGCCAATGGACTGGATGCTGCGTCACAGGATGGCCAGCCAGGACTTATAGAGCAACAAAACACGGTAATCGGAAATCCAAGGGGGTGGCCGCGCGATCGAACGAACACTTGGAATTTTGGTCTGGATGATAACCTTCTGGGGCGGGGATGTGCCCCTCTCAAGGAATCATGTAGAGGAACAACTAGATGCAGACGGCGCCAAAGAAGATAAAACTTCGTGCGAGCCACTGAGGTGATAAGATATGCCCATGGCCTGAACTGTTGGCGTCGTAGGATGAACAGGGCCGGCAATCGAAACCCGACCACGAAAAAGACCGAGGGCCCACCCCTGCAAGTGAACAGAACGGACACAAACGAACGAGCGAACGGACGAACGAACATGCTGGTCTGGATGATAGCTTGTCGGGGATGTGGCCGTCTCAAGGAATCATCATGTAGAGTTACAACTAACCGCAGACGAAGCCAAAAATATATATAGCTTCGTGCGGCCCAAGCAGGTGATGAAACGTGGCCATTAGAGTGGATGTTAGCGTCGCAGGGGGGGAAAGCCAGGACCGATAATCTAAAGTCGAGGCGATTTTCCTAGGAGTGAACACGACAGAACGAACAAACCAACGAACGTATTATACGCGTGGGATATTGGTCTGGATAACACCTGCTGCTTCTCGTTTGGTGATAGTATACGTGTCCTTGCGAAAATATACCGTGTAATTCCATCCCTGTAACATGATATGCTCCTTGCTGACCGTGACAAACGAAGCGAGAGGGAGGGGGAGGAGAGGCGGCGGGGGGGAGAGAGGCAGGGCAGGGGAGCGGGGACACACGGCTCGACCCCCATGGTCTTACCTGACCCGATAGTTAAATTATTTGCGCGCGAAGCGCCAATTTTTTTTTGTGGCCGAATTTTTTGGTCAACGGCACGTGTAAAAGATCACAACTACAGGCAGTAAATGTTGCATAACTTTTGATCAAATGGGAGTACGTCGGCAAACAGGGTATCGGATTGAAGCGCTTGATGTCGTCTACCCCATGGGATGACACGTAGAACGATCGACGTGGAATACAGTGGCCAAGAGGAGGGCCAAGACCGAACAAAAATAAAATCTGTGTCAATGTATCTGTTCTTTCAAGAATACAAAAGTAGAGCCCCGAGAACAACCAAGATTACGCCACTACATGCTACCTCAAGCTACATCCATAAACGCATGCCTGCACAACGCGCCTACCCTGTGGGCACGATAATGAGCTGCCCGAGACAACCATTCCCTCGAGGTACGTGCTCTCGCTAACAAACGCGAACCCTCTCATTGGCGTAGATTTATGATCCACCTACTTCGAGCTGCACCCCCCCGGGTAAGCATCATCCCCGACGCAGTGACACTCGCTACCGACCATCCGGATGGGCCTCGTGACAATCGGGTTGACTTTGGCGCGGCGTCGACTCCCTGGCACGGTGCAAATGGGACCTGCTGATGACAAGAACTGGTTGTGGTGACGTTTGAAGGCTCCGACTCGCATCTTGTGCCCGCACGTACGGCAGTGCTGGTTCCGCCGCTTAGCACCCGCCGCCGAAGAAGCGCCTGACACAGCGCTAACATCAGCACCAGCAGCTCCGGCAGCTTGCGATGAACTGCTGGCTCCTCCCACCTCCGCCATCTGCGCAGGAAACGAAAAGCCATCTGGCGGTGACGGCAGCCAGGGCTCTGCCGGCGCGACTGCAGCGCCTTGCACATCCATGGGCGCACGAACACAGCAGTACTAGTCTACAGCAGCACTACTACTTGTACTTCCAGAGTTGCGCCGCGCACAACCCCCGTGTCGCTCGCTGATTGGCCTGCACTATGGTGTACTATGGGGAGGGACTGTGTAAAAAATAAATAAAAGGCCTAAATGGAGCATTCTGATTGGCCTGTACTATGGGTAGGCAGGTAAGACCATGGGGGTCGAGCCGGACACACGGTGGGGAAGGGGGAGGAAAAGGGGGGAGGGAGGGTGGGGGATGCCGTGTGCAGCCTGTGCTCATGCGTTCTCGCTAACTACTACGGCTAATCTCGTCGAAGGAGGGGGGAGGAAGGGGGGGGGGGGGGGGGGGTGAGGGAGGGGGAGGGCGGGGGGGAGAAGGGGAGGAGGGAAAGAAGGGGAAGGAGCGGGTAGGGGGGGGGGGGGATGGGAGGGGGGGAGGGGGGAAGGGGGGGATAGGAGGATGGGGGAGGATGGGGGAGGGGGGGTATTGAAGATGTAATAGGGGGTTTGTGTGGATTATGAACCATTTTACCGACGCTGGACCAAGTCATTGGGGGGTAGGGGGGTTAGCGGGCTATGTAGGGGGGGGCAATGAATAAGTAGCGGGGAGCTAGCATGGACTATCAGCCATTTTTTTGAAGCTGGGCGAGTGCATAAACATCATAGATGGTATCGACAATAGTTTGAAGTGCAGACACGGGGAGTGAGGGCGTACGACGACCCTGGCGTGTCCAGACACGGCGAGCGGAGCTGGATACTCTCTTAATCGCCGTAACTGTTGGCTCATCGGCTCCAATGCTCCTACGGGTTTCCGGTGTCGGAAGTATTATTCCACTCTGAAGAGTGATTGGAGCCGGTCTTGTCGCCATGATGGCGAGGAGCTAGTTGTGATATCAAAAATTATGACGCTACCACAAAAACATGTTTTAACCCACATACCAGCGCCGTTCAATCGTTAGCTACGAACACGCACAAAAGAAATCACGCAGCTTGCAAAGGTGAGCATCGATCCTAAAATTTATCGAAATCACAGCTGACGTGTTTGGAAGAATTTTGCTATAAATCATATTACGTATCCGGAGTATTTGTATACATACTTACATGCATCTCATGTCCGTCCGGACGATCGTTTCGTTCCCGGCACGCAAAACAAGGTCGTCTTGCCAGGGAAGCGTTTTTTTTCAGTAGTAAGTAGTGTCAATATGCTTGCCGTCCGAGATAGTGCAGAATGATGACCTCAAACAACCTATCACTCGTCATAGACATCCTCAGAGAGAAGAAAAAATACAAGGAAGGGGAGATCGAAAGCAAACCTACTATGCACGAGCCAGGCTCCGTTCCGGCCTACGTAGCGCGTGCGTATTTTGCTGCTATCACTGCAAGAAATTAAATCACACCCTAATTTCAAGTATTTCCCCCCGAAAACGTCTGCGCGTAATGCTCAGGTAACGGGTGTGTAACATCAACAAAGACAGATGAAACTGTGTGAGTGCGTGTGTTGCGATGATAGCGTTCCGTTTGCCGTTTGCCATTTGTGTGCCGTCGTATTGCCGTTTACCGCCGACTACTGTGTATTATGTAGACTGTATGGTTGGAACGGAAAACCCTGACGTTTTGCTCCGCTGCCATGATACCCCCTCAGCGAGCGGTTGTCGCCGTTCGTTGTCGGCGTGACCGAAATCGGATATAAATCGGCGTAATTTTCTTCCCCGAAGTTTGTTTGGTTTGGGCAACAAAACGACCAAAAAAAAAAAAAAAAAAGTGTTTTTCGTTTTTCCTTAATATATATATATATCAAGAATTTTTGCTCGCCGTTCCCGTTACTACCTGGTGTGGTCGCTTCGAGACCTGCATGTACGTAACGCTGAGGTGAAGCGCCTCCCTGCCTGTGGTAGCGTTTACGACTTCAGCGAACTTCCACAAAATGGTTGAAAGTGTGCACATACTTCTCTCTACACAGCTTCATTCCGGAAACGTTCTTCTTGCTGCACAAAAAAATGTTCGTTTTTCTGTTTGTTCTCATTTGTATATATTTTGTTCCTGGCTGTTTTGGGCCGTGCGTTGCATTGTCGGTCGCCGGCGAGGAAATCAGAAAGGAGGCAATCAGTCGCATTATACGAGCAATAATAGAAGAGTCGTTCTACGATAGCCCCCCCCAACTTTCTTTAACGAAATCGCCGGTTCTGAAACTAGCTCCCTGCCGTACCTCCTGAAACACGGTGTCGCCCTTGCCACCCCGACGTCATCATCCAATAGTTCCTTAGCAAACAATAAAACACATGGGTCCCGACTGTTTTTTAATAGCGCCCTTCCTCGTGTCGAGCATCCACTGTCCATGAAGCGTTCGTGAAAAAAAATCGCTGGGGGTTTGGAGGGAGGCTATCGTAGAATCAGTCAATAATATAATTTTACGACCTGAGAGAACTTCGACAAAATGGGTGAAAGTGCGCAAAAAGTTTTCGAGTCACACAGGTTTATTCGAAGAAATTTCTGCCCAGCAGGCGGTTGGCGTCCTCCTCCGCGCCTTTAGAAGTAACTTGTTTATAGTAATATTAACTGTCTGGCCATCAGACCATAATGTTGTGTGTGTTGGGCATGAACTTCAACTCTGGTCACTCGTATTTTTCTTTTTCATCGTGCTGTCTTGTAAATAAAAGCTAAAAATGTCTGCTTCTTACTATCGGCGGGGGGGGGTGGGGGCGTACTCATTTGTTGCTTGCCTTACTTGGTCATTTGACCATTGGCCACGCACCCATTTCGAGACGGATGGGGTGGAATTCTGGCAGTTGCCCCACTGATACCGTCGAGATCATCATCATCATCATCAGTAGAAAGTTGCCAAAACTTCTACAGAAAGGTTGTAAGTGCAAACAAACTTCTCGTTATATATTATACTTTTGAACACCAAAGGGTAAGTACAGCTCGATTGGTTACCCCGAGAACGTTCCTAGGGCGGAGGGCGTCTTATTCATGCAACGACAGATATTAATAGGTGATGGATTTGTTCGTACAAATCCGAAGTGGGTAAAATGTAGTATTTGCCAGAGATTGTTCGGCGTTTTTTTCGCTTTTTCCTGATCTGTTTCCTGTATGTTTTTATTTCTGGAAATATTGCTCTGCTTGCTGGGTCGCTGTCGACCGTCGACTGCTGCTTTGCTGCTGCCGCTGCAGCGCTCGCTGTCGTTGTGTCGTGCGTGCTCAGAGATGGAGGCAGAAGAAGTATTTTTATTTAACTTTCAAAATTGGCAAATGTCAGATATGAGTACGACCGATTGAATGGTTGAAACTCAACTCTGCAAGCTGCGTCGTACATCTATATTTCATTATAATATGGTGGTGTTCGTGAATTAAACCTACGATATGAAGACTATACATTTATTTCTAAAATGAAAAAAATACGCTTCATTCAGCCAGCCGTGAGATCGACCGAAAAAGAAGTTGATAAAAACTCAGCTTTGCAAGCTGCGTGTGAAGTATTATATTTTCATAATATAACATTTATTTACTACTAACTGCCTGCTACTACTGTGTACTGGTAATAGTGTGGGCTATTAATAGTAGCCCAACGTTGGTGGTAAACCGGTATGACAATGATAGGAGGAGGAGGAGGAAAAGACGAGCTCGGAATGCCGCGCGAAGCGCGCAGCCCGGATGCGTGACGCACAAAACAGCCGAAAGGGGAACGGAGGGAGTAGAAACACCGCTGTTGTTTCTTGAAGAAAGAAAGCCAGAAGGAGACCGTCACGGCAGACAGGTTGGTGGCAGCAAGGCACCAGGCCGACTAGTAGGTAGAACCTGGTCTAACCTCACATCTACACAATATGTTGATAGTAGTAGCATGTGTTATGTTCTACCTGGTAGTTTTTGTTATCCAGGAGGACCTGCTCCATATATATATATATATATCTCCTCGGCGGTGATACACATCATCATTTAACACCCCTCGGGGCGACGTAAAGTGTCAGCCGATATGTGTTTTTTTCGCGTATTTTTCCTTCATCCCATTTATTATTTTCCTCGCACGCTACTCTCGCCATCCCTTCCTCCCATTAGTACTGAGTAACTCAGATCTCCGGGGTTGTTACTAAGCAGGCTCTTTTCTCCCCCCTCCCCACTACGGTACGTGCCTTCATTTTTGTCGCGAGAAGAATTAAAGCATTTCTTCTTCCCTCTCGTCCACTCGCGTCGAATACTACTTACTGCTGTGTGTTGTGTGTTTTGTCTTAACGTTAATTATTACTACCCAACGACAAAATCATCATCAATCAGTAGAAGAAGAGTCCGTGCTGATTCTTCATCCTACTAGCTAGAGAGATACAAATTATGTGGTCACAGCCGAACACTGCGATACTATAATGCCACCGACCTTATTTATGCGGGTTCTCGCTGAAACCGGTTTTCCGCTTTTTCCCCTTGTATCCCTCCCCCAGCCCCCCCTACCTTTCTTCGTCCCTGTCTTCGTTAGCTTCATTTTTATTTATCGTGCATCGACTCCTTCCTGTTTCCTTCTCTACTTCTCATTTATTGATTTTTCTTAGACTACTTTCGTAGTAGTTACTGCTGTAATGTTTTTTGTTTCTGGTTCATATTTTCTCTTTCTTTCTTTTTCTACACTGCATATATTTAGTCTGGTGTGCTGGTTTTTGCATACATACTAAAAAAAACATGCACTCCACCTTCCAGCTGTGAGATCGAAGATTTCGTCGAAAATCATCTTTGCAGCAAGCTGTGTGTGATACTCCGGTCGCGCGTATTACTGGGTGTGTGTCCTCATCATGAAGGATATAGATCGGCGACCCCCCGTGGAATTACAGTGTTGTAGCTTGTACCAGGGTCAACAAGGTGACGTTAATCAGTCTGTGCGCGGAAATTGTAGAAGAAAAAAACGTTTTTGAGGGGGACAAAATCTTACAGCTGTGCAAGGAAAAGCACCAACCATCAGTTTATCAAGTAAGTAAGTGTATCCTCTAAGTCGTATAACCGGTGAGGGGAGGGCGGAGATTTTAAGGGCGTGGGGGGCGGGGTTTGAACAAGAGGGACATATATTATATATATTTCTAGCCATCCATGACGTAGCTTTAATTCACCCTACCCCCCCTCCACGCCCCCTCCTTCCCCACCACCCGCACGATCGCCTAGACCTATTAATAGTACCCCGTGTATGGCAAGCCCCTACATATATGCGTAGCACCACGCGTATAGCAAACCTCTACATATATGCGACCTAAAATAAAGCTGTTAAAAGCCCTTTTGCCCCAACCCCCCAACCCCCCCCACCCCCTCGAACACTCCGCCCTCTACTCACTGGTTGTACGACTTACAGGATATACATGATAAACTGGTGTATTCCCTCCAAAACCGTCAGAAGTATCCCCTGAAAGGATTTATAGTTTCCACGCACAGATTGAGTTGCCCCGCCCGTTCCCCCTCCCCCTTGTTCAAACCCAGGCCCCCACGCCCTTAAAAACTCCGCCCTCCCCTCACCGGTTATACGACTCAGAGGATACACTTACTTGATAAACTGATGCATTTCCTTCCACAGCTGTCAAAATTTGTCCCCCTCAGAAACGGGTTTTATAGTTTCCGCGCACAGACTGCCTAACCTCACCCTGTTGACCCTGATAGCTACACTGTAGTTGTAAGGGGAGTCGCCGACCTATATCCTTAATGAGGACACACAACCCGTAATACGCGCGATCGGGGTATCACACACAGCTTGCAAAGATAGATGAGTTTCGACAAAATCTTCGATCTCACAGCTGGAGTGTATTTTAATTTTTATAATATATATATAGTCTAGTCTAAATGTGTTGTATCTGTCTCGTAGTTTGTGACCACAGAGAGAGCCCGTCTCTGTCTAGGTATCAGCGCGGGCACTGGTTGTGCTGCACGTAGAAGCCTTCGAGGGTGGAAGTTCAGTTCTATGAGAAGACACACGCCAAGACGCACACGGTGGCTATGATATGTTACAGGGCTTAGTTTGGGTGAGCTATCGGTCAACCTTTTGCAAGTGGTCAAACGGACGAATGCCCCACCCACTAATTCCTTAACAGATATATATATACGTGCGCACAAGTTTAAACTTTTGCCATTTTGTTGAATAAATAGTAGATAGAAGGAGAAGATGTGGGGAAAGGAAATGGGCGAATGGTTGGCGGAAGATACCACTGCATTAGGGTGCGATCATTCGAAGTTATATTAGGTGCTACTGCTGCTTTAAGGAAGGATATTCGATTTATATCGGAAAGGCATCTACGCTACATTGTCGGAGGGCAAAAATAAAAATAATAATATTAGTAAATTGTTGCGACTTGGACCAACCTCGAGAAAATGGTCGAAAGTGCACAGCAGAAGCAAGCAGCAGAGTACACGAATTTCTCATTGTTATACACGAAATATGAGAAAAATAACGAGAATGATGTGATTGATGACGCATGAAACAACCCGTCTGTCAGACAATAAACTTTCCTCCACTGACTTTCGATCAATTTCTGGGAAATTTATTCCCCAGTGTATCGGCGGTCGGCGTCTTTTGCGCCGAAAACGTCGGAGATGTAAATCATCATCATCATCATCAGTGTGTGCAGAACAAAACTGCCACCAGGCAATTCCTTCTGCTTTTATTTTACGAAAAACGTGTATCATTTTCTTGTTGTTGCTGGTCGTTGCCTTGTCTATTGGTCGCTGTCGAGACTACGCAGAGAGCAGAGAGGGCCCTGCCTGATTCCTGCCAGCCGATTTGTCCGTATTGCTGGTTGTTATACTTTCGCCTTGGAAAGTTTGCTGCAATTACGAAACTACAAAAAAAAAATGGCGCTGTTGTTGTTGCTATCTACACAGTACAGCGCGATCGAACTATCACTGGCAGCACGCAAAGATGGGTTTATTAGGTCAAAATTATTTTCGTTCGATCGCACAGCTGAACGAAGTGCATTTTTTCGTTTTTCGAAATACATGCGAACATGCTGTTATTAATAGCGCGTCGAATATTGCATCCAAACAGCAGTGTCGATATCATACATACATGAAAAAAAAAATGGAGGTTTCGGCCATGTTTAATATTTAGATCATATCGATAAACATCTCGAACTCGCTTCTTGCACCTTCCAACCCCTGGTATCTATCCCCGTTCACTCTTTTTAGACATCGGCAACTTCTCATTGCTATGTGTTTCGCTTGCGTCGTCTAATGGCAGCAGCATGGCGATCGCGACCGGGCAATCTGCTCCTTTCCAAAGAACGATGCACATAAAATACCACGTACCTACCAGACTGTAGTGCTCTTATGGATGAACCTGATACCAGGTAGTAAGTATTAACGCCTGCCAGGTACGATGATAAAACAGTTGCTACAAAGCATAAAGCGGCAACAGGGGAAAGGGGATACCACATCACTATAAAAGCACAAGCAAATCCGTCAGCAGCAAGCAGTGAGTTCACCGAAATAGGTAGATACTCAGCTTCTCGGCAAGTCGCGTGATACACCCGTCACTTTTTCGAGCCCCGTCCCAAGATTGATACGAAGACGTTTACAACCTCCAGGAGGGTAAATAACTACGTACTCACGTGCAAGTTGCTTACGTTTTTTTTAGACGGGTACGACGAAAGAGAACAAAACAAAGGCGGATACAAAAACAAGCTATTAGACTATATTTTTTTTTAATGTATTAAATACCTGGTACGTCAAATCCGTCAGCTGCGAGTTCGACAGATATGGTCGATACTCGGCGTCTTTGCCAGTTGCTTGGAAACATATCGTCACAAAATCCGAGCCCCGTCCCAAGCTTGCTAGAAGACGCTTACGGCCGCTAGACAAACGCAGGGTACCTTGCTTTGGTCAAAAAACGTTACAACATTTACAATAGCGTGGTCCCGATGCCATTACAGCACGATACAACACAAGCACACAGCGAACATCAGCAACGAACGCCAGCAACACCGCGTCGGAAACGAGAAAAAAAGAGCGATAAACCCAAACGGGTACAGCCCGTTCCGTTTGGAGTCCAAAACGGGTACCGCGCGCGGCGCACACATACACACACAAATATAAACGTATTTCTATCGGGGAGCGCTTTGGCGCTCCGAGAGATCGACGATCTCGTCCAGGAACAATAAACAAAAAAACAAACAAACAAACAAACAAACAGGGAGGTCACTGCCTCTCCCTCTGGGTGACACGACACGAAATATCTAAACAAAAAAAGCGTCATCACGCTCTGTCTCCCTGCTGGGTTGCATCACCAACGCTTTAGCGGGGAGCAGAACGGTCGCAACGCGTTAAGAACGGTCTCAACACGTTAAGAACGGTCTTAACACGTTGAGATACCCCGTGTCACCCCCATCGTCGCTACCGCCACCGCCGCCGCCGCCGCCGCCGTCGCTGGACCTCACCAAAATTTACCGAGGAGAAAAACGATCTCAAGACGTCAAGAAACCCCGTGCCACCCCCATCATCTCCGCCACCGCCACCGCCACCGCTGCCGCCGCCGCAGGAGCTGCTTCTGTCGCTGCGGTTGCCGTCGCCGTCGTCACCGCTGTCATCGCTGGACATCACCAAAATTCACCGAGTGGTAGGACGGTCTCAACACGTCAAGAAATACCGCGTCAACCCCGTCGTCGCTACTGACACCACCACCACTGCCACCGACACCACCCACAGCCACCGCCGCCGCCGTCGTTACCGTCGTCGCCGGTCAATCTGTCGGTGGTTTGCAAACGGTCCGTCTCCCCGCCGGGTGATAGCACCAAAAACGCGGCGAGTACAACATTCTCGACACGTTAAGAAATCTCGCGTCACCCCATCATCGCTACCGCCACTGCCACTGCCACCGCCACCGCCACCACCACCACCGCCGCCGCCGCCGCCGCCATTACTAGACATCAACAAAAGCGATCACGTCAGAAGTTCCGTGTCACTCCCATCTTCGCCACCACCGTCACCGCCACTACCGACATGGACATGGACACCGACACCGACACCGATGCCGACACCGACACCAACACCGACACCGACACCGACACCGACACCGACACCGACACCGATGCCGACACCGACACCGACACCGACACCGATGCCGACACCGACACCGACACCGACACCGACACCGACACCGACACCGACACCGACACCGACACCGACACCGACACCGACACCGACACCGACACCGACGCCGACACCTCCATTGCCACCGCCACCAACGCCGACGCCGACGCCGACGCCGACGCCGACGCCGACGCCACCGCCGCTGTCGTTGCCGGACATCACCAGTATTTCAGCGAGGAGTAACACGGTCTCAACACGTCAAGCAAACTCGCGCTATCTCCACCGCCAGCGCCATCGCCACCGCTACCGCCGCCGCCGTCAATGGACACCACAAATAATTCAGCGAGGAGAAAAGCGGTCTAAACACGCCGAAAATCCCGCGTCACTCCCACCAACGCCGCTACCGCCGTCACCGCCACCGCCACCGCCACCGCCATCACCGCCTCCACCTCCTCAGGCAGCGGCGCCGAATCACCAAAACTTCAACGAAGAGTAGAACGGTTTCAACACGTCAAGAATTCCCGCGTCAACCCCATCATCGCTACCGCCACCGCCGCCGGTACCGTCGGCGCCGCTCAACCTGTCGGTGCTTTGCGCCCCCCCGGCCACCGGTGAAAAATCATCTTCACCCGCTCCCCCCCTCCCGGCCCCGCTTCCAATGCGCGGCGGTATCTCCTGCAACATCTCCCCCCCTTCCGCCCACCGGAACGGGACCGTGGCTGGGTTACTCGCCGTGGCATTACCCTTGCGGAAATCGTTATCGCGAGAGGGGGGGTTCCCTCCACCCGCACCCGCGGCGTTATCGGCCGGGAGGGCGTGGTAATAGTGCCCATCCCGGAGACCTTCGCGGTCGCCGTTGCTGTCCCGTCCTCCTCCGCCTCCGTTGTTATCATCGCTGTCTTGAGAGCCCCCGCTTGTCCATACTGCTCTCGATTTAATCAAGCGGGTCACCGATAAATGAGACGGAGGATAGAGAAGGCCACGGCGGGGCGCGGGGGGCAAGACGAGGTGGGGCGGGGCGACGGGTAGGGATGAGGGGGGGGGGAGGGGGGAATTTTTCACAACCTGGGGTGACAAAAACCCTGTGGCCGTTTGGCCAATGGTCTCGTGACGGAATGCGTTTGCGTTTGTTTCCTATTCAGGAGTATCGGGGAAAGGGGAGAGGGCTCCCAGTTCCTCCCTTACCCCCCTCTGTCTATCTTTCCCCCTATATATCAAAAACACGCACGTGGTAGGCAGCCGCGCCAATCTATCTGCATCAAGTCGACCACCCCCCGCGATGTCACCCCTCCCCGAAAAACTACCCCCGGTGATCAACAAAGCAAAACTCGAATAAAGCATGCCCAACAAACATCACCGGGGTTCCTTGGATACCACCCCCGACCACCGGAGACCACCCCGGGTAATAGAAAAAATAAAAAACACGCAAGAATTACCACCGGGGGGGTGCTTTCTCACGATTACGGTATAGCCTACCTGCGTCAAGCCGACCACCACCCCCCGCGGTCATAGGCACCGCCTCCGCGTAATCGTCATCGCTATCATCGTACAGGTCCACACGGGAGCCAGCGTTTCTCCTCAGCAAGCTCCCGATCCCGCGCCCGTACCCCAGGTCCGCCGGCGACCCAGACCTTCTATTCAACTCCTCGTCATTCTTCCCGCTCACCACCCCCACCCTCAACCCCCTGCCGACACCAAGAGCCCCGACGCGTCTCCGTGACGGCTGCGCGTTTGCCGAACCGGCATTGATTCCACCGCTGCCGCCGCGTGGGGGGTAATCTTCCTCCCGGAGCTTGCGCACGAGATTGACGCTAAAAACGAGGCAGGAAACGCCCATTATAAAGGAAAACCCCAGCTCGATCGCCATGAGCACGAACCTATGTACAACAGAACGCCGAAGGTATAGTCGTGGGGGGGGGCGCGCTTCGGTCAGACAACACAAGAAACAAGGCATAGTGCAGGGGGGGGGGGGGTTCAGACCAACAAGCGCGGAACAACAAACATTATACCAAGGGGGAGGGGGAAGGGGAGGGGTTGACGCAGAAAAGCAGGCAAGGCAAGCCCACTATGAAATAAAACCCCAGCTTCGATCGCCATGAGCACGAACCAATATTAAACACAGCGCCGGACGGTATAGTGCGGAGCGACGGTTCAGGCAAAGACGCGAAACGAGGCGTAGCGGGGGGCGGCAGTTCAGACTTTAGACACACCACCTGGTCACGCAAACCGACAGCCGTGGAAACAAAAGGCAAGAATGAATCATCACACGGTGGGGAGTTGCACTTTTCGGCCCGACGTTTCTAGCCCATTGAGCTCCTCAGCAGAGGCAGTACCGGTTAGTCTGATACTATTACGTGTATATACACTATTCTTCATATGTGTGCCGGATTACGCAGTTTGTTGATATAGTTTATTGCACCTGATCAACAAAACACAAAACAAAAATGCAGGGCCCCTTGGCAGTGCTGTCGCATATACAGCCTCGATAGTACATATCGTGCACTCTCGAAAACTACGGGCATTCGCGCAGCCAAGGCGGGCGGCAGCCCGCCGCGGCGAAGCGCCCCAGGCATTATATATGTATTACGACAAGCGCGTAGAAAGTCGGATTGCGCAAGAGAACGCCTTCGTCATGTTCGGATGAGATATTGAGCTAGCTCCTCATGATAGGAGCTCAGAAAATTCTTAGAATATGCTGAACCCCTATCACGGAATGATTACAACGCTATTGGTATGCTCTTAAAAACGTTAAAATTGTTGCCACCAGAACCGCTAGCGTAACGGATAAGACGTTATAAAACGTCGCTACGCACGGCGAGCAGAATATTTGGAACTTTCCTCGGCTTGTGTGTGTGTGTGTGTGTTGTTCGCCGTCGGCGATGGCGGACGTACAATCCGGCTGTCCGCGATCTCGAAGGGCGTCTCTATCTTGATCGCGCCGCGTGAGTTAGAAACTCGAACTCCCTCGTAATAAGCGTACTCCTTGTGTAACTCACTTCGTGTCATGCATTATCGGCGGGAAGCTGCTTACAGCCGGTCCGGTCCATCTTCCAGCAGCAATCAGCAACACACCGGTAATCTAATGTTTCCCCCCAATGACGTGTGTGATTGCTCGAAAAAAAAAAAACTTATTATGCCACCTTTTATGCTCTTATACAACGTCTCAACATGGCAAAAAAAATAGTAATAGCGTACAATGGGCATAAGCATACTCGCTGTCAATCACTCACAGCGTGGCGTGAGTTATCGGCGGAAAGGTGTTGCCGCCATCCGGCCCATCCCCCAGCAGCAGCAACACCGACGCCGCCGCCGCAAGAGAGGACGAGTTCCCCTCCGCATCCGGCAGGGGCAACCCACTTTTTGCCTCAAAAACGCGGTGGAAGCGAAACAAGCTGTCGTTAACCGCAACCCCATCGGGAAGGGAAAAAAAAACTCCAAAACGCTCATCCTCTGCTCCAAACCACCGCACGTTGTCGTTGTCGAGGCTACCCTCTCCTCCGGCAAAGGGCCGAGGCTCGTCCACCAACTCTCCTTCGGCAAAGATCCGGGGTTCGGCCATCGACTCATCAGGCACGATCAGGGACAAGGTGGAGTTGGCCAACCACGCAGATAATCCCAGAAGCGACTGCTGCCCGAGCCCGCGGGCAGCCAAAAGATTGTGCAGCACCCACACTCGCACACCGTCGCTTTCTTCTCCTGTACGCTGCCCACTCGATGGAACAGACGATTTTCCATCTGTCACGCACGCCCCCGCCGCCAGACACGGGTGACGCGATTGCTGGTAGCCTTCCCCTCCCACCGCCCCCCCTTCCACCGCTCCCCCTTCCCCCTCTCCACCTCTCAGTGCTCTCCCTTCCCGCCCTGCCTCGTCCGATTCTCCCTCGTTGGGTTTCAAATCTTCCTGCCCAGCCGCTGACCCCGCCCCCGCCCCTACCACATGAGGTAGGGTCTTGCTCCTGCTGCCTCTGCTCCTCCTCCCGGTCTCCCTTCCCGTCGCTGTTGTTGGGACGGCAGCAGCTTCTCCTTCCTCTTCCGCCCCTGCCGTGGCTGTCGTTGCGATAGCAGCAGCTGCCCCTTCCTCCTCCGCCCCTACTTTCTCCTCTATGACTTCCTCTCCTCCTATGACCTCCTCTCCTACGGCGCCAAATCTCGCCGCAGCAGCGCTCTTGACCGCCGCGGAAAAAATACCGCCCGCGTCGCCGTCGCCGCCACCACCGCCCACACCGATGCTCCCGTCAGTGTCGACAGCAACTGCTCCCTCCCCCGCGGTCGTTATTCTCTTCGCTACCGCTTGTCCTACTGCCGCGTCTACTCTCGCCTCAGCAGCGCTCTCGCTAGCCGCGGGCAACATACCGTCCCGTTCACCGCCACCACCAACACCACCACCACCAACACCACCGCCACCAACACCACCGCCACCACTGCTGCCACCGCCATCAGTACCACCACCACTACCACGGCGACTGTCCCCGCTAACACCGATGCCCCTCCCACCGCCGCTGTCCGCAAACCCGCACTCCACCTCCGGTACAGGGTAATTCTCGCACCGGAACGACAATTCCCCCGGGGACAAAAGCAAATTGACCGCCGAACTCGCGCGGTAAGGCGCCAAACCGGGAGCGTTGAGCGCCGAGAAGCTCGAACTCGTCGACGGACGGACAAGGGAAACCTTGCAAGAAACACGAAAGGATGGCAAGTCGGGCGGCGAGGGGAGGGGGGGGGGGGGGTACTCATTGGTTGCTTGCTGTAGTCATTTGACCATTGATCACGCATTCCTTGCGAGATGGAGCACCGTTCCTACTCCTAATAGAGACACCTCCAATACTTGGGCGCTCAATACGTTTCCCCCAAATATTGCATAAAGTTATTGGCTCATCCTATCCCCTTCCTCTTCGGCCGTCTGTGGCCACCATTTGTCCCCTCGAATACCGATCGCTTTCTCGCTGCTATATACCAGGTAACGTACCAAAAATCCCCATGTCACATTCGTCTAGTTTCCTCATCTCTTCCTCTAACACATTCCGTTCCTCCTTGTACAGTAGGGGGAGGGGAGTGTACTCAATTTTGTGCATGGCCGTAGTCGTACGCCCATAGACCCTCGCATCCCTACTACGCCGGGACGGAGCACGTCGGGTTTTCACCAACCAGGCAGACATTGATTGCACCAAGCGCGAAGCGCCGTGGTGTGTTCGGCGAACCGCATGAAGAGTGACCTGCATCCTTCCAAGAACCGCTCGTGAGACGGACTTCGGCACCTTGTACCTACATTTCTTGCTTATGGATGACAGCGCCAAGGAGTTACTTTGTTTTCTGGTGTGGCCACTCCAGAGACAGCAATGGGCGTTACTATGTAACTGCCTCGTGGGTGCCTTACCACATTCACACTACGTGATGCGATCATTCCCCCTCTGCGGAGTTAGGGTTCTCCACCCCGCACAATATGATCTACTCGATAACCATCATGGTGGCCGCCAAAAGAAAAGAAAAGAAAAAAAACGGTACCCTGGTTGTCTAGCTCACGCAGTGATTGGCATGTGTTACACAACGGGGGGGCATTGGGGGGAGGAAGAAGAGGTGGGTAGAGGCAAAATGGGGGTGAGGGGAGTGGGGCAGAGGACAACGCATGGGAAGGAAGAAAACGCAAGAAATGCCGGACGAGGGGACACGAATAACAGTCCGTACTGTCGACGGCACCCATCTCGTACGTTTACCGCTGATGCATACTGCATACCTTTTTTTTTTTACATTATACCCTAACCCCAAACCTAGCGTTAACCCCGGCCACGAGGGACATTTCTCGGACAAATACTTCATTCACTCTTCGGACAGATCAGATCCCCATTCCTGATCTCCTGGCCACGTGGGAAAATTATCGGAACAAGAGTTTCACTCGTCGGGCAGATCATATCCCCGTTCCTGACCTGTGTATTTCAGAGTAGGCAGGTCCCTGGTCTACACGATCTGCACGGCTTACAGATTGTGTTGCCGGCCGGGGGAGAGCTGGTTGATCTGAACGATCTATTAGCACATACCAGTATTTTCCTGGGTTGGGCATGTACTACGTGCACGGATCCTGCTGTACAGCATATCATGACGACAGGTTTTGGATCTGGGTGATCCAGAGAGAACCGGTGGCCCAGGTCGTCTAGTGCTTACCCTCGACTGCTACTAGAGTTGGTTCTGGGTTTCGAATCCCACGTGGATCGAACTTCTGACGTTATTTGCAGAAATAAAATTCAAAGGAATCAACCGCTGAGAGCGCCAAATACTAGCAGCGTGGATAGACACAATTCGACGCGAGTCGAAGAACTAGCTGGAATCTTCCCACGATAAAACTGGACGCGCGTACCGTAGCGGCGAGGGAGGACAAGGGCCTGCTTTGTGACCCAGGATCTGAGTTACGTCTAACGAGGGAGACACAGAAAGGAAAGGCGCGAAGATACTAGAAGGCATGAGCAAAAAATAAAAATGAGCGTGATCTGCCCTGTGTGTGATGACTTCGTATTAACGAAGTCTTCTTCAACCCACCTCGGACGTTACCGCCGAGGTGTACCGGCTCAAGAAGGCCGCCTCTGAAGGGCTCCAGAAGTGTTTCATGGCCGCTCCTGATTCGGCGCGCGCTGCCCAATCGGTGAGCCTCTCGAACTGCTCCGGGGTGTACACCTGGGGACAATGATTAATGCGGGAGTGGGGAGAGATAGGACCTTGGGGGATACACGCGCGAAATGTGCCGGTTACTCCGGGGTGTGCACCTGAGGTTCGTTAATGTGACGAGACCTCGAAAATCCTAGAACTGCAAGCACGAAATTTGCAAGCCGCACGCTACCGTCAGGGATTTCATAACAGTGTTTGACAGCGAAAGGCATTTTCGGACCAACCCCATTAGACCACACCTCGATTTTGATTGGCCAACCCTTTTTCCACAGCTCCCCTGATCACACCCCCTACAATTTTGGGGCTAGGTTAGAGCTTGGGCTTCTGGTTGGATTGGGACCTCATCCCACCCGGAGGGCGTGAGAGCGAAAGCGCGAACCGTAACCGTGTGGCTTGCAACTAGTGCTGCATGTCTAGGATTGCAAGTAGCTGCGCTCCTTTACCGTGTAGAAATAAACCTTCGGTGATACCTGTCCGACAATAGGTACAAGCGCAAACGTTTTCGCCAGAAAGAGGTATACCTTAGTCCAATCTCCGACCATTTATGATTCTCGAAAACATGCGCGAAACTCCCCGAGAACTTACGGAGGGGATGCGAAATACACATCCCCGCGTCAACCAATGGAACAGTTTCAATCATTTTGATCCATCTTCATGGGATACGCGTAATAAACGATTCTTAGGTTTTACGATAGAAAGTACCGCATGGGCCCAAAATCCATGCCGAGCTTTCATTTTACTGTTTTTCATATCGAGCTTAACTTTTACCAGGGCTTTACACGGGTCATGACCAGACCCGCGGATCATGCCAGGAGGTTATCAAAATATCGCGGGTCGAGTGAGGTAGGGTCAGGATGTGTTTGAACCATCACGGGTCGGGTCGGGTCGGGTCGGGTCGGGTCGGGTCGGGTCGGGTCGGGTCGGGGCGTGTCAGGGGTTTTCAATCTCGCGGGTCGGAGCGGGATACCCTGACTCGATCTGACCTGTGAAAAGCCTTGACATATTATCTATTGGTCAGGGTTGTACACGCGAAAGACGTCGGCGGCGACACAAGCCTTAGTTCGTACGCGCAAAAACGACGTCAGCCGCCATAAACACCTAACATCACACTGTTGACCCTGGTAATAGCTGGAACAAAATAAGGGGAGTCGCCGACCTCGTGAGAACATACACACACACCGTAATACGCGCGATCGGAGTATCACACACAGCTTGCAATTACGAGTCTCGACGAAATTCTCGATCTCACAGCCGTAGCGTATTTTTAATTTTTTAATAGAAACACTTGAATGAACCGTCGGCGGTGACGAAGACAGACCATATACGTGGTACCATGTGAAGGACGTCGGCGGCGGGAGCCGCGGCGGCACAAAAACCGCTATGATGGGTGGGCGGGGGGGGGGGGGGGGGGGGGGGGTCTCTTGGTAATGATACGCGCTTTGTATCGACGGTGGCCTGAGACCAAAATATATGCTACGGTATGGGGGGGTCACTTTTATAGCCCTGTTTTTGCAGTGGCTCGGGGTGATTCGCGCGAGTGGCCCCCCCGCTCCATGCGGTGTTAAAAGCTTTCGTGTTGTTTCAACTTTTCGATATGAATCTGTGATGGGACGGCTATCTACGCTGCGCCGAACAAAACGCCTAAAGTATTTTAGTCGGTGCGGTACGGAGTCGCTCGTGCGAGTGGCTCAAACCCGTCAGTGAAAATGGGAGTATCCCCCCCTACCTTCGCCTCGGTCCTGAGCGGACATACTCCGAAAACAGGGGGCATGCGTCGATTCACTCCAAGAACGGCAGAGGGGGGTGAGTTCCTCTGGCGCTCGTGTGAAGCCGTGCAGTTGCAGTCACACTTTTTTGTTTTTTGTTTAATGAAATCGCTTGCTTTGTTTTTCCATCTTCCGAACAAGCCGTGATTACAGGTATTGCCCCCCCCCCCCCCCTTCCCCCCCCCCCCCGGTATATGCGAGCCTTTATTCTTATCGCGCCAGCGGGTTCAGCACCCCCCCTGCTCGACGCATGCTACGACAGAAGCAGGCAGCACTTTCATCACTTCTGTTTTACTTTTGGAATGCCGGGGCTCCTTAACCCAACTTCGGCGCCATGGCGTTCCTTTTTTCTTCAAATTTACTACCAGGTACGTTGATACCCATGGGCCATGGATATATACGTCGGGTGGTGGCAACGTGCTAAGATTTAAAGGTAGCGCTTTTCGCCTGAAACGGTTTCTGAATGACTGGGGCTCCTTCAACCGACCTTGACCCAAAATCGTCGCAAATAGTTTTTTCTTTGCATGATTCTCGTCGTTATACCTATAGGCCATGGGGTTTTTCATCCGGTAGCAGCTTTGTTCCTTTTTTCCCCAAATCGGTTTTTGGGAGAGGTCTTGGCCCTTTTAGCACCACACTCCCGACATTGGGACAAAACACTTGGAGTTAGACTAGGAACAAATTAGGAGCTTATAATGGGTTAAGGTCCTAAAATGAGGAACACCCCCGAAAAAGACGTGGCGCCTCTACTGTCGCACGCGTCCTTAGTTGCACTTTCGGTTTTTATCAAAAATTAGTTTTTGAGCGAGAGAAAAATAGAGCTCCACAAGTGAAGAACCCTCAGAAAAAGATGGGTGCAACCTCTTTCGTAGCGTATGTCACTCCTTGATGCTGATTTCAATCCAATGATACTGCATCCGCGGGAGAGGGGGGGGGGGGGGGGGGGTTGACATGCCTTGCTCTGCCAGCCGCTCCTTGTGGCCTCGAGGATGCCCGCCAGCTCCAGCAGGGCCTTGTCGGATCGAACGAGGGCAGCGTTGAACTGGACGTCCTGTTGGCGACAGCAGCGGAGGTTGCGCGAGTGGGGTGGGTGGGTGGGGTAAGCTCGTGGTGACGTAACGTAGTTACGAAACAACAAAAACACAGTTTTATCGTTGGTTCCGGTCCAAGCACGCCAGGCAGCCCACTGACGTCCGCGGTCACAAGAGAGGCGCCAAAAGTTGTCAAGTGGCAGAATGCCTCAGCGAAAAAAAATGCAACTGCCATCGAGTCATCCCACGGTAGGTGTGCAGCGGAAGCTTCTGAGATCCTAACATAAGGAGCTTCATATCTCACCCGAATACGACTTCGAAGGCATTCGTTTCGCGCAATCCATATTCACTAGGAGCTGTCGGGTTTTCAATCTCAACTTGTGCGATGATTACCCAAACAGAAGAGTTGACACCAGAGAAAATGTAGATTACCTGCCAGCCCTCGATCCAGGGTGGCAGACCCTACACGGTCAAAATCGAGGCTGACCGACGACCAAAGACCAAGACAAGACGGAAAAAGACCGCTGTGCGCGATAGCCCCATCAGCAAACAGCAGTTCCGTTTTACACCCCATCACAATTCTCACACACCTGAAACCCCGGGGTTGTATTGAAAAATATCTCCTGTATACCAAATCCGTTATACCACCCGCATGATCCATATCCACCTACACTTAACATGCATGAGGATGCCTCCATGATGTCCCTCGATTATACCAAATCCCACCAACACTTCTCTACTCTAGTGCCAAAGCAATTATACTCGTTAAAGTATCAGACTAACCGGTACTTGCTCGTTTGGGGAGCTCAACCGGCCAGGAACGTTTTTGCCCAAAATTTGCAACCGCCACCGTGAGATGACTCTGTTGCATGGTCTTCCTATTATTAGTAGAAGGTGAACAGTACCGCACTTATCGCTCTTGAAGTGTGCTATACATGACACTCAAAACAGCTAAGCTTCAGTTTTATCCGCCTTTACCCACCCGCCCGCCCGCCCGCCCGCCCGCCCGCAGGAGGATAAAAAAACAAAGTGATCGCAGCCGGCGTTGCCATAAATGGCGCTCCCAAAACGGCTATGCTTCAGTTTTTACCCGCCGCCCGCAGGAGAGGGATAAAAAAACCAAGTGATCGCAGCCGGTGTGGGTTATAGGTACCACCTAGCACGTCTTTTATGGGGCTCTTCGGTTGAAGAGTTTTCGATATCTCATACCGCAAACTGGCTTCTTTTCGATAAAACGAAAGTGCTACAGGATGAAAAACCCAATGACCCAGGTACAGGCAGAGTAATAAGCTCGTCTGGGCTACTGTTGGTCGGCGTTATTTTGCCCGGTCACAAGGGCGGCGGCTAAACTATCTTTTATTTATTTAGTTCTACAGGAGTTTTGTCCCCCTTCTCAGCTCGGGTTTATAGGCTTAGCCAATAGTCTAAAAACTCGTCTGGGCTGCTGGTCGGCGTTACTTTTTTCGCCTGATTGACGGCGCGGTAGCTTAACTATGTTTTCTTTGGCTTTCATATATATATATATATTTTCAAGTTGCGCTCGTATCTGGTCCAAGAGCTTTTGTTTGGTTTTTTCAAGGTACACTCTTGTCTGGTATTAAACTCGTCTGGGCTGCTGGTCGGTGTTACTTGCTTTTTTCGCCGGATTAACGGCGCGGTGGCTTAATTATGTTTTCTTTAGCTTTCATTTTATTTTATTTTTATTCAAGTTGCGCTCGAATCTGGTTCAAGAGCTTTTTTTTTTTTTTTTTCAAGGTACACTCGTGTCGGGTATGTATAGAGTTCGTGTCATATTATAGGAACGCCTGTGTGTTACGCTTTTTCAAAACGTGCGACAACAAAAGTAAAAAGAGTAAAAAGAAATCGACACCCCCCTGGATTTCAAGCCAACGACGGGGAAAAAATTACGGCCAATGGGTACCCCCGTGACAAGCCGAAGCAAGCGCTCTTAACTACACATTGCTCTTATCTGTAGCGAGAAACATATAGATATTAGTATATGCGGAACATACCGGTTTGATGTCTCTCAAGTCCAGAACGCTCTTATCCTGGGCGCTCGTAAATCGGGGTGCCCACTGTGATATAAAACGAACAATATCGTGTAGGAAAAACAGCATTCCACACGATATCGTGCTGCGGAACCCCACCCCGTCAGTCAGTCAGTCGAAAACGTTGTGGGCGTGCTACCGTACCCCTACATCGCGTCGCCTGCCACCTGCAGAAGGAAGGGACACTCTCTTTGCACATCCCGGTCCACGTGGTCCAAGCGCGCCGCGCACGCCGCCAAGAAGAGGGCGGCCTCAAACGTCTCCTCGCCCGGAAACCCGACGACGGAAGAAACATTCGCGGGAATCGGTGGAGGTGACCATGACTCGTTCGCGGCTCGCTCACTGTTGGTGGGCACAAAGGTCGGGGGGGGGGGCACGAAGGATTTAAGACATTACCACAACACCTGGCCAACGAAAATGACGATTAGAAAGCGGTAAAATAACTGCGAGCAATTCAGCGTTCGTTTGACCTACCAAACGATATATACATGCTGACGGCATATCATCTGAGCCAATTACTTGGGCTGCCTCAAAAAAAGCCTCCGCGCCCCGAAAACCGACTATGGAAGAAACATTCGCAGAAGTTGGATGAGGCGGCCCGGATCCGTCCGCGGCTCGTCCGCTGTTGGTGGGTCGACAGTGCGGTCACGTGGGATACAAGACGGTACCGCAACCCATTGGCAAACGAATGGTCATAAACGGGTAAAAAAAAAAACTCATTATTTGCTTGCAGGAGACTATCTACACTCTAATGAGGCATGCTAGGAGCATTTATGCTGTGAGTTCGACGAAATTAGCGTCGACCGTCATCTTTGCAAGCTGCGTAATACACCGGTCGCCCGTTTTTAGTAAGCTTTCATGAGTCAAAACTAATATAAGATGATACGGTACATCATGTGTACATACGTCACTTCGTGCCATCATGGACGTAGTGCGCGGGGCATGGTTGGCGAACTGCGGGCTAAACGCAAACGACCAGGTCCCCGAAGATAACTACCAGCCGACGATCGTGTGTGAGTCCATCCATAAAACCAAACAATCAACTCGCCTGGTGTCCTCCAACAGCAACGGCCAGAGCACGGAGTCAGGCGCTACCTCCGTCTCCCATGGGTGATACACGTACACCAGGCCTGTCTCGGGGTCCTCCCTGCTGCGGTGCAAGTAGTCGTGGTACCGGAACAGGGCCGGGAATAGACCTTGCAGCCACAGCCGAGCTTCGGCGTCCCTAATTCGTTTTATTTCATTTTGTTTGACGTGCGTCGAAACCGATTTTCGAAGTTGTGGGGTCGGAGAGATAGACAAGCAGATACATAAACAGGCAGACGGACAGAGGGGCCAACAGACAGACAGACAGACAAACAAACAGACAGACAGACAGACAGACAGACAGACAGACAGACAGACAGACAGACAGACAGACAGACAGACAGACAGACAGACAGACAGACAGACAGACAGACAGACAGACAGACAGACAGACAGACAGACAGACAGACAGACAGACAGACAGACAGACAGACAGACAGACAGACAGACAGACAGACAGACAGACAGACAGACAGACAGACAGACAGACAGACAGACAGACAGACAGACAGACAGACAGACAGACAGACAGACAGACAGACAGACAGACAGACAGACAGACAGACAGACAGACAGACAGACAGACAGACAGACAGACAGACAGACAGACAGACAGACAGACAGACAGACAGACAGACAGACAGACAGACAGACAGACAGACAGACAGACAGACAGACAGACAGACAGACAGACAGACAGACAGACAGACAGACAGACAGACAGACAGACAGACAGACAGACAGACAGACAGACAGACAGACAGACAGACAGACAGACAGACAGACAGACAGACAGACGGACGGACAGACGGACGGACGGACAGACAGACAGACGGACAGACAGACAGACAGACAGACAGACAGACAGACAGACAGACAGACAGACAGACAGACAGACAGACAGACAGACAGACAGACAGACAGACAGACAGACAGACAGACAGACAGACAGACAGACAGACAGACAGACAGACAGACAGACAGACAGACAGACAGACAGACAGACAGACAGACAGGAGCTGTTGGGGATTACATTATCCTTCTACTAAGCATGTGGGTTTGTCTTCGTGCGTTTTTGTGTGCGTGTGCGTGTGCGTGTTCGTGCGCGTGTTCGTATGCGTTTGTTCTTGCATTTTGTGCCATGTTTACTGTGATTGTATTTCTGTATTTTTGTGCTGTGTGTTACGTTGATTGTGTTCGCGTATTGGTGTTTATGTTTTCGCGTTTGTGATACACTCCTGACGTTAGTCTCTTTCTGACCTGGGAGACAAGTCGAATATCTTCAGAGTCACCTCCGCGTGCAGCGGGGTGGCAGCAAGGGCGGACGTGTTGGCCCCCTCCGCCGACCTTGCGGAGGCGTTACCCCATCCCCCGGGGCCGGGAATAATTGACCCCCCCAGGAAATCGCCTACGTAGCCCGGAGCGTAGCGCACGGTGGGAACCATTCCGTTTTCCCATTGGCCGCGGAAGATAGAGAGCATTTCCGACTGGGGGAAGCAAGTTTGAGGAAAGAGGCGGGAGGAAAGAGGGAAAGGGTGATTCAATAGGGGAACGGGGGAGGGGGGGAGGGTCCCCCCTCCCCGCGGCAGACTCGAACACCCCACGACACTTCACGCGGGGTGCAAAACAACATCTGCCCAATAGGTGGAAACCCGACGTGCTTCGTCCCATCATGTTAGGGATGCGAGGGTCTATGGTCTACTATGGTCTTACCGTACGACTACGGCTATGCATGCAACCCTCCCGCATCAATTTAAGCACTTTTCTTCTTACCCTCGCGCGGTCCTGGTCGATGTGAGCCCATGCGTGCGCCACCATGAGGGACGTGGTGCTATGCTGAGACAAAAAGCACGAGCGGTACGGAGGACGGGAAGAACGGGGAGGGTAAAGGGGGGGATGGTGGGGGAGGGAAAGTGTGCTGGGTGAGGAGGCGAAGGGGGATACTTGAGAATGGAGTGTGGTATGAAGGGGGAAGAAGGGGGAGGAGGGGGGGGAGAGCAAGTGGGGGGGCGGGGGGGGGGGGGGGGGGCAGGCTCATGTATGACGTTTATAAGTAGCGAATCGTGCATCAACAATAAGCAACGTTGCTGCCGTCCCATTCCCATAATATTGCCATTTCACCTGATGCTCGTCGAGAAGCGGGGATGGTATAGTAGCCCCCAAGCCCCGGTCCCTGTAGTTCTCAGCCAGAAGCCCCGTCGCAGCTCCCATTAGCAGGGGCGAAACATAAGAAGAGCTACTGCTGGCAAGCGGGCTAGAAGCAAGCGGCGCCGCCGGCGATGACACAGCTGGCGCGTTGTCGGCCTGCACGTCTACGACTACATTATGCGGCGCAACCGTAAGCCTACCGATATCCATCATTGAACTGTTCCAGAGGAACGCGCCCAACAGGCCTCGATGTAGCAGGAGCCATTTCGCTCTCAGCCGCCGCCTCTTGGAGCGACGCCAGAGGGTGCAGGCGCAGGCCATGGTCTAGTCGAATCCAAGCGTCTCGGTCTGCCCACGAGTATCCTCTACTTTGGATTGCTGCTGCCGCTGCTATGCTGCTGCTATGCTTCTGCTGCGTCTACTTTGCTGCTGCTGTATCGCTCTGTGCTGTGTGTGCTGTGTGCTGTGGAGGTTCAACTGCCTCTCGGAAGAAAATGGGCTGAGGACTGCATCATCAAAGGCAGCAGTTCTGCAAGCACGCGCCCTTAGCGCGAACTGCTGTGCGGTCACCACGAGAGATGCTCTGGGATATGTCACTTTGGGCGTGTTTATGAGTGTTGGGGCGGGCTGTACCCGACGGTGCAGCAGTGCACTTTCTGTGTCTCGGGTTGGTTTGTAGCTTGGTGCAACGGGGATGATAAAATCATAACCCCGGCATAATACCGCCTTCATATAACTGTAACATCTAGATACATCCAGACTATTATAGACGCGGCAAACACTCTGGTTGCTGGAAGCTCAAGAGGCAGGTAAGATGGATTGAAAGAGAGTGCCTCTCCGCCGTGTTGCTACTACTAAAGTCGAGGTAGGCACGTCGTGCCTTTTAAACCGCGTTTCCCTGTTTTTGCCTGCTAATCAGAGCCTGCAACGGGCAGCATATTTGGCTAAATTTCACAGCAGCAGGGCACAGAGTGAAAGACGGTGTATGTACCGCAGCAGCTATGATACTTTAAAACCAAGAGGCGTACAGCAAAGTAGCGCTGCTGCTACTGCTTATTTACGGTTGCAATCGCATCCACGACGAAATACCAGGTAACAGCTTCGTAGGCCTGCCGCTGGCTCACTCGTGCGTAGCGTTGGGTCGAGTGCTAATAATGACATCCGTACTCGTATCGACTTCAGAGGGAGAAAGTGTAGAAAAATGACGATTTTACTTTTTGCAGCAGCGCAGGAGCACTCGTCACGAGAAGCAGCCCAGGGGTTGCTGGGGCTCGGGGTGTGCAACGTAGGGAGATGTGCGATGCTGGCGCGCCATCGTGATGCGTGTTCTGCTGCGCGCTCTTCCTATTATAGGCGGCCGATAAGACTACACTTGTCGTTTTACGGATCGCTGTACCTGAGCCCCAACGGTGTACGCTTACCCCCTTGTTCTCCTGCTCCTGTCAGTAAGTCCAGTTGAGATTTCCAGCTGGAGATTTCAACGGGGAAAAGTCTCGAGCACGAAGAGTAGCCCGGAGGTTGCTGAATAGAGGGGCTGTGCTCGAAGGGCAACGTAGGGACACGTACGGCGCACGCGCAACATGACGACGCTCGTATTGCTGGACGCCCTTCCTGGGCTGTCGATAAAACCGCACTTGTCGTTTTGTAGCTCGCTATATCTAGAAGCACGGCAGTGTACGTTTACCTCCTTGTCCACCTCGTATCTCCCTTGGGGACTGCAGCAGTGGGGGAAAGTTGTCGAGAACAATGATGATTGCAGCATTGGCCTCACGAAGTAGCCCGGGCTGCTTGTGGATGGTTTGTGTCTGGAACGCAACGGAAGGAGAGATGTACGATACGCATGCAGCATGGCGATACTCCTATACACCACTGCACACTCTTGCCGCTTGGACGATGACATCGCGCTTGTTTTTCTTGCTGTACTGCTGTATCGCTGTATAGCGTAGGCCCACGAACAAGAACCAGATGTGCGAGTTCTCCGATACTCGTACGAGTAACCTGAACAACACTTGAGCCCTTATTGTGACGCCAATCTTCAGGGGCCTTGAGCATAGACTAGATTGTAGGATTTGTTGTAGCGCTCGTCGCTGAGCATGATCTCTTAGTCCACATTTCTTGGCATACCGTAAAAGTGAGGCTCACATTCTTCTTGGGTCATTTATTATTCGCTGCCCTATCCTGCACTAGTGCAGGCGAATACCAGGAATATAAGCAGGATGGCAACCTTAGCGGATAGCTTTCTCGACGACCTCGACGAGCTTGGAGAGAGCTCGGACGAGGAGCAGCAAGATGACGACGGACAGGGCGGCGGAGGGGGAGGGGCGGCGGGGATGGGACTAGACGGCGAGGGGGATGAAGACATGATGCAGGTGCGAGTAAGAGAAGGAAGAAGATGAGGGTTGTGTGGGTGGGTGGGTTGGGACTCAGATTTGGGGAACAACAACGCAATACAAGAATAAGTGCGGTCTTTGCTCGGTGTTTCTGTTTTTCGAGGATCCTCAGTCGACGACACCCTGACTCACCGTAACCTCAATTTTTTTGGGCGGGGGAAACGCTCGCGCGCAGGCAGACGAAGTCCCCACCGGAAGACGACGAGATTTATATGCTTCCGACGCAGCAGGGGCAGGGGGGGAGGGGGGGGAAGAGGGTGACGGTGCGGCAGCAGATGGCGATGACGCAGGAAATGGGAAGGGGAAAGGGAAAGGGCAGTCGGAAGGGCAAGGGGTGGAGTCGACGCTAGAAAAGATCGGCGAACGAACGGTGGACGTGGTGGCCAAGCTTAGAAGGAGCGACCGTTTCAAGAACCAGATGGTGAGCTTAACCCTACAGCCGGTACCCCGATTTAAGAGCGCCCCGTGACAAGCCGAAACGAGCGCTTTTAACTACACATTGCTCTTATCTGTAGTGGGAAATATGTACCTGGTACCAGGTAGATTTTAGTATAGGCGGGGTACGCCTATTTGACCACTCTCAAGTCCCGGACGCTCTTTTCCTGGGCGCTCTTGAATCGGGGTGCCCACTGTATTTAGAACTCCACGCACGTTTACGGGGGGGGAAATGATTGGGAATTTGTGTGAGATATTATTTATTTGCAATAGAAAAGGGGTTAAAATGCGGTCTGGGTCCCAGGTGTACCGACCTAGAAAACTAGAAGTGCGATAATATCATCATACCAGTCTAGGAAAGAGTGTGCAGCAGCACGAGTATCAGTATGCGGTGCGCGTGTCGTAGATCTCCTTCCATCGCACCTCGGACACACCTTCGCCAAGGCCAAGGCCACGGTACGTTGGGGGTGTCACCCTCGTTTTGTTTTCTCTCTTGCCGAACTTAAGCTGCTCCCTCGAGAGACCCGGTGCCTCGCTCAAGAACGGACTTGAGCATAATGTCGTTATCGAAAGGCGCGAAAAAAATCTATGGCAGTCCATGCCTTGAAACCGAAACTAAGTCAGGTAGCCGCTCGCGGGAGTTGCTCTCAGCCGCTGAAAACATGACATTCCTAAAGGTGACCCCCACATTTCATTCGAAACATTGGAGGCTGTCATCAATATGCAAGAAAGTACGCACAAAATGCGGACGTCCGCCTCACAAGGTGGTTCCTCGTAGGATGCCGCTCACCCGTCATGCGACTCGCCAAGCACCTCACAACTCTCCGCGCTAGGTGCGCGCGATCTCTGCCTGGTCGGTGAAAATCCGGTGTGCTCCGTCCCGGCATTGTAAAGGATGCGAAGATATGATTTATGGTCATACGACTACGGCTGTGCATGAAATGAGCAAAACACTGTCCGTAGCCTAGGTCCGTGGCCGGTGCTGTAGCCGTCGTTTCGTCTTTCTCGTCTTGCGCCTTCCAAAGGGGGTGTGTGATCACGTTTGCAGATGGCGCTGTGTATGGAGGCGCGGCGCTGTGAGGTTGGCTTCGGTAGAACCAACCAACGAACCAGCGTACAGATAAACCAATCAACCGACCGACCTAGCAATCGACGCATTAACCACTAACCAACCAGCCCACCGAAAACAAATCGCTCAACCAACCAACTAAGAAAGAAACCGCCCGATCAACCACCCAACCAACCAATAAACGGTGAATATCCCTTCTAACTCCCCCCCCGTCCCCATCCCCCGTCCCCTCCCATCATTGCCCCCTCCCCTCTCCCGTTTGTTCTTTCGTCGTGTTTTTTTGTTTTTTTCTGGCGCTGAATACGATACAAAATCGATACCAAAACAAAACAAAACAAAACAATCGAATCAAATCAATCAAACCAAATCAAACAAACAACACCGGAAACACACGCCATCACGAAAAACACACGAAAATTAAAATAAAACTCACCCCAAAATTTCGGGTCTGTGCATGCATATGTGCGCGTGGAACGAAAAACCAAACGCAAAACAAAACAAAACGAAAACACTAAAAAAATGCACACCAAAACACATGTATAAAAAAACACTAAAATAAACACAAAAACGCACAATAACGAAAAAAACAGTGTGAGATCAACGAGTGCCTAAAGCGAGAGCCGGCGGCGAGGGTGGGAGCTTTGGAAGACGACCCAGAGTATAAGTTGGTCGTCGCTAGCAACGAGCTCATACAGGTGGGTGCCGGGTGGGCTGGGGGGAGGGCGGGGAGGGGGGGGGGCGGAGGGAGGGAGGGAGGGAGGGAGGGAGGGAGGGAGGGAGGGAGGGAGGAAAGGAGGGAGCACGGGGGCGGGAAACACGCAAACAAAGCAAAAAAACCTGGGCATAAGGCACTACCGTAGTTGTCAGGGTAACCGCTATAACGCTGCTGTTGATATTGTTAATGTTGTCGCTGTTGTTCAATGTTTTCAAAACAAGCACAAACGCCACAAAAAAGGTAACAAAATAACGCCTCGTTTTCGACCGCTCGGCTGCAGGACGTCGATCCAGAAATGGTAGAGACCCAGCGTGTCGTGGTCGCCCTGTCTGCTCACGATTTTCCCGAGCTGGACATTGTGTTTTTTACTGATACATTAAAAAATTACTGGAAACAACAAAACAAAAAACACCTTTACTTTCAACTAACAAACGCCTGGGCATTAGGCAATAAGGTAATACCGTAGCTTTCAGGCTACCAGCCAGCACTACTCTGCTGCTGCTGTCGTTTTGTACCTATTGTTTTTGTACACACCACGAGAAAAAACGCCGCAGAAAGTAATGGAAGTCCTCATTTTCAACCACCTGGCAGGACATCGATCCGGAAATGGTGGAGGTCCACCGGTTTGTGGTCGACCTGTACGCTCACAAGTTTCCTGAGCTGGACAGCCTGATCCCGCAGCCGGCGGACTTTGTCCGAACGGTGCAGGTCATGCAAAATGAGATGGTGAGTGAGTGGTGTTATATCGTCACCTGGTACAGTACACGAGTGAGGGATCGAGGGAAGGGGTCATTTTTTTTTTTTTTTTCCGGTCTACGGTAGTGGGAGATCATGCAGAACGACGTGGGGAGCAGTATTTTAAGCTGCGAATGAGGGATCGCGCGTGTGTGACAATGCACTGTTCCCTTCGATTTATGATGGCAGGAGTAGTAGCGGGGGTGGTCGAGGGGGCGGGGGTGGGGGGATTTGGGGTGGGTGGTAGGAGTGGTGGTGAAAATGGTGTTGGTGCAGATGGTGGAATGTGTATGTTCGTGGTTGTCGTGACTGTGGTGGTGGTGGTGGTGGTGGTTCGGCGGGGGGGGGGGGGGTACTTCGAGTGGGGCTGGTGGTGGTTGGGTGGGGGTAGTGATGATGGTGTTTGTTGTGGTGCTGATGGTGCTGATGGTGGCGCTACTATTCCTTCCTTTCCTTCCTTCACGCCTCCCTTGTTTCCTTCCTGCGCTGGCGTCGCCCAGGACATGACGCAAGTGGACCTCGAGTCGGTGCTTCCTCAGACAACGGTCATGGTCGTCAGCGTCACCGGCTCCACTACCAGCGGCCGACCGCTGCCCGGGGCGGACCTGCAGGAGTGTCTTAAGGTGCGGCGCCGAAAAAGTCGAAGGAAACACGGAACGAACGAATGACCATATCTTACCAGATGTGTAGTAGTAACTAAAGTTGGAGCACTCGTGTCTGTTTCTCTTTCGGTTTATTCAACCCGAACCGTAACCCTTTCTGCCGCATTTTTGGAACTATTGCGTGCGCGTGTCATGGAACTCTTTGGCGGTGGATGGACGCGGCAGGGATGCAGAGAGTACGAGGCGCTTGCCGCCGCTAAGGCCTCCATCCTCGACTTTGTGGAAACCCGCATGACGAGCATGGCGCCCAACGTGTGCGCGCTGGTGGGGAGCCGCATCACGGCTAAGCTTCTGGCGCTGACAGGAGGGCTGACGGCCATGTCTAAGACCCCTTCCTGCAACCTGCAGGTACGATGTGTGCTTTTAACAAAATTGGCAACAACGCCTCGGCTGCGAGAGCGAGAAGTTAGCAGAAGCTCAGTTTTGCAAAGCTGCGTGTGATACTTCGATCGCGCGTGCTGCGAGGTGTGTATGTGTGGGTATGGTGGGTGAGTGGTTGTGGGTGTATGCTTATGCGCGTGTATGCGCGTATTTGCGCATGAATGTGCGTGCATACGCATGTGGGCTGACGGCCATGTGTCAGAACCCGTCCTTCAACCTGCAGGGGTGTGTTTGGGTGGGTGGGGCGTGTGTTTGGGTAGGGCGTAGGCGGATGGGTGTGGTGTGTGGCTGTGTTTATGCATGTATACACCCGTGTGTATTGTGCGTTTTTGAGCTAATGTATGTGTGTGCGTGTTTCGCGTGTATGCCTACGGCCGTGGGTAAGACCCCGTCCTTTTTATCTGCAGGTGTGTGTTTGGGTGGGTGGGGTGTGTGGGTGTGTGTGGTTTGTCTAGGTGGATTAGGGTGGTGTGGGGCAGAGCGTATGCACGTATATATGCACGTGTATGTTCGTGTATGCGCGTATTCACGTGTGTGCATGCATGTATGTGCGTACAGAAGTGGTTCCTCTGCAATGCCGGTATGTGCCCAGCCTATTTACCGGCATTATATCGGGCACCAGCATTATAGCCGGCACCGGGATTATAGCCGGCACCGGCATTATAGCGGGCACCGGCGTTATAGCGGGCACCGGCTTAGTCGTGATTAGTGCCGATCTCGCATTATTCGCGATTGGAGGTTCTGCAATAATGTCGATACCGACACTATTGAAGAAACATTGATTTTTTTGAGTGCACCACCTTAGGCAATAAGCGACCGAGAGTACACTTTGATGGGGGGGGGGGCGAAAGTAACTCGAGGAGGGACCTCTGCGTCGTATGCATAGCAGATGAGGAGCAAAGGCGGGTGTGGAACGCGGCACAGAATACGTGCAGCAATAGTATGGTAGAGCGGTAACATGGCAGAGCAGTGTCCCAGCAGGTTCTGCCTGTACGGAGAGCTGTAGACACGCCTAAGCTAGGCAAGGTCTACTGACCAGAAAGTATTCCCCCTTGGCCTGAGGGGGGCTGGTCGGCACCATTCGCCGCGCCTTTCTCCTCGGGACGCGCGACGCGACAGCCCGCAGTCGGCACCGCTGAATCACCGCATTTCGGTGTGTTCACCTCGCCAGCATGCCCCCCGAAAGCCTTGAGCCCGCGTGATCGGCGGGTGTGTCTTTGCTGCCCGAGTTGAACCTTCAGCGGATCAAATCGTGCCTATACTGCGATATTTCACAGAACCAAGTCAATCAACCCGATTCGAACCTCGCCATCATCAGATGTGGAGCCTGCTGCTGCAGCCCCTCCACGCTGGGTGCGATGCTGGGACATCACCTCTAGCGGCCCCTCGTACGACCACAGCAGACCTCGTTCGGAGTCCTGAGGCAGCATATGGACACCGCCCTCATCGGGTCAGAAGGCTTCCTGCCGAAAAGCGGCCCAATCCACACCTGCTTGCCGCTGTCGCAATCGTACCAGAAAAAAATCCCTGACTAACGTCGGTGTGTTCAACCTGAATTATCGATAATTGTAGACACGCCTAAGCTAGGCAAGGTCTACTGACCAGAAAGTATCCCCCCTTGGCCTGAGGGGGGCTGGTCGGCACCATTCAAGTGCTAGGAAAGGAGAGAGAAGTTGTTGTATTAGCTCCGAACACAAGAAAACAAGCGATCTTAACTTCATCCCCGAATCCCCATATCAGAATCCAGAAGAGGATAAGTAGAAACCCCTACCGTCTTCAGGTTTAAATAACGTTCACACACCACATCAGATCCTCGACAGTCAATCACCAAGAAGATCAACTGTCGTGTATTACCACCAACACTACACACTCTCTGGTGCTCCACTGTCCACAGAGCACAACTGCTGTACACTGCTGGCTGTACTGTGCTGTTACGTATGATATGATACCGGTACTTGTTGCCAAACACGCAACAAGTTATTCTGCACCACAGCACAGTTGACAATCTTGTGCCTGTACCATGTTCGTACGAATAGTAGATTACTTTACATAATTGTTTTAGAGCCCGAACTGTTGTTCATGTGTGGACGTTATATCTATGCGGCACATCTGCCCAGTCTGCCTCCGTGTCATACATGGCGTGGGTTTCAAAGTGCGTAACTCACCGGCTGCCTAGGGCATGGTGTTCCTCTACTGGTGGTACCGATAGGTGTACCGCTATTGCGTGTTTGTGTGTGTAGAGTACAGCAGCAGTGGGTAGAATATGCGGCCAAGCCAACGAACAGGCCATGTTAACGGGCACCCACGTTGCGGAACCGGCGTTATGCAGGGCCCGCCCGTCCTATATACCGCCGATTCGGCATTCGAAACGGCATTATAGCGGGTTCCGGTCGTACCAAGCCATTTCACCGGCATAATTGAAGGACCTTTACTGCTGTAACCGCCCCGGTGGTCTAGTTGTGAACCTCGAATACTACTAAGGTTCGAGTCAGGGGTTCAAATCTCGGTATGGAGATTTTTTTTTCCCGGAGACACCAACTGCCGAGAGCGCTTTAAAGCGTGGATAAGCACAATTCGACGCGAGTCGACGAGGGAAAAAAGAGCTGAATTATTCTCGGGATAAGAACGAAGGCGCGTACCGTAGTGGGGAGAGGGAAGAAGAGCCTGCTTAGTGGCTCCGGATCTGGATTGCGTCTAGGAGGGAGAACGAGAACGAGTAGCGCGAAGGTAGTAGATGGGATGAACGACTATAAAAAATGCGCATGATGTATGCTGACGGCCGTGTGTGCGGCTCCGTCCTGCAGTCTGCAGGTGGGTGTGTTTGTGTGGGTGGGGTTTGTGTGGTGGTTGGACGGAGGTGGTGCGTGTACGCGCATGCATACGCGTGTTTGTGTGGGTCTGCCCGTAACTACGCGTGCGTGTGCATGTATACGCGTGTATGTGTGTGATTGTGGGTGTATGCGCGTGTATCGCGTGTATACACGTGTATGCGCAAACACACATACTGAAGTTGACGCATATCGTGTCTTTCGATATCGTCATGAGAAGCGGAGGTGATGAACGGTTTGAGCAAATGAGTGATGGGACAGCAAGTGGTATACAATCTGGAACAGCAAAAGTAGGCCAAACAGCTGCCCACCCCCAACCAACGCTGAGGGTCAAGGTGCGTCTGAGCTGGCTGTCCCGCTGGCGTGGCGTGAGCCTGTTGCTTCTTCCGTTTCTTGTCTATGTTTTCAACCGTCCTGCACTAGCTTGGGGTCATGCGTGTATGCGGGTATACACGCATGAGGGCATACCAGTACACGTATGACCCCAAGCCAGCGCAGGACTGCGTAAAAGATAGGCAAGACACGGCAGAAGCAGCAGGCGTAGGGTAAGCCAGCGGCACACCCACCGCAGACGTAGCCTGACGCTCGGCGGGGGTCGGTATCCACGACCCACTCGGAATCGGCTTCATATATGTGTCGGGTACGTATGCACGCGATGTGAAGGTGGGTAGTGATGCGTGTTTCTGTGTTTGTGTGTGCACGTGCGTGTATACGTGCTTGTGAAGGTGGGCGTGGCATCGACATGTTTGGGTCTGCATGGTACTTGTGTGTAGCAGCCGGCAGGGGCGGGTCAAGGGGCTGGAGTAGAACAGCTGTCTGCGTGTGTGTGGTTGATACCACAGCTGCAGTTAACGGAGAAGCCGATGCTCGTCAAAGCACACAATGTCTTGATGTGGTCACCTCACTTCACTTCACATTGGCGATGCCAGCGATGACACGAGAGAGTCTGTTGTAACGTAAGTACCCGACACACGGCTGTTTGTATATGTGTGTAAACCTTGACCCAGCCTCGGTTAAATGGTTGGAATACGCTTAAATTTAAACTTTATGTCGGAAATAATCGGGATCTGTGTCGTACCTGTGCGTATCTGCCAGCAGGGATGCTTCCAAGGGCTGCAGTAGAACAGGTGTCTGCGTATGTGTGGACGTTTCACTAAGAAACGCGGCGCAGCCTGAGATAATGCGGTGGAACCTGAGCCAATAAAACTTGAACACTTGTAGAGAATCTGTACAAGCGTGATATTCCGACATCCTACCCCCGACCGCCCGGAAAATTCTCGGAATGCAGGTGTTTTGAGGAGTTAAGTGTGGACTATCAACCTTTCTTTCGAAGCTGGCCCGAGTCGTATGCAGCACTGGTGTATGCGTGGGTGTATGTGCGAGTGTACTGTGTGACTTTACCCCTTTGAGACTTGAGAGGGAAAGTTGACGAACGAAAATCGACGACTTCGGCGTCGGCCACTGCTGGTTAGCGAGCATAAAATGGTGGCCGAACGACAACAATGTAAAGACTCGTACGGGACGGGCACACAGCATGGTTCTGCTTGCACTCTGCACGCTCACGCTACTAGAAGACGCTTGAAAATATCGCAATCGTCGTTTCTTTGGTCGCTATGCACTCTATATACACGGCTCTCCACGAGGTTAACACACGTGTGTGTGTGCGTGCATGTTTGGGTATACGTGCGCGTATGTGAAGGCGGATTTGTGCGCATGACTTCATGTGTTATGTTTGTTTGCGAGTTTTGACGTGTGCGTTTATGTGTGTATAGTACGTGTCTGTAAGTGCCCCTACCATGTGCGTAACTTTGTAAACCAACCACACCAAACCATTGTCAAATTCGTTGGTCCCACCCCCGCAATTCGCCACCCCCTCCCCCCACTCCACCCCACCCCACCCCACCCCAGCCCCTACCCCCTCCCACAGCTGAAGTGCGACTCGCAAGCGGTTCTTAGTAGGATGCAGCTCAACCTTCGTGCGACCTGCCTAACACCTCACGGCGCTTCGCGCTTGGTGCACGCGATGTCTGCCTGATCGGTGTAAACTCGACATGCTCCATCCCGACATAATAGGAATGCAAGGGTCTATACCATATGGTCGTACGACTACGGCTGCACATGACAATGATTACCCCCCCCCGCAGGCCGCCGCTGCGAATATTCAACAAGTGATGCCCCAGGAAAAGCGCACCCTGAAAATATGTAAACCAAATCAAACCTATATCAAACTCGTTGGTGCCACCCCCGCTATCCCCCCACCCCTACCCTCGCTCCCGCCCTTACCCTCACCATCACCCCCCACCCCCACCCCCACCCCCACCCCCAACTTCACTCCCCCCACCCCTCCCCAGCTCATTAGTGGGAGAATATACACTGTCGAGGAGGAACCGAATGTGTTAGAGGAAGAGATGAGGAAAATCGACGGATAGTGGCATGGAGAAGTTTGGTACATTAGATAGTAGCGAGGAAACGGTCGCTATCCTAGGAGACAGATGGCGGCCACGGACGGCCGAAGGGGAAGGAGATGAGATCAGCGAAAAAGAGTCATACCCGGGTAGAAGTTGCGCTTTTTGGGCCAATCGTTTCTCACCGATCTGACCGGTTGACTTCCTCATGTCTGGATTTGTTTATCGGTTGGCATCATAATTGTACGAGTCTTCGAGTCGATTTGTTTCAGGGCTATGTAGCGCATGGAACTGTTGGCCGGGTTGGGCGAACGAATGTCTTCCGAGTCGTGCTTTGGGTGATGTTGATGTTGATGTTGATGTTGACCTATTAATAGCTCCTCCTGTTAGGAGCTTAGAAGCTTGTGCTGTGCATCTCTACGGTCAGATGAGTTGGAAGTTTTTGTGGAACGTACAGAAGAAAGGTACTGAGCTCCCAACTATTGGAGGTGCCTTTATTGGGAGTAGAAACGGTGTTCCGTCTCGAAAGGGATGCGTGTTCAATGGTCGAATGACTAGGGCAAGCGATAAATCGGTACGCCCCCCACCCAACCCAACCCCTTCAACCCCCCCCCCCCTCACCTCCCCGCTCACCCCCACCCCCACCCTCCCCCGCTGGCCGTCGCTACGAATACTAAACAGGTGATGGGCCAGGAAAAGAAGACTCTGAGCGGCTTCTCATCGAAGGCAACAGTGTCTCACGCTGGGCTGCTGTACGAGTCCGACGTCGTACAGCTGGCCCCGCCCTACCTTCGCGCCAAGGCCCTCAGGGTGACGGCCGCAAAGGTGCGGTGTTGGAATTGGAAGGGCAGCACATAGTACTATAGGTGTATCCAATATGGTCTAATTCAGGAAGCTGGGGCATTAATGCGGGATTCTTTCTACCTAGCCCATTCCAAATAGTTCGTCGTCGTAGTAGTAGTAGTAGTAGTAGTAGTAGTAGTAATAGTAGTAGTAGTAGTACCAGTACCAGTACCAGTAATAGTAGCAGTAGCAGTAGCAGTAGTAGTACTAGTACTAGTACTACTACGAGTAGCACTAGTAGTAGTAGTAGTAGTAGTACCAGTACCAGTACCAGTACCAGTAACAGTAACAGTAGCAGTAGCAGTAGTAGTACTAGTACTAGTACTACTACGAGTAGCACTAGTAGTAGTAGTCGTCGTAGTGGTGGTGGTGTACTATTAATAGCAGTATTAGCGTATCATATAGTAAAAAAGAAGACGTAAAACGTAATTGTTGCCGTGCTGCTGCAGCTGACTTCTGGAACGCCGGCATGATTTGGTTCGTACTTCGTATTTACATGTCTTTTGCTGTTGCTGCTGTTGCTGCTGCTGTTGCGGTTGTTTGTGCTGTTGTTTTGCTGATGTTGATGTTGCCGTTATTGTTGCTGATGTTGCTGTTGATTGCCGTCACTGTTGTTGTTGGCTGTTGTTTTGCTGTTGTTGGCTGTTGTTTTGCTGTTGTTGGCTGTTGTTTCGCTGTTGTTGTTGCTGCCGTTGCTACTCTTTGTTCGCTGTTTGTGTCTGCTCTTGCTGATGTTGCCAGGTGCTGTGGCTGCTGTGGTATTGCTTTTGCTCCTGTCTCTGTTGATGTCACTGTCACTCGCTTGTCGTTATCCCGTCCCGCATACAAACAGCAGTGGTGATGGTAATGGTGGTGATGGTGATGGTGATGAGGATGATGATGATAATGACGATGATTACGATGATAGTGATGATGACGATGATAAATAGGATGACGCTGATGACGATGATGATGGTGATTTATACTGATGGCCATGATGATGATGATCTCACATTCGTTAGTTTTCCCCCATGGTCACACCACGACCAGGTAAGCCTGGCCTCAAGGTTCGACAGCTACGGTAACGACCCCTCGGGCCACGTTGGGCGGCAGTGGAGGGCGGACGTGGAAGAGAAAATCGAAAAATGGCAGGAGCTACAAACGGCCAAGACGAAGAAGGCGCTGCCCAAGCCGGACGACATGCCGGCCAGAAAACGCGGCGGGAAGAGGTGAACCGTCTTTGTTTAATGCACGAAGCACAGCGACAGCCGCCAACCAAAGAAGTCAACTGATTGAACTGAAGGTTTTTTCCGCCGATCGCCCGCGATAAAAGCACCGCGAGATCTCCGGCAGGGATGCAAAGATCACCACACCAAAAAAAGGGGGTGTACGGGGTACACGGAACACATACTTGCAATTTTTAGGAATTCAGAAAAATGTTATAGTACAGGTGGGACGGATCACGATCTAGATCCTATAGATCATGTAGATATTATATATTATATATATCATATATCTGTCGTTATGATGCGGTGTGCAGTATCTGTGTAGCACAGATCCAGCCCAGCGGAACATGTGCTAGATAGTTCGGACCATACGGCTATAACACTCACAACATGATATGTTGGCCATGCAGCAATATGATCTGTTGGCCATGCAGATCATGTACACCAGGGGTCTGTCTCTGTTTGCCCTGGAAGGCAGATCATGAAAGGGAGACCTGATCTGTCGGATGTCTGAACACTTTGCTGCACCCTCGCCGGAGCTTGGCTGATGTTTGTTATGAGGACTTTTTGCGGGTCGCGATCCGGCCCGCGGATCGGATCAGGAGCGTTTCAAAAACTCGCGGGTCGAGTCGGCTCCTGTCAGGAGGTGTTCGAAATCTCACGGGTCGGGTAGGGTCGTGTGAGGAGGTTATCAAACGTCAGGGGTCGGGTCGGGTCGGGTCGGGTCGGGTCGGGTCGGGTCGGGTCGGGTCGGGTCGGGTCGGGTCGGGTGACCTTGACCCAACCCGACCCGACCCTCGAGTAGTCATCCGACCCGTGAAAAATCCCTGTTTTTGTAAATAATGTAAGAAGACACCTCAGCTGCGAGATCGAGGATTTCGCCAAAACGCAAATTTTGCGAGTTGTTTGTGATTCTTCGATCGCGTGTAGTAGAGGGAGGGTGTCCTCGTGAAGGATACATAGGCATGTGGCTCCTCTGAGTGCTAGCCTCATTTTTCCGAACGACCAGCTGAAAAATCTCTCAAATGTTCTTGACTGTACGTCGTCGGCTACATATCGCTTTATGATTATTTCTTAACCGTGCGTTTTATTTATGTCCCATGGTTGATTTTCGTGCGCCTGGGTTTCTGGCATGGTTGGTGTGTGGGTCTATTGGTTGATTTGTTGCATGGCTGGATGGTTGGTTGGCTGAGTTGCCGCCGCTGCTGTTACCGCCCATGTTGTTATTGCTTCTGCTGCTGCTCCTATTACCGCCGCTGCTGTTGACCCGCTGTTGCTACCGCTATTGGCACCGCTTCCATGCCTATGCCTACAACACCACATTCACCCGCCACATCCCACTCTCACTGTTGATCTTGAATGCGTTTTCACACGTAGCTCTGTCCTCGCGTTACCCGTCCTGTTACGACGACGGGACGGGTGCTTTCTTTTGTCGCTGTTTGCTGTTGCTATTGTTGTTACTGCCGCTGTTGCTGTTGGTGTTGTTGTTGGTTGCTGCCTTGTTCTTATTCTTGTTCTTGATATTGACGTTCTCGTTTTTTTATTGTTCTTGTTATTTTCTCCTCCGTTATTCGTGTTGCGCTGCTGTTGTTGGCGCCTGCGTGACATTTTCTTCGTTTACGACGCCTGCGATGGCGTGTCTGGGGCGTGGGGGTCGTCTCTGGGCCACGCAGGGTTCGGTCGTTCAAGCAAAAGTTCGCCATGACCGACGTGCGGAAGGAGGCCAACCGCATGGGATTCGCGTCCATGGCGGACGAATACAGCGACACCGCCATGGGACTGGACTTCGGCATGCTCGGTGAGAGTTGGCGGTGGTGTTGGCGGTGGAAGTGATGGTGATGCGTTGTTGTTGAAGTTGCCGGTGGTGATGGTTGTTGTTGTTGTTGTTGTTGTTGTTGTTGTTGTTGTTGTTGTTGTTGTTGTTGTTGTTGTTGTTGTTGTTGTTGCTATTGCTGTTGCTGCCGCTGTTGCTGTTGCTGTTGCTGTTGCTGCGGCTGCTGCTGCTGCTGTTGTTTTTGTTGTGCTGTTGGTGGTGGTGGTGGTGATGGTGGCGACAGTAGTGGTTATGGTGGTTGCTGTTGTTGCGTTCTTGTTGTTGGTGTTGATTGTGGTGGAGATGGTTGGGATAGTGTTGGTGTTGTTGATGGTGTTGTTGGTGTTGTTGATGGTGTTGTTGGTGTTGTTGCGTTGTCCGTGATCGCAAGACAGCAGTCGAGCTCAAACCTCCCGACAGTAAACGCTTAAGGAAACGACGAGAGCGAAAGCGAAACGAGCGAAACCACATGGGAGAAAATCGCACACAATCGTCCTTGGTAGCGTTTTTTTTTGTATTGTACAGCGATCAATGTCTCTAACTAGCACATATCGGTAACGCTGTTGACACGATTGTCTTGGATATTTTTGGGCGCAGGCAAGTCTGGCAGCGGCCGTGTCAGGGCGCCGCTCAAGAAGGACACTCGTATGCGTGTATAAAAATGATTCAAGGTTCCCCGTCTGGATGTGGTTGACTCGAATCCCGCGCATGTCGACAGTTGAAAATGGGGAACGCAGACGTTCCCCTGAGCTACATTGCATGACAACCCTTGGAAAGCAAAAAGACAGTTACGCGCAAGAAATCGCGCAGTGACACCGACCAACCCTGAAACGAGCGTACACCCTCGGAAGGGGGTTGGCTTGAATCGCGGGGGTGCCGGAAGTTGAAAAAGGGGGACAAAACTCTTGTAAAAACTAAGGAAAAAGCAAATGGCCACCGCCCTTGAAACCGGGCAAGTAACACCGACCAGCCCGAACGAGTTTGACTCGTGCTTCGATAGAGGTGTACCCTTTTTCGGCCATTTGGTTTTTCGAAAAAGCAAACGGCCACCGCCCTTGGAACCGGGCGAGCAACACCGACCAGCCCGAACGAGTTTGACGTGCGCTTCGATAGAGGTATATCGTTTTTTGGCTATTTCTTTATCAATGACGAGGGTCCTTAACCCCAAATCGCCGGAAAATAAATAAATAAGAGGCCATTTTTTTGCATGATTCTCGTTGTATGTATGCCTAGGCCATGGTTTTTTTTTCATCCGGTAGCTGTGTTGTTTATCTCAAAATCAGCTTTTGGGAGAGATATTAAGCTCCCAAATTGAAGAACCTCAGAGAAAAAGTGGTGCACAACTCTATCGTAAAACGCGTCGTTTATAGCTTAGTTTCTATCCGTTTAACCTTTTTGCGTGCCATATGTATATAATACAGCCATGAATGTCTCGAACTATCGAAACACCTATACCTGGTATGTAATATTGATGTTTTTTGCGCGCTTGTTTTGGTTAACGTCGGATGCAGGCAAGTCTGGCAGCGGGCGTGTCCGAGCGCCGCTTAAGAAGGAGGCAAAGCAGAACGTGAGCAAGAAGTTGCGCGTGGCGAACCTCAGCTCCGGGCAAACGAACGGCCTCAACTCAAGCCTCGTCTTCACCCCCGTCCAGGTGGGTCTCGGTTACGGTTTCGTTTTTTGGTACGAGGCCGGTGCTCGTTTTTTTCATGACGGACAGGCATTTTTTGTTTGTGTTGGTTTTGCTCGTCCCTTCTATTATCCTGGCCTTCTCCCTCCCCAGTCGTAACTCAGATCCGGGGTCACTAAGCAGGCTCTTCTCCCCCCTCCCCACTGCGGTGCGCGCCTTCAGCGTTATCGCGGGAAGATTCCAGCTATTTCTTCCCTCGTCGACCCCGCATCGAATGGTGCGTTGAGACATATTTGGTTCGATGGCGATGGGTTGGGTAAGGGAACGTGCACTGATAGTATTGAAAACGACGAACGTCATTACTCAAGGCCAACCCAACCCACGAAAAAACAGAAAAAAAAGGCCTAAAATGCCTAAAAGTTCTAAGCTAACATTTCGTGGGTTAGTTTGGCCGTAGATTATTACGTTTTGTCGGTTTCAGTACCACCAGGTATTATTTTTCTGGGGTGTTCTCTTTCCCAACCAATATTTGGTATCCCGCAAACACGCTATCGTAGTTGTGCAGTAATATTGTTTTGCTGGGATGTTCTCCTTCCCAACCGAATTTGGAATATCATCGCAAACACCCTAGTTGTGCAGTTGTGGGGCGGTGGGGTTGCGATTATGTAGCCGTTGAGTTGAGGTTGGTTCGGCGGCGGTTAAATTGCGGTTAGAATGCGGCGTTTTGTTGCGGTTGAGTTGCGATTGGGTTGCGTTTTATGTTGCGATTGGGTTGCAACTTTGTTGCGATTGGGTTGCGGTTAGGTGGCGGTTCGGTTGCGGTTTTGTAGCGGTTGAGCCATGGCAAGGTTGCTGTTGGGTAGCGGTTGGGTTTCGGATGGGTTGCGGTATATGTTGTGGGTGGCTGGGTGGAGTTCGAGTTGCGGTTGGGTTGCAGTGTTGCTGGGGAGGTGTTGTTGGTGTCAGATGCTACTTTAAAAAATGTTTATTTTCAGGAATTCAAGCACACAGGTACCTACAGATCCATATTATACCGACAGCCGGGTGGCGGTAAGGTGGCGGTTGAACTGACAGCGATTGGGTGGAGCTCGCGGCATGGTTGGGTTGTAGTTATGTTGCGGTTGGATGTTGGGTGGTGGTTCGATGGTAGCTGAATGGCGGTTTCGTGGCGGTTTCGGTCCGTCTGGGTTGTGTTTGAGGTGCGGTTGGTTGGTTGGAGGTCGATCTGCGTTCGGGTGGCGATTGGGTGGCGGTTGCATGACAGTGGGTTGCGGTTGAATGTTGTGAGTTCCGGTTGGGTTACAGTTTTGATGTAGTTGGGTGTTGGTTGGATGGCGGTTGGGATGCGCTTCGTTTGCGATGTTGCGGTTGAGTTGCGGTTGAGTTGCGGTTTCTTGCACCTGTCTGCTGCCATTGCTGCTGCCGCTCTTCGTGCTGCTGTTGTTGATGCTGCTAGTGCTGCTACTGTTGCTGTTGTGGTTGCTGCGGCTGCTGTTCGTGCTGCTGTTGTTGCTGCTGCTAGTGCTGCTGCCGCTATTACTACTGTTGTTGCTGCTAACACTAATTATGATGCTGCTACTGCCCCCGTCGCTGCCGCAACTACTCCCGTTTTCACTGGTATTGCTGCTACTGCCGCTCCTGCTTCCTGTTTCTCCTCTCGGTGGCGCTGCAGGGGTTGGAGCTCGTCAATCCGAACGCAGACAAGGAAAAGAAGGTGATGCAAGCCAACAAGAAATGGTTCGACTCCAGCAGCGGTTTCATGTCGGCGAAACCCAAATAAAAGTACCAGTATTACTAATGGTCCCTCGATAGTGCCGGAAATATCCGCACTATAGAGGCCATCGGCGCTACTCCGCATACTGCCACTACTGGTTGTGCCCACATGTGCCAAGCGAATTCACAGACGCTTTAGCGGGCGACCGGCACGACTCAACCGGTGCTATACGCGCATGAGTGATTTTGAAGGACGACGACAGAGGGACGGTCGCCGTTGCCTCTGTCTTGGTGTCGTCTTGCTGTGTCGGTGGGTGTCTGCTTGGATCCTAGAAGACGGAGATCAGCAACACTTGGCAACGGTCCCCTATCCCCTGGTTAAGGGAAGGCCTCGTCAAAAACAGTCCGAGACTTCGAAAGATCACTCAGAAGGACTTTGCTTGGTACGACGTTCAAGAGCATACACAATTTCGATTTTAGGCGTGGAGGGCGACGTTCCTGCTGCTGCAGGTTTTGGCGTTCTGACTGGGAGTGTGCCTTTTTTGGCCGTGTCCTGTTCCTGGCAGGGTTATTGTTGAGAAAATATTGAAGGGAGAACAACGAAAAAGTTAACGATGGAGAGTGGTCCACATAAGTAGAATACCCTGACGATTCCAGGTGCACTTGCTACGACGCGCCAGGGGAAGGGGACGGAGAGAGGGGGCGGTGGGGGTATTAGGTGGTGGCATGCGCACCTCCATTGTGTGCCAGGTATCTCCGTGAGCACGAGAGCTGTAGAAATATGCGAGTCGTCTCATGCTGTAGGAATTAATCAGAGCTGCTATTAATGTGTTATCTGGTGCATCGTTAACCGTAATCGTGAATGCCTGTATGACAAAGGGCAGGAGTTACACCGGCCGGCGGAGTTATTATTGGAAGAGTCGACCGACGGAGAAGTTAAACATGCTTGCACCCAACCTTCAAATATATGGACACCTAAGGAAAAGCAGGGCAATGCCATTAATTGGCAACTGCACTACAGTACTTGCGCGCATCAACCGAAATGAGGTTCGAGACACCGATCGACGGAGCACCAGTCAGGCTCACGAACCGACTGAAAATTTTGGACAGACCGACCAGCAGGGTAATTTGACAACCACGAGAAAAAAAAACGAGGCGTCTCACGATAGAGGTGCTCCACTGTTTTTCTTCAAGGTTCCTCAATTTGGGAGCTCAAGACCTCCCCCAAACACTCACTTGGAGAGAAGAAAAACTGCTACCGGATAACAACCGCCCATGGTCTAGGTACACGACGAGAATCGTGCAAACTAAGGGGGCGTATTTTCCGACGATTTGGGGTTAAGGAGCTCCGTCATTCAGAAACCGTTTTTTCAGACGAAAAGTGATACCTCCATCTTGGCAGGCTTCGAACGCTAGAAGTCTTTCAATTCAATGCGTCCATCCAGCCTTAAATACGAACACCCAGGGGAAATCAGGCCCATACCATTAATTGGCGCTGCATTTTTTTGTAGTTATTCGGCACACCGACCGAAAACGTAATCAAATGCACAGACCGGCCGATAATTTGGAGAGACCGACCGGCAGAGTGAGATTCCGACCGACAAACTAATCAGACACACACCGACCGACGGCAGAATAATCAGACACCTGGTGACATAATGATTGGACTCACCTACAGAAACCAAAAATATTCAGAAACACCAACCAATGGAATATTCGGACAGGACGGCTGACCGACAGACACCGACCGACACCGGGATAATTGTACACACCGACCGACAGGGTCAGATAGATGCACACATCGACCGAAGGAGGAGCATGCATGTACTCGATCGATTGGGTATACAGACAGACTCTGTCATGCATCGCGAGAGAGGTCATTCGGTCCTTGTTTTTCGCTTTCACTTGCAATTTTGTACACGCACCGTTGAATCTTGTTGCTGGAATTAGTGGTAAACGTCCTCGTACGACCGTCACACCTAAATAAATACCTACCTGGTGCATAGTGAACTTAACCGGTACTTCTTGGTAGTACCAGTGGGGAGCAGTACGCCAACGCATATCAGTACGCCAACGCATATCGATGGCGCTGCATTTCAGTCAGATACACCCGACCGACGGAGCATTTGGACAGACCGACCGACAGGCTGATCAAAATCAGACACACCCGCCACTGACGGGATATTTGGACACCCCAACCGATCACTGAGTGCGCATCGGCCACACACACGAAGATAAGTATACAGACTGTAATTCATCAAGTTGTATCGTTTCAAATACGTCAGCATTGAGCCCGATCATTTTTAATTTCAACATTTTAACCCCTTTAAAGCCCCCAAATCCCTCCCTATACAAACTTCCAGTAAAGTTGTCCCCCAAAAAAGGTTTCCAGTTGCAAACGGGCGTTAATAAGGGCAGATACTCATTTTTGCAAGCTGCGTGGTACTCCCGCCGTGGGTTTTTGTAGATAGATGTACTACTATTTATTTGAAGATATATATATATGAATTCGAAGGTGTTGCTAGGGTGATGATAGCTTTACCCAGAGGCTTGCACGCAGGGAGTTTGCTGCTTTGCTGCGACACGCGCACAACATGGTGCTCCCACTCTCACCTACGTGAGGTCGCACCACGGTACAACAACAATATGAGACGATTGATTGCTTGATAATACGGCACTTCTCGTTGATTACTGGTCGCAATACCCGGATCTCAAAAGAGTCAGCCCCATCAACATTAACACCACCAACGCGCCTAGTGCCCCAACAGGGCTAGCACATCAACACCCACAACAGCAGTTAACAACATCAACACCAACGCGCATACAACATGCTCATGAACCCCAACACCTCACCGACCCGCTCACCCCTCTCTCCGCATTTAGCGATCCAAGTCCTGCCACATACCCCCCCCCCCTCTCTCTCTACTTGGATGATTTGCCTGGTCCCAGTCATCCAGTCTGACCCATTTTTCATGCAACAGGGTTAACCAAGCGGCATCTACCGCGACCCGACCAATCCCAGAGCACGCCAATAAAGACGTTTTCGCAAAAAAAAAAAAACACTGCGCAGATAGTACTCGAAATTGTAGTCATGTAGTAGCATCTCTATAGAGGAGCTCTACGTACCGGACCCTAAAACCTCCTATTAGCGTCACGAGTATCACGGTACCGTATGCTCTTGGCTTACGTTCGTTGTTATTTTACTCGTTCCTACTTTTCACACTATAATATCTCAACCCCCCCCCCCCTACCCATGTAACGCGAGACAGAGCCTCCCCCCTTCCCCTTCGTCAACCGCCTGCACCCCCTATATAATAATCGATCACAAAAGCAGCAACTACATGGGAAACCCGTACCGACTTTGGCCCGCCCACAACTATAGGCATACAGTTGTGCACCGGCACTACAGCGGCAACCGGCACTACAGCGGCAACCGGCACTACTCCGGGTGCTGACGCTACTGGCTGTTCCCACCCATGCCAAGCGATCGTACCGGCACTAATGAGGGACACATGTAGCAGGCTGCCAGCTCCCCTTCACTGTTGTTTATTATCGGGCCGTCAAGAATGCTAGACCGCGGTGTGACTGCTTGATTGACCGCTCCCTACACTTACCCGAGTATATTACGGCCGAGAGAAACCTTGACGCGTGGTTTCACACCTTGACTTACGGCCCCCTAAACTAAAACTAGCATATTACGGCCAAAAAAGACCATGACGCGCGGTTTACTCCCTTTACGGGCCGCTTCCTACACTAAAACTAGCATGTTCATACCGAAAAAGGTCTTAACGCGCGGTTTGATCCTATGACTGACCGCTCTCTATACTAAAACTAGTATACTATGCAAAAAACGGTCGTGGAGCGCCAAAAAAAGACAGGTATCCTAGCATATTTTGATCGCCATCGCCGGCCATCTCCTTCCCCCCACCCTCCCCCCCCCCAAAAAAGGGAAAAAAAAAGCCACCGAAATACACACACAAACACAACGTATACGCACAAAAACACAAAACCTGGAAGATGAAAAAAAAACGTCAGAAAAAATATCAGAAAATCAAAATAAAACAGGAGGACCCAACGAAAAAAAATGGCAGTGACATATTATACGATCATATTAAAAGCGTAAAATTGTATCAGTACCGGGTATCACACGTTTGGGGGAGGAGGACAAAACGCTTCCAAAGCGCGTCCCTGCTTTCAAGAAAAACACTCTAAAAAGAATAAGCTAGGTATAACCTCGAAAGCAAAAACGTGCACGTTTGCGCCAGCACGTCATGGGTGAAGAGCAAAACAAGAAAAAACGCCGGCGGCGGGGGCGGTGAGCTGCGACACAGACGTGGGGGAGAAAAGGTCGGCAGGGGGAAACCAACCCCGAAAACTTGGGGACGCAGGGATGGGGCGGGGAAAGGGGTTACGCAGGGAGCGACGCTTCCAAAGCGTGTGCCCCTAGCAGCCAACCTATTCCCCCCTCTTTCCAGCCCAGGCGCCCCTTGATCTTCCTAAAATCTCATCACCTCATTCGTTTACTGCTAGGAATACGTCAGCAGTACCTATGCATAGGCGTCCGACAATCTGCCCGCCCTTCTGTACTGCCAATATAGCAGTAGTACCTATAATACTATATAGATAAAACGAACATTCGAGGACAACGGACCTGACCGACACCAGACGCACGGACCGGCAATCAAGCGCGCAAACGGGTGAGCGCGTTAGGCCATTTCAAAACCAACCCCCCCACGACCTACCCCATCCCCACCCCAATACGCCCAGAGAGAACGGGAAAAAAGCGCAAAGCGCTGCCCAATATATCGCGGGCAAAAAAGGAAACGATACTCTTGGCTATACCGCTGGGTTAGACGCTTCCACTCTGACCGCCACAAATGTAAAAAGACAGAACACTGACATCATCATCTAGGGTCAATTTTCCATTCTTTTGTTAATTTCAGGTGACGTCACAATGCTGACTCACGTCGACCAAGGATTTTCCACCAATCAAAAATTCCACCGAGAAAAATGATCAATCAGAAAAACTGCGGGCGCGAAATATTTTCTCTCAATCGTTTGGGTATTCACATTATCCAGACGGGCCACAAATTCAGGGCTTTTCACTGGGTCATCACCCGGTCTGCGGGTCAGGTCAGGAAGTGTTCCAAAACTCACGGATCGAGTCGGGAGGTTTTCAAACACCACGGGTCGGACCGGTTCACCCTGATCCGACCCGACCCGACCCACAAGAGGTGCCCCGGCCCGTGAAAAGCGCTGATCATTTTCCTCACAGCAGTGTTGCTGTGTACCAGGTATGAGGCACCACGTGAGCTCCGAAACAGCGGGGTGGGGGGGGGGGGGCTGAGATAAGTCGAAACGATGGCTTGGAACACCAGTCGCCGACATGTTCTCTCTCCACAACAACAAAAAGCAGGAAACAACCGAGGCAAACAGCAAACGAGCAAAAACTCCCCAACACATTACACCGTAATGTGCAGATCGGAGCACGCAAGAAAAGGGCGTTATCTCCGGCGACCACCGGGAGAGAAAAAACATCGTACCTTTTTTAGTGTTACCAGAAGAACATGTCGTACCTTGTATAGCCTTATCATAAGAACATATCGTACCCTATTTAGTCCTATCGTATTAGTCTCCGCCGCAGGGAGAACGGCTAAAGCGAAGGCTCACAGAGAAGCTTTTCAACAACCACCCACGAGTCTGTAACGTTAGCATAACAAGACAACACACCATAACAACCTTAGCTGGCGAACCGGTCCACGCGGCACGCACGTAGTACGTAATCTGCTTCTTCCCTTTCCTCCTACCTACCCCCCCCCCAACCCTCCCTCACCGATGCCTGCCACAAGTTGATCCATCGACCCTCAAAAAAAATAAAAAAACGCCTCCAGAGAAAATAGACGCACGAAAGCAGCGTTCCCTCCTTCCCTGCCGACGAAACGCTTTCGCGGGAATCCATGTAGTCCGACGTAGCTCCACCCCCCCGCCTTCCCGCTTCCTCCCTCCCCTTCGACAGCCACGGAACTGCAGCAGAGGCGAAAGACGGAGCGGGCAGGGGGAGCGAGGCCGGCGCCCCCACCCGGTCCGCCCTCCGTCCCTCTCCCCCCACGTAAACTAATCGTATACCAGGTAGTGTTTTTTTTTGTCGGCACAGAAGCAGCAGCGCGTCGTTTTATCATCGCATGGAGCGCAGGGCACCGAAAGATCCAGAAGGAGGACCGTTCCTGCTGCTGCTGTTGAACTTATAGTTGCTGCTGCTGCTCAAGCTTGGGCTGCTGCTGCTAAAGCTCCCGCTGTTAAAGCTCCCGTTGCTAAAGCTGCTGTTGTTGAAGCTGCTTCCGTCGGTACTGCTGCCGTCTGTACCGCGCTCCCAGAGCACCCTCAGCGGCTCCCTCGATCCCAACTCATCGCACAAGAGACGCCTCTTGCGAGCAGGCAGCGCAAACCCTCTACCCCCACCCCTCCCACCACAACGACGACGCTCACCCGAAAACGGGGAAGGAGAAAAAGGCCGCCCGAACCACCCACCAAGCGGGTCAACATTCTCCTTGTCCTCGTCGTTATTCCAAGCCCCGAACCGCGGCGTGGGTACCAGGGGTGGCGGGAGCAGCGGCTGTTGCTGCTGGGTAGGCGTGACCTGCTGCTGTGGTTGCTGCTGCTCCTGCTGCCGAGGGGGTGAAAGCCACGAAACAGCGGCGGCGGCGGTAGGGGCGGGAGTGGGGATAGATGCTGAGGCCCGAGTTGGCGCGACCTGGCTGCGGGCGGAGCGCGGCCTGCTGCGCTTCCTCGAGGGCCCGGCGGCGGCAGCGGCGGCGGTAGCGACAGCGTTGGTGATGGCGTCGGAAGAGGTGGCGGCGGCATCTGCGGGCAGCGAAAGCGATGGCGAAGACGCCCCCTGCAAGGGCGGGGTGAGAGGTGGCCCGCCGTCGCTGACCGCAGGGACACCTCGAGCGGAGTGGGTTGCAGCAACAGGTGCTGACCCTCCTGTTGCTGCTGATGCTCCTGTTGGTTCAGCCACTGCTGTTTTGAACGATGTTCCTGCTTTTTGTTTGTCGAAGATCGCACGAGGCGTGCGTAGGGTGCACAGAAACGCGGGCAGAGGGTGGGAGGGAGAGACAGGAGACGAATTGGTGAAAACAGGCGTCAACTGAAGGGGAGGGCCCTCTTCGGTATCATTCTCGAACCGAAGGGATGTATCATGTACCAGTACAGCAACAATATCAAATGCCACCGTCGTACGCACGAGACACCGCACGAGCGCGGCTTGATGAAGCTGCAAGTACTCTGTAGCTAAACCGGTACAGCTCACGCTATCACTACAATGGGATCCGAAGGGTGCGCCAGCTAGCGTTGGGTTGCGAAAGCAACCGAGTTAAATCGACACACGACGCGTATGAACATACGTGGAAGTGTGGCTTTATTTTTCTCCATCCGCCGGAGGATAAAAAAAGATAAAAGAAAACGTACAACGTCATGCCAGAGGGTATGAATACCAGGTCCCTGGCACACAAGTTCCAGTATGAATTTTGAGTAAAATTCATCGAAACCTCTGGATCCGTATATCAGGGACAGTTTTGTACATACGTGTCCATACCGTGCGTACTCGTACGTGAGTAGTTTGTTGTCACAAAAAATATTGTCTCTATCTAGGCAGGGTGAGGTATCGGCACGGACGCTGGGGGGGGTGGACGTCGACGGGTGGAAATAACAGTTCAAAATGATGAGCAAACACATGAGGTCACTCAGGTACACACCTGACAACGAATGAAATATACCTCGTGGTCGAATGAAATATACCTGGGTCGGTGCACATGCCTAACTGGAAGTCTAGCTATGCATTTAGTGAAATGAAAATCAGGTACGCACTGATAGTCGTGCTCGTGCGTACTTATGATACCTTGCACATACAGCAGTATTGTCGTTGTTGTTGTTGTTGTTCTCACTTTACTCTTGTCAAAAATCTTGAGTCCGTGGTCACATAAAGGTGCTGGAGCCCTATTAATATTACAGTTAGCTAACTATATCAGTATATCACGACGTAGGGGCGCGCCAATACATGCATGTACGAATGCTCGTAATATTTGAATTTGAAAAGGAGGACTCTTATCAGGTGTACCGCCGCGCATTGAACTCAAACGCGGCAAAAAAAAGGGCAAAAAAAAGCGCGGAAGCCGCGCGTCGGATCGGATGGGGTGCAGCGGGCGGGCTGGGAAGAGATAGCTCATGAACAGCTGTCACAATAGAAAGAAACAGTGGTCGATCGTTTGGCCGACAACCATCATTTGCTGCCGGTGCTGCGGGCCCACTGCGCATTTACTGCAGGTAGCAGGCATCGCATATCCATTACGACGTGAGAAACCGGTACGAATTACGAAAATTCAAAAAATGACTGGTTTTTTATACACGCCAAAGAAGCAAAAGCGGCGCTGGTGGCGGGCTAAGAAGAGATAGAGCTAGGCTAGCTACTGCTGTCATGTATTAGAGGAGAATTGCTTGGCCCACAGTCGCTCACAGCCGACATTCGTTGCTACAGGAGAGGCCGGCCGCGCCTAAGTAGCAGGTAATGAAGAAGCATATCTATCAAGAAATGGTATATGATATAGGACGGTCGCCCCGTTGGCGTGTCAGGTTATCCTCGAGCCTTGGTATAGGTCAGTTTCGTGAGTTCGAATCCCCCTGAGTGTATGCTCGTGTAAAAAATTGTTGGGGACTTTTTCTTGCGCACAAATTAACTTGCGGAAACGCGAGAGCGTGAGTTAGCAATAGTCGATGAAAAATCGACGAGCAGTGGGATTGCTGAACCCTATGCGCGATAAAAAATGAAGGCAATAACTGGGGGGAAGAAGGGACGACACCTGTGGCCACGGCGTGTCCAGAAGCTGGAAAGTAGGAGTGTGTGTGACCATATGAAATCTGTATTCTGACGTGGAAATGGAAAATGAAAATGAAAATTTGAAATTTTGACCTGTTTCGTTTTCGTACCGATTACGGAAGCAAAGTGCGGCGGCGGCGGCGGCGGCGTGGCTGGACAGAGATAGAGCTATAAATATGAGCTATCGTAGCGAGAGGGCGGTCGATCGTTTGTCCCAAAAACCACCATTCACTGTTGGAGCCCCAGCACGCATTACAGCAGCAGGTAGCAGGTGTACGATATCACAACCTGATCATCACAAGAAATATGAGCATGTTTGAATGAAAATGGAAAATGAAAAAAGAAAATGACCTGTTTTTAAACTTTCGTTTTCCGGGGGCGGCGGCGGCGACAGAGGCCGGTCGAGACCACGAGAGCTCCCGCGCAAGCGCGAGGCCACGCCGGACTGTTGGCAGCGGAAGACAGATCAGGCGGCGTAAATAACCTTCCCAATCACCACGTGATGTAGCTGAGGCTGCTGCGACGGTGTGGCGTGGTGGTGTGGTGGTAGTTCTTGTCGCTGTTGCCGTTCAGTGTCGGGCTGCGATCGGCGAACCAAAAAAATCCCCCGCTCGAGATTTCGAAAAAGAGAGAAATAATCTTGCTATCAATACTTGTGTGTATCAGGTACAGAAAATGCACGAACTATCGTGTACAAGCTGAGATTCAGATTTTCGTGCGTGTTTTTGCTTGAAAATTGATTTCATTCGTGAACTCGCACGTAGCAGCAGTTGGCTTTTATCTCGTCCTCTCACCGCGCTCTTGCTGTCCTTGGAGCTTGTCGTAGAGCCCGGACGCACTCGGATTCGGAGACATGATCATGGCTTCGGCTGAGACGTTACGGGTCTGGGTAGAAGAGGTCTTCGGAGGAGATGTAGAGCACGTATCCCGGGTGTGCAGCTGGTAGCTTTCTCCCACAAAACGAGTTGGAAGATGAGAGGGAGAGAGAGAAGGCGGCAGCGATATGCCAAACGAACTGAATACCAACGCCGTGCAAAACTTCGCACAGAACAGCGTTTTGCGAGCGCGGGTCCACGGTCCTTGGCGAGGCGCTAGCTTTGGAGATCGTACTTCTTGGTGTTGTGGATGTGTTGTGTACGTCCAGCGTGGCGTAGCTTGTGGGTGGGTCAGTGACGAGGCTACGGACGGCTAACCAGACTAACTTTCAAAATGCATTTCTTTTCGAAACAAACAAATATTTTTCGTACGGGGCTGGGGATGAAATTACCCCCCCCCCCAGACAGAACAAGTACAGCAGTAGTAACTGAAATTGGAGTGAATTTAATTCTCAACGTGCACTTTTGTCTCTCATCAACACAATTCAGTGGGGGTCTCCCCATAGTGCTGGTTTAATAGTACATACTTCTATTATAGTGCCGGTGAAGTCGCTTGGCAATAATGAACTCTTTATATTTGTGACATCATCAGAACTATGCCCAATAGTGCCTTCTTCTAATTTACTGCCGGTACTGTTGGCTGGCACATACCGGCACTACAAGGAGACCGCCATTGCTTGCACCTGATACCATAGCATGCTCGTAGGCAATTAGACAGCTACACTGCAGAAGTTAACGAGAAGAAGGACACTGACTGTGCTTGGCTGCAGAGCGAGCAACCATGACCTCAAGGAGAGGGAGGAGGGTTGAGGCGCATCGCCGCTGGCAGTCTGTGTCTTCGATGGGTGGCCCTGAAGGGCTCGCATCGGCCGCGATGGGAGCGGCGGAACCCGTAGCGACGAGTACCGCGGGGTTGCTTGGGTTGCTTGACAAGCAGGATGGCCGTTCGCTTAGTGGTGGTAGTGGTGGTCATGATCGACACTCACTGTCAGTAACCGATGCTAGCAATACTGGTGGGGATGTCCGTGGTGGCCGTCATCCGAGTGTCGATGGTGGATGCGCTGGGCAGCAACGGGACTACGACGCGCCGCGACAGCAAAGGGTTCATGACATGATGGGGGGAAATGACGACTATCCCGAAATACCCACGGAGGACATCGGAGTGTTCATGGCGACTCTCGTGGAGGGCATGAGGTCGGACGGGATGCAGCTGGCCAACTCGGCGAGGAACGTGGTGACCAACACCTTCCAGGTGAGCCATTGGTGTGCATCGGAGAGACGTGCCGCACGCATGCACGCGAGAGTGCCGTGCCGTATATGGAGCGTTGCTTGTCTTCCGGGCTCTACCACTGCTGTTTTATGTCCGTAATATAAGGACTTTATGTATTAATGTGAATATTTTTAAGCAAGTTTTTATACTTACGAATATTCAGTACGATATATTTAATTTTCAGTGTGTGTGTGTGTGTGTGTGTTCTTCACATTAAACCGTCCTTCTACCCGTCGACATCCAGCACACCCAGTGTCCGCACTGATTCTTCACCCTAGAAAGATCAGCTCTGTGGTCACAAGCTACGACACAGAGATAATGCATTGTAATGCATTCGACAACGCAATGTCATGCCCTAGTACTGGGTACGACAGGCTCAACATAAATACGTCAGCAACAGAAATACATTGGAAGAGAGAAATACGAAATAAACAAAAACAAAAACAAAAAACAAATAAAAAAAATAAGAAAACAAATAAAAACAAAGATAAAAATAAAACAAAAAATGAAACAAACAAAATAAAGGGGAAATCGAAGAAACAACCCAACCGGAAAGGAGAGCCAAAGCTCGGAAAAGAAACATAATAAAATGAAATAAAATAAAGTAACGTAAAACCAAAATAAGATAATCCGAACACGAGCCAAAAACCTGGACACGCAAGGAGGGAACAAAGAAAGGGGAAAAAAATACCCCAGAAAAAGACGAAAAGTGCTATGTACCTACTAGTCGGCCTGGTACCTTGCTACCCTGTCTGCCATCTCCTTCCTGCCTTCGTCCACCGCGGTCTCCCTTCTATTCCTCCTGTTGCCCCCCCTGCCCCCATTCCCTTGGACGGCTTTCCTTCTACTCCTCCTGTTTCCCCCCCTCCCCCCTTTGTGTTCTTCTCATTAAGCCAAAATACCTGAGCAAAAAACTTGGTATCCAGCTGCACTGAATCTCGTGTTGCCGGGCCGTCGAGTTTCCTGCAGGCTAATGAAGTCACAGCCGAGTTGCTGGCCTTTCGCCAGTACACGCTCGTCATGCCCATACCCGTTCTTCCCCTTTACGGCCAGGGTACGCACGTTGTAGGTCGCTACCGCCACAAGTGCCGCCTTCCGTCTCTTACGAGTCTCGCGTGCTGCTTTCTCAGCCAGCCGACGAGAGGCTCGTCCCCTCCTCCGTTTCTGTTTCTGTTGTTTCTTTTTTCTCTCTATTAATGTGATGATTGTGGCTCTCCGTTTCGTAGCCCGGTTCGCGCCTTGGTTTCCGCTGGCTGGGTGCAGCCGTCCCAGCCAACGCCGACACTCCCATCCTTCCTGTCGTGCATGCGTACCCACGCGGTGGCCAGCCTCTCCACTCCCCAAGCTGCCCACGCTGCGCTCTCTGCTGTGGTGATGTACCCGTCCTGCCCCGGGGATGAACTCCTCGGCGTCGGGGTTAAAAAGAAAACCCATCACCACCACCCCACGCGGTCCTTAGAGTGAGCAGTTCACTAGCCAGACCGCGCAAGGTTCCCTCTCTACCCAGCCCGAGGCTCGATGCCCGTGTGACTGCCGCTAGACCGCTGCAGGTCCTCGCGGGCTTCCTCGGCCCACCCCAAGGACGGGGCAGGCCGAAGGAGAACGGTACGAAAGAGTACACCCAAGACGTACTGCTGTGTAGGTATCGATCGATACCCTTGAGAACCTATTAAAGTGGGCATTAGGCATAGATCGATACCCTTGCAAACCTATTATATTGAGCAATAGGTATCGATCTATACCATCGCACACTTATCGCTTCAAGCAATAGGTATCGAGTGGTGGCGATAAAAAGGTATTGTTCGAACGATGGCCTGTTGGGAGTCATTTTCAATTTGTGTTAGTGCCCAAAATACCTATCGATACACACCTTCGAAAGCATATCGGTCGCACAATAGATTATTGTGGCCACTGTCCTAACCCTACTGTTGCTTGCAATACCTATCGATAGACCCCGAAGCCGAGCTCTTGTGCCCCGCGACAGGTATCGATCCAGATCGTTGCCGACCGATTGTTGGCCCAATAGCCTATTCGATAGGGTATCATCCAGGGTATAAGAAGGAACTGAACGGCAAACAAACAGGTCGCTCTAAAACATTGCAGGCTTGAGCTTCGCATCGAACACATGTACGTAGTAATCACCGCCTTGTTATTGAGACCATCCACCTTGAGCTTCTTAGAGCACAACAAGGACAGATAGCGCCGTTTTCGGGGATTCTCTGCTGGGCTGGAGGGGCGTGCGGCGTGGATGATGAATGGCGAACTAGTCTATAGAGTTGATTGTACCTAGACGGGCTGTCTTCGAGCGCCTTTGCTCTCCAACACTGAAACAATAAAAAGGGTCAACGTACCGACACCTATCATCCGAAACAAAAGAATGATAAAAGAGCTGTCAAAACCTATCGTCCAGAACAAAAGCATTGTGAAGGGTTTATCGATACCTATTTTCCGAAACAACAGGTTTGGTGAAAGGCATATCAATATCTATCGGACAAACCCATAGGTTCCGTCTCTCAGCGCCATTATCCTATCGCCCAAACAGTACCTTCCTCAACATATCTATCGTTACGCTATACCTACAATGGGACCCGAAGGGTGCGCCAGCTAACGTTGGGCTGCGAAAGCAACTGAGTTAAATCGACACACGACACGTATGAAAATACGTGGAAGTGTGGTGAGCTAAAGCTTTATTTTTCCCCATCCGCCTGAGGGCCCGTATTAACGAGGAACTTGCAAAATCGAATTTCGATTTTTTTTTATAGAATTTAATTTAATTTGCATCTGATTGGTCAAGAAATGAATCACCAAGCAGGCATTCTCAGAATTATGACGAAAAATCAAATTCAACAAAGAAGTAAAAAAAGACTTTCTCGGTCGAATTTTGTCGAAAATCGAAATTGAATTTAGGGAGTTTGTCCACCTAGACATGGCTTGTTCTGTGTAACCGAAGCCGGCCACGCGAATTGGTGCCATGTCGTCGGCTGATTGAGAGGCGAGCAGCCAACATTGCGAGAGGTAGGACCACCGGAGCAGCCGCAGCGCGGCCTCCGAAGGTCCTTAGCACAGCCTAGACCGCCTGCGACGCTTCGAAAACAACCGAGACCGCCGCAAACCCAGTTTTTCGTCCCCCTGCACCTCGAAAGTTACACGACCAACTACCACATGATGACTTCGCTCAGAAGTTCGACAGCTATATCCCCGTCGCTGCTGCCCGTGTCGGGCGGCGGGGTGGCGCCAGGCCATCCAAGAGACACCTAGAGCCATAGCCTCCAAGCCGCTGCCGGCCAAAAGAATCTGCGGCTAGCCGCGGCGCTCCGGGGAGGACGCGAGCCATCGCTCGCCTCGGCCGTTGCCCACGGGTGTTCGTTGACCCTTTTGCGTTTTTTGAATTTTTTTATTTCCTAGAACGCACTGCGCCGTTCCTTGATAAGAACCAAAGTTGAATTTTTGGTGGATTTTTCATGAAATAAAAAAAAAAAAATCGAAATTCGATTTTGCAAGTTCCCCGTTAATTCGGGCCCTGAGGATGAAAAAAAAAAAAAAAAAAATCTATCGATACCTACTTGTTTTATCAATATTTTCAGGTGAATAGGTACAGTAGGCTATTGGCCAAACAGTAGATCATTGAAGATGCCAATCGATACCCAGTGTCGGCCCCAACAGGTTGCGAAAAGTACACATCGATATCTATCGCGGGCCACAATAGGTCTCCTATTGGAATAGGATGCTATCGATTGCCTTTTGACCTAGAACCTATTGTCCAGGGTGTGATTTTACCCATAATACCTGGTGCCCGGTACCGGTGGCATAAATGTCTCGAGTCTAGGGCTTACCGTACACCACATACATCTTAATTTTAGTAATGAGTGTGAGTTTGGAAGGTGTGCAAGTTCGTGTTTACGTTCACGTGATGTGGTTGAGGTACTGCTGTACTGTGAAAGTATATCGGTATATCGGTAGTCTGGATGCTACTGCCGAATAACCGTTGCTGGCTTAAGACGTGTTTGTGCATGACGGGCGGACGTTGCTTGGGAATGGGAGGTCAGAGCATATAGGCAGGATGATAGCGTGATTGTGCCTCCCCATGTCCGACGGCGTGATCCCCGGTTATCTCTTCCTTGGGTGCTCGTATGATAGCTTATGTCTGTTGTAATATTGAGGGTACGGAAGTGTACTCAATGGTACTGGCGGGGTATAAGGTATACTGCTGTACTGGCAGTACTGGCAGTACTAGGTGCCAGGTAGACTACTCGCAGTAGTATAGCTGCAGTACGACGTACTGCGCAGGTGTCCCGGCAGAGGGGAGCAAAATCAAGTATTCCCGGAGCGGAAACGCTTGAGGTATGAGTGAGTATAGAAGTGGAGTAAGAGCCGGTCGCTCCGGTAGTGTACTCGGGGGACGAACCTCCATATCTGATGTTTCCAAGGATGCTCGGCGAGCGCATGTACCAACGTATACCAGAGGTGCTTGCTCGGTAAATTCCCTACGAAGTCGTCGGTAAGGTTCGGTACGGCGTAAATACCCTACCGAAGTCATCGGTAAGGTTCGGTACGCACTCGATATAACTGTACCCGACTATTCAGTTAGGGCATACTGGAGGTATTCAGCCTATCAAAAAATAGTTCGGTACGGCCTCAATATCGTCAATGTGCCATGTGGCATGTGTCAACATGAACACCGATACTCAAAATATAGGTAAACATCCCGACCTGATGAAAGGACAGAAACATAGAACGACGAATAGACACGTGCACCGAATCTTATTTACATGAACGTGTCACGTGTCACTGCTGATACTTCGAAGTGCCTACCTGGTATACGATTTCAGTATTAATTGCCACTGGGTGTCCGTGGAGCGCTATTATACCAGTGCAGTTATTGTGGCGCCGAGGCTCAATGCCCATTGTTGCGTGCACAAACCAGATGTAGTTCTCATGGGCGGTTTCGTATGTTTCTGTGTTACCAGGTATCTGTCTTCACTCCTTGACCGCTGGATATCTTGTCGGGAGATCCATGTTCTCATATTTTATGAGCTCTCATCATCCGCTGCATTTCTTGGAGGACTGTTTATTATCTCTCTGGCCTCTCAGCAGATATTTTCCTCCGGTCTTTCTTCCATGTTCCGTGTTTCTTATCTTGTGTGGGCGTCGATCGCTAGTGTTTCTCATCTCGCTGTGTCCCACCTTGTTCGCCGTTTTGAGCCGTTTTTTACCGAAGTTGTTTTTTCATGAAAATTCGAGTATCAGGTATTTACACCACACCCGCTGCAGACTTCTTTGCCTTTACTTTTGAAACTCCACACCCACGTTTGCGAGGGCAAACTACTGTGTGCTTGGCTCTAGAGTTGATCCAGTTTTGCAGCGGCAAAAGGGGTCTTACTTGGTATATATTGGTAGCTACCTGGTATGTGGTCACGATACGGGGTGTTTGTTGCTTACAACTGGCACTTACCGATGGACCATACGTGTAATACAGCAGCACTGTATAGGGGTCCCTCAGTAAGGCGTGTGTGTGCCCGAGCAATATGACCGCCTTGTTGGGGAAAGCCACCTTATTTATTCCAGGTTATGGATGCAATTCCCCTGCCGCGCCGAGCAATTTTGACCGCCGCCTTTTTTTCTTTTTTGTTCTTGCACACTTGTACTTTCCAGTTTCTGGACAAGCCATGGTCACGGGTGTCTTCCTTTTTCCCCCCGGTTCTTGCCTTCAATTTTTATCGCGCATTGTGGTCAGCAATCCCACTGCTTGTCGATTTTTTGTCGAGTATTGCTAACTCACGCTCTCGCGCTTTCCGCAAGTCAATTTGTGCACAAGAAAAAGTCCCTACAAACTAATACGAGTATGCCCTCGGGGGAACTCGAACTCACAACACCGACCTATACCAGGCTCGAGGATAACCTGAAATGCCACTGGGGCGACCGTGTATATCGGGGTACTGCCTAATTAAAGCCGCCTTATTGGGAAACCCCAACAGTACGAGTAGTGCCTTGGGGGTTAGTGGCGATCGCAGTGCGCGTAGAGCTGCAATGACGTAGTGATGGTGTGATTGGCTGTGTGTGGAGCAATCAAGCCCAAGCCGTACACGACCCACACTCCAGCAAGTGGAGGAACAAGAACCACCTGCAGCCGCAGTGAAATACTAGAATGCGCCCGCTCGTGCTGTGCGCGTGTCGTTTCTTGTGTTTCTGTTGTACTCGCAAACAAATCAAGTGATATGAAACGGAAATCTGTTCTTGATGTTTATATTGATGAAGATGGTGTTGAGAATGATGATCAGTATGTTGGCGTAACTGTTCTCATTGCGTGTATGAGGAGGTGACGCCGATAATGGTGGTGATGACGGTGGGGTTGGTGGCGATGATAGTTATGGTGACGATGTTGAGTGATATGAAACGGAAATCTGTTCTTGATGTTTATATTGATGAAGATGGTGTTGAGAATGATGATCAGTATGTTGGCGTAACTGTTCTCATTGCGTGTATGAGGAGGTGACGCCGATAATGGTGGTGATGACGGTGGGGTTGGTGGCGATGATAGTTATGGTGACGATGTTGATTATTGTTTCGCTTTTTTTTCTCTTCTTTCCTTTCCTTTCCTTTATCTTCTTTTCTTTTCTTTGTTTCTTTTCTATATTTCTTTTCTCCAATTGACTTGCGTCTGTCGTGCGTATGCGTGGTGATAGAGACTACGTGTAATGTAAACGTGGTAGTCTTTCTTGGGTGGCAAGTGGTATAATCGGTTTCTCCAGGCGTGAGTAATGAGACGTATGCACCGGTATAGACCTGGCACATCGTAGACTGCCTCCCGATTTCACTTTTATATGTTTCTGGAGGAGGCATGAATTGCTCCAGCTGTGATATATGTGTGTGCCACCTTGGGTTGTTTGTGTTTTTCCCTGGGGTATTCCTCAGCTCCAGAGTGACTGGAGCCTGTCCTGTGACCACGGACTTGATTATGCGAATTAATGTGAGAACAACAACAACCACAACCACAACAACAACAACAACAACAACAATGGCAACAACAACAATGGCAACAATATAATGATGATGAAGGTGGTGCGTACATAGACTGAAGCAGGAAGTATTAATATATATATATATCGGGGCGCAAGAAGTGTGCGGTCGTGTGGTCTTACTTTTATGGTACAGTATATCAACACCGCATCATATGCCAGTATGTAATATATGTAACCACCATTATGGAGCATTTTTTGTAGTAGCCGCTATCTTGAGTCACACCGGCGCTGACGCCCAGCCCAACGCCCACGCAGGTTGTGGTGCATCCGCTGGAAGCCGTGGCGCGCATGGCAGCCCCGTTTTGGCCCCACCAACAACAGCAGCTACCGCCTTCCGGCAGAGAAGACAGCAAGCGCGGGCAGGACCTGCTGGACAAGGCCCTCACCTTTCGCATGCCGTCGGCTTTTGCGGGACGCCCGCGCCACTCCCCGCCCCGCCATCACGTTGTAACGGCGGGTGGTAGTGGTGGTAGTGGTGGTGGTGGGAGCTGTGTTATTGGTGGTGACCGTAGTGGTGGTGGAGATGGTGGTGGCGATGAAAATGCGAAGGTCAGCGGAGGAGCCCTCCAAACCATCGACGGAAACTCGCCGCCGCGCGCTTCTTCCGCCACAGCCGACGCCGCCGACGTCGCCCTATCCTCCCCTGCGCGCTCCCGTGGGCGCAGCGGGGGCAAGGCCGCGGGGGGGCAGAGGGGAAGGCTCGGTGCGGTCAAGCTGACCTTGACTCCACCCAAGGAACCCGAGGAACGGGGGGAGGGGCAGGAGGGGCAACTTCGACTGTCTTGCTCGCCCACACCTTGCAGCGGCGGTGGTGGGGGTGACCGTGTCGGCTTTGAACGCGAAAAAAAAAGTGAAGGTGGAAAAGGAGGGGTGTTCAGAGGCGATGGTCGCGAAAAGGAGGCCGGGCGATCGTTATCCCCCTCGCCTGGCGTAGGTGTTGGAGGGGGGGGAACCCGACGGGTTTCTCTGAGCTCTTCTCCTCGGCGTCAGAGCTTAGCGAGCGCGTTCGCGAGAGCGCTTCCTTTCGGCGTCGGTGGCTACGGCGGTGGCAGTGGGAGACGGGGAGTTGACGCTGACGGAGTCGGTGATAGTGGTGGGGTGGAGGATCTACCCCCCCCCGCGCCCCAGCAGCAACATCAGCAGCAGCAGACGCGGCGGCGGTGGCGCCCGGTGCTCCCGATACCCCCGACGCCTCGCGCGGTGGGGGTGGGGTCTCGAAAGGGAGGGGGGCGTCGGGCCGTAGTGGAAGGGTCGCGGATTGACTTGCGCGGTTTGGATAGGGCTAAGGGTGGGAACCGACCACGGGCGTACCACTGTAGAGATGGCTCGGTCGTTGTGCTCGGCCGGGAGAGGATGCTCAGCGTCCTCCCGGACGGTGATTGCTCGGCGGTGGCAACGGAGGCGGGGTCAGAGGGGGGAGCGGGGTTGGCGGTGGGGCAGACGGGGTCAGGGGAGGTGCGGAGCGGGGTTGTGACGTGGGTGATGAAGTACCGGGAGATGGAGAGCTGCTGCATTAATGTCTCGGCCGGGAAGGAGTCGGAGCAGTCCGTCGGTGATGTTGTAGTGGAGGTTACCACCAGGTGAGACGAGGCGGGCTAGGGCGTGGTGGGGTGGGGGGGGGGTACTCATTTCATGCATAGCCGTAGTCTTAAGACCATTGACCCTCGCATTCCTACAATGCCGGGACGGAGGAAATTCGAAGCGTTTCTGGGAATACCACAAATACTTTGTTATTTTTTCGTGTGCTAACTAAATATAAGCTATATCCCTCTTTCGCCCCCCCCCCCCCCCCCCCCCTTATCTCGCGTACGCACGATATTTCGTCGCCACCGCCTACACTTACGCGACAGGCCGACGAAGCCCGGGGATGGCAGCAGCACCGCCACAGGCAGCGGCAAGCCGAACCGCCGTAGCTTCTGCCTCTCCAACGCGTCCGAATGTCTGGAGCTGCTGCGGTCCATCCAGGCCCGTTGGCAGCCCGCCGCCATCCCCGCCGTCGCCCCCTCCCCCACGTCTTCCCCCCTCCCCTCTTCTTGTGGACCTCCTTCTACCGATTCTCCTGCTACCACCGCTACTGCGGCTGCCAGTCGTAGCCACCGCAACGAGAATTCGAACTCCTTTTCAGGCGCTGAGAGTAGTGGGAAAGAAGGAGGGGAGGTGGAAGGCGAGGGTTGGGGTGCTGGTGGTGGTGGTCGTCGTACCAGCGGTAGTGGTGCCGGTGGTAGCTTTGAGCTTGCGGAGGCGAACGATGGGCACGGTGACGGCCACGATAGTGATTTCGACGGTAGTGATGGTGATGGCGATGGCGGTAGCGGTACCGGGTACGGGGGCGGATGTAGCGCCCTCCTATCAGTGACCCCGGCGGAAATCAAGTCGGGGCTGAGAGCGGGAGCGGGGGGGGCGCGTTCACCAAGACTATCGGCGGCGGCGGTGGGGAAGGCCGGGGCAGGGGTGTCGCCCTATTGGCGCGACGCGCCGGTATCTCCGTCTTCGCCCGGAAAGGAGGATGGCGCTGGGGCGTGGGGGAGGGGATGGGGTGAGGTGCCTTCGCCTCCGCGCGAGAGAAAGTGGAGCGTTGTCGTCCCGGAATCTCCTGCCAAGGTGGGTGCGCGAGAGGAAGGGGGACTGAATAAATACTTCGAAGTATCGACGCAGGTCTTGCCCAGCTTCTTTTTTTTGGACTGTAGATCTATGAGCATGAGTTATAAGGTCTTTCGGGACCCATGTATGACAACCGAAAAAACGGTGAGTGCGATCTCCTCATTTGACTACTACCGTTGAGGGGGAGTGTGAAACGAGGGCGTTTGCGATGTCCGACTCTGTTTTGGGGTTGAAAAACATTTAGTAATAGTAATAGTCTCGAAACCAGTCACAACCCAAGACCAACCGACCCACGAAAACATTAGGTTGGAACATTAGAAAACGGTTGAAAATGGTACAAAGTATTTCTAACGTAATTTTTCGCTGGTTTGTGGTGGGCTGGGCTGGCCGTGGACAGTGACGTTCGACGGTTTCAATATTAAAAATATTATTGTTATTATTATTTTTAATATTATTATTATTATTATTATTATCATCATTATTATCGTTGTTGTTGTTATTATTGTTATTATTATTTTTAATATTATTATTATTATTAATATTATTATTATTAATATTATTATTATTATACGTTTTCCCATCAGTACTCAACTCCTGCCCAACCAATGTTGGTACATCGCCAATTATCTACTGGTACAAAGATGGCCGTGGGGCGCGCGTGTGGTACAGCTTATTGTGTTCAAGGTTGGCCTCGACCCCTGTCCTAGCAGCTCAGCTTGCTTGGTGTGGCCGGTGCTGTCGAAGACTTTTAATGTGGTTGTATATGTAGGGGTCCCCCACGAAGGCGGTGGTGGTGTGCCCGAGCAACATGACCGCCTTATAAAGGGAAGCCGCCTTATTCATCCCGGGTTGTGATTGCAACTCCCCAGTCGCGCCAAGCGATTTTGGCCGCCTTATATAGGGATACCGTCTTATTGGGGGATCCCGACTGTTTCGACGTGATGTTCCCTTTGAAGCCTCAAAAGGGTTACAATTAATTTTCTCCGTACTATTTCTCTCCGGAGTACTATTAATGGCTTATTTGTATCTTGAGTCACATTCGCTTTCACTATTTTTTTGTTCTTTTTAACACCGCACACGGAACAGATTCTGAGGGACGAGCTCCGCGGGAAGCATGAAGAGCACGAGAAGGGTCTCAAAGAAGACCTCGCGCGAAAGGCCCAGTCAAGCCGCGCCAGCCTCCAGCGGCGGCGACAGCTCAAGCGCAGCGAGTCGCAGGGGTCTGCATCCTCAAGGGGAGTGAGTCTTAGCCCGGCACCAGCGACGCCCTGCCCTCTCAACCAACAGTCGGGGGTGGAGGTGGGGGTGGGGGGAGGGGAAGGAGCGGAGGTAGGGGGCCGGGCGGAGGGGATCGGTGAAGGTGGGGGCGGGCCTGATCTGACCAAGTACAGGAAGATGATGAAGGTGCGTACGAGGGTGTTGGGGTTGAGTGGGTAGGTGGGTGTTTTGGGTCGGTGTTGTGGGTTGGTGAGTGGAGGTGGGGGTGTGCCGAGCTGTGTTGGTAGGCAGGGATGCTAGCAAACGGCGGCTTGGTCCCTTGATCGACCGCCTTCCTACACTACAAGCAGAAAGATGCCTTGACCAGGTGCGTTGACGGTGAAGATGTTTGGAAACCGCGATTTGGCTTCTTAACCGACCGTTCCCTCACACTAAAACCAGTGCAATAAGTGCCTACCTGGTAGGTATATTAGTGGATGGTATGTCAGGAGGCCGCGCCTTGACGCCGTGGTTGACCGTTCTCCTGCACTAAAACCAGCATAATAAGCGCCTAGTGCGTTGACGGCAATATATCAGGAGACCGCGGTTTGACCTCCTTGACTGACCGCCCTCCCACACTCAAAAACAGTATAACAAGGGCAAAAAGAGGCCTCGATGCGCCCAAAAAGGTGTTTCTCCTACTTTAGCATCGTTTTCGATCCTTTCCTCAGTCCAACCCTCTCTATCTCTCTTTCTCTCTCTTCCAATGCTTCCTTCCCGCTAAAGGCTGGTCTGCCCGATGGAGCTGTTCGCCAAAAGATGGCGATGGACGGTATAGACGCCACGTCCGCATCCCTCTTGTTCGCGGATGCTTCTACTGCTTCTTCGTCGATACCGCTGCCCACGCCACTGCCTCTGCCTTCCGTACCGCACACGTCGGCCATGCCGCCCCCGCCGCCGCGAGCTGGCCCAGCAGCTGCAGTGACACCGACAGCATCGGTAGCTGCGATGGGGGCGGGGGGGGCAAGGGCGGGAGCAATGGCCCCTCTTCGCTCTGCCGAAGGGCAGGCCTCCTCGTCCGGCTCCGGTACCGGCCGGCCGCTAGTAGCCGTCCCTCCTTGCGCCCCACCCCTCCCTCCACCACCACCGCCGCCTCCGCTGCCACCGTCCATGGGAGGGCTGGCCCGCGGAGGGAGCTTACGGGCGCTTGACACCAGGGTGAGGCCTCCGTTAAGCCCGCTCAGTAGCTGCCGTAGTGACGGTGGTGGCATGTTTTTCGGGGGGAGTCCGGGGACACCCACCGCTCCAGACACGCCTACAAGGCGCCGCACATCGAAACCTTTGCTGAATTTGCACTGGGATGTGTTGCCTCCCGCTAATATAGAGCGCACTGTGTGGGCCAGGAGTGCAGCGGAGAACGCCGCGCAAGGTAGCGGTGGTGGTTGGGGGGGAGGGGAGGGGGCACGGGGTCGCGGCGGGAGCGTGGTTGTCGATGATGCGGAGGTGGAGGAACTGGAAAAGCTTTTCTCGAAAACGTCGGCAGCCTTGTCGGCCCGCGAGAGGCGTTCGACTTTCGGTGGCGGTGGTGATGCGGGGGGGCGTGGTGGGAGGGATGTGCGGGGAGGGGCGGGGGGAGGAAGGGGAAGGGTAAAGAAAGTGCACTTGCTTGACGTTAGCAGGGGGAATAATGTGGCCATCGGGCTGAAGGCGTTCAGGAGAATTGGAGGCGTGTCGGACCTGGCCGGCCTGGTGGGAGGCCTGGACCCTAAGGGTGAGAGAGCTGCTTTTTACGACATTTTCTTCAGCTTCAGCTGTTACTGTTCTCGAGTTAACCCGTCGCCTTGCGCGGTTGATTGCAAGATGGGCTCCACTAGCCCTGGAGTGAAAGACTACCTCGGCAGATGACGTAGAGCAAACAACACATGCATACATGCCTGGTCTAACTGAACGTAATCGTGCAACGTAGACACGAAATTTTATCTATTTTTCGGCGTATTACGCCGTTTTTTTAACGAACGGGCCATGCCCCTTCCGGTCAGGAAGCTCCTAAAATCTTCCGGGTCGAGTCGGGCCGGGTCAGGAGATAGTTTGGACTCTCACGGGTCGGAACGGGTTGGGCCAGGATGTTTTTCGAATATCACGGGTCGGTTCAGGTCACTCAGACCCAACCCGACCCGTTAACAGCCCTGTTATTTTAAGCCTGGCTGCTGGCGCGTTTTGAGGCTCGACGTGCGTGTTTTATTGACGTAAAAGGTGTTTGAGATTTCCAACTTATGTTGGGTTGGAAACAATGAAAAAATTAAAATGCCGAATGTCATGAGGTCAACCAGCGCACGAAGAAATTAGGTTTCGATTTTTTTTTCTTAAACGTTAGGAAAACGCATTTCTTAACCATTTTGTTGCCTGATTTTTCGCGGGTTCGGTTGGCCTGACGTTGTGACGTTCGGCGGTTTCAACACTATTTACTAATGTTTTCCTACCCCAGTCGTACCCGACCAAAAAAGTTGGTACGTCGCACACACGCTGTTTTGAGTCGGTTAGTCGGCTTGGTTCGCCGCGCTACCAGAATAATAGATAACGGCGAACCCGCGAAAACCTGTCAGTTCACAACCCTAGTGCTTGCCATTTTGCTTTCGATGCATTCTACTGTAGAGGTGCAAACATTTTTGTGGGCTTCCTGGCCTGAGGAGCGCCATACCTCGCCCAAAAACTGATCTGAAAAAAAAAAAAGTCCTGGATCGAGGGTGCCCGGGGATTGGGATAGCATATACCTCACATCAGGAATGGTCACAATGGAAACTATCCGGAGCGCTGTGATCGCAGGACGGTTTAGAAGAAAACTAGTTTGTTTTGTCTTCCCATTTTTCCCATTTTTTTATCACTTGGTTTTGGAGACCCCCCCCCCCTCTGGCGTGCCGCACCGTTTTTGATTTGAGGTGTCCAAGAAAGACTGTCCGGGCGCCCTCGTCTAGGTATACAACGAAACTTATGGCAAAACAATATCTGGTTATGAATTTGTCCCCTGAAAAGGGGTTCCCAGTTGCAAAGGCGTTTTAAGGGGGGCCTCCGCGATTGAGAAATCGTTTAGGCCCAAAAGCGCCACTTCTGTCGTATTAAGCGCGCGTCTTTCAGTCCTACTTCCGTCGACACGACAACGTGGCATCTTGTGGTGCGATTGCGTTCGCCTGATGACGGCGCGTGCGCTGCATGCGTTTCAGGCAGCAATCCCTTCGTCCTCTAACAACATCCCATGTTCAGCACCTCCACGGGTCTCCTTAGCCACCCCTACCCTCTCTTTGCTCCCATCATCCTATTAATAGAAGTAGCGCTTGTTCGGGTTTGGGGAAGTTTTTTCTGCGCCCCCACCCCCCTTGCGTACCCACCCACAAACATCTCTCGTCTCCACCCACCCACCCACCCACCCACCCACCCACCCACCCACCTACCCACCTGTGTTTTACTTTAGTTTAGTTTTTGCTCTTCCCATCTAATATCTTCGCATTTTTTCTCTCTCCTTCTCCCCTCCCTGCACGTAACTCACTCCCGGGGTCAGTGAGCAGGCTCTTCTCCCCCCTGCCCGCTACGGGCAGGCGCCTTCTACTCACCCGCCATATACTAACATAGCATGTGTATCGTATGATAGCATATCTACAACAACAAAAAAGCCTTCTCGTTTTTTTCCCCTCCCCACACTCCGCCGTCCCCTCCCCTCCCGAACAAAATCAGAACTATTATCGGTCGAGGATCTCCACAGGCTGGAGGCGTGTCTCCCCACGGGGCCGGAACTCAGAACGGTCCTAGCGTATAGGGGGCAGCCGGAGGCCCTCGGGCCGGCGGAAACCTTTTTCCGTGCCCTTGCCCCTACCCCCCGGCCTGCGGAGAAGGTGTCAGCGCTGCTTTTTTCGCGTCAATTTTTTGCCGTGGCGGAGGTTGCCGGCGCTCGGCTGGAGACCCTCAGGAAGGCTTGTGAGGAGGCGACGTCGAGCGACCGCCTTGCGAGGGTGCTGGAGAGGGTGTTGCTCATTGGAAATTTGCTTAACGAAGGTGGGGGGCGGGGGTAGATGAGGCGGGTGGAGGGTGGGGGGGGTGATAGGGGGGGGGGGGTAAAACGGAGCTTAGCCATATGAGCTTGGACGACATAGAACAATATTTTTTAGCTAGAAATCAACCTGAGACTGACACGAATTTGGTGAGTTTTTAATCCGAGCTGAGCTCTTTGTTGAGTTTACATGGGAGGGCACAAGCTGAGCTCTGAACTAAGACGATATGAGCTCCGCGCTGGCCTCGAGCTTGACTGACGCTGGCGGTTACCGTGGCAGCATCGTCATGTTCTAGAATCCGAGTTAAACTTGACACATCATAACGACGTGGGAGCGTAGTGAGCTTGCCCCTTTTACTACTGTACTACTGCACTGAACCATAGATGTAAGTCTAACTCAGAGCGACCTCCCCGCCCCTACCCCCCCCCCCCCCCTTCCCGAGGAAGGCACGTACCAGGGCAACGCTTGCGGGTTTCGCCTCGCCTCCCTTCTGAAGCTCAGTCACACCAAGTCTCACGCGGAAAAGAAGACGACGGTGCTGCACTACATGGTGCGAAGAATGGCTGCCAAGGAAAGCGCTGCGGTTGCTGCTGGCGCAGTCGAAGATGCCGCAGCAGCAGCAGTAGACGGGGAAGATGATGCCCCAGCGGAGGCAGATGGTGTGGTAGCAACAACTAGCGCGACAGCGGCAGCAGCAACAACAGACGCAGTGGGGGAAGGGGGAGCGGGGGGAGCGGTGGAGGTGGAGGGGGTAGAAGAAGGGGCGATGGTAGAGGCAGGAGTGGCAGGGAAGCAGGAAGTGGCAGAGGTAACGGCGGCGGCGACTGTCACTGAAGACGCGGCGACAACAACGACCACTAAAAATCATCTGAAATCATCTGCAGCGCTTGACGAGCGTAAATCGGCGGTTGTTGCTGGAAAATCGCAAGTAGTCGGCAACACTCGGGCGGTTAGCCCTATCACCAAGGGCAACGGAAAAGCGGCAGCCGCCGGAGGCGATGGTGGTGGTGGTGGTCGCGGTAGCGGAGGCGGTGGCCGTGGAAATAGCAGCGACGGTCGGGGCAAGGATAGGGATGGGGGCGGGGCCAGGGACAGGGGGGCGTCTTCCTCCCCTACTAAATCGTCTGGGCTTGCGATTGCGGGCTCGAGCAGGACAAAGTCTTCGCAGAAAAGCGGTGAAGGCGCTAGAAGCGCCTCTGGAGGGGGTTCCCTGTCGGGTCTCTCGGGGGGATCAAAGCCTGGCGGAGCTATCCCGGGGTGCATTGGAGTAGGCTTTTCTGATCCCGGGGAGCGGACTTCCCTTGTGGCAAGACAGGGGGGGGGGGGGGGCGGGGGCGGCAGGTTTGGGCGGGGGCGCGGCGGGAGGGGTGGGCTTAGGGGCGGTGACGCCTCGAGGAGGCGGAGGAGGAGGAGCTGGGCGGTTCGGGTCGCGCGGTAGAGGTGGTGGTGGTGGTGGTGGCGGTGGCGGTGTAGCGCGTAAGAAGACGACGCGGGTGGAGATGTTGGACCTGGAGGCGGAGCTGGGGAGCGTTCGGGCAGCATCCAAGGCTCCGGTCGGGGAGATTTTGTTGGATGTGCGCCAGGCCAGGCGCGGGCTTAAGCAGGCCGAGGATGAGCTCGCGCGCGCAGTGGCCGAGGAGGCGGAGAGGGTGAAGGGTAACAAGACAAAGGGGAAGGTGGAGAGGCAGACAGGGGAGGAAGCAGAGGTGGAGAAGGAGAGGGGGAATGAGAAGTCGGAGGTGCAGATGGAGGGGAGGGCTAAGAAAGTGACGACGGGAAGGACAGTGGAAGGCGACGGGGGGGACGGAGAGAAGAAGCTGTCGTCGGCATTGGCTCGGAGGGGGGAGTTGTCCGCGGTGTCGGAAGTCTTACAGACTCCTGGGAAATCCGACGCGCGGGGTATTGTCGCTACCGCTGCCGCCTCCGCGGCAATGGTCATGGCACAGGCGGATGGCGGGGCGAGCGGGGTTACCAGTGGAGCTAGCGCTGGGATCAGCGGTGGCGCTAGTGCTAGGGTTACCGCTGGTGTTACCGCTAACGCTACTGCCGGTGCTAGCGCTAGCGACGGTGATGGTGCCGGCGTTCGCAAGCTGGGCGTTTTTGTGGAGGAAGCAAGGGCTCGCTTGTCGTCGATCGAGGAGAAGGCCAGCGAGTGCGTCGGGCTGTGCAGGGGGCTCGGCGAGTTTTTCGGAGAGGGGGCCGACGAGGCTCAGTCGGGACACATCTTCCGGACCCTGGTGCAGTTCCTGGACCTGCTCGCGGAGGCTAAGAAATCAGAAAACGTCTGTTGAATGAGATTCAATTGAAAATCATATTTTGGTATTTGGTTGTTACTCGGAGGAGTTTCGTTTGTTTTGTTTTTGCTTTTTTAGCGGTTCTCAGGGGTTTCAAATTGCGAGTGTTACAGCCATGACATGATGCGAGTGGGAATGTGAATACAGATAGGTTAATTTTGCAGTTTGGTTGTGCGTCTGCTGTAGTCTAGTCCCTGCTGGTATACAGCTGGTTTTGTTAGTCCATGATGATAACCTCAGTTTTTGTGTTTGTGTTTTCGTTCGTCTGTTTTTACGTTTTTCGTTTGCTGTTATTTCGGATGTTTTCGCCATTTCCGGGACGTTTCCTGTTTTCTTTTTGCGTCGCGTCTTCGTTGGGGTGAGTATCACCGTGTTTGCACCTTTTGATTTTGCCATAAACCTGTGTTTTAGTCGAAAGTATCACCATTAGCATTTGGTCATTGGAGAGAAGGAGAATGAACCGGCTCTCTCTGTTCTATGGCACGTCGGTGGTTTGCAAGTGTTTCAATTTTTTCCGACCTTAACCCCTTTAGAGCCCCCGAACCCCTCCCTATACTAGATCCAAGTAATAATGTCCCCAAAACGGGTTTCCAGTTGCCAAGGGGTTAAGTGGTTCGTTCTGAAACATGAATGCAGTACTTAAAAGGTGTGTACGAGTGAACGTTTGTTGGTGCTTTTCACAACGTTTATTTTGTACCATCATTAAGCGGATGGCGCTCCTGGAGTAACGCCTCGGAAGTGACGGTTCGCAGGCGACGGTTCGAGAAGGTAAAGGTTTCGATTATGCGTTTTTTCATCATATATCATACGAATCAGAAGCGTATGCGAGTAGCATTCCCAGTTAATCGTCGATCGCTAACGTTTGTTTTGTTGTAGTTTACAATGCTATCTTTTTAACGTTTGCTTTGTACTAGGGGAGAGGGTGACACTTCGAGAGTAACGGGAGTATCGCACATTGCATTCTTGGCGACTGGTGGAAGAATAGGAATCGTGACAGCACAGCATGCAGAAAGCCAAGCGCAACCGTTTGTTGTATTACGATGTTTGTTTTGCACTACGCGAGGGTGCCGTTTCGAAAATAACGGTATTTCTACGTACGAGAGTGTACAGTTTCGAGAGCAACGGTATTGTTGAATGGTTGGCGTTTGGCAGACGAATCGGAACGATATCATAGCAGTGCTTGCCAAGCGTACCCGTCTGCTGTAGTTCGACTCTCTGACGTTTGTTTTATAGGACGAGAGTGTGCCGTTTCGAGCGTAGCGGTATTGTTGCATGCTTGGCGATCGGCGGAGGAATAGCTACCTATCGTATCAGCGTAGCAGCGCCTGCCAATCGTAACTAACCCTTTATTGTATTACGACACTCTTTTGTTTGTTTTTAGAAAAAAAATGAAAAACGTCAGCTGTGAGTACGACCGATGGGTGGTTTGTTTTGGTACTACACAGTACGAGAGTGTGCCGTTTCGCGAATAAAGGTATTATTGCATGCGTGGCAGTCGGCAGAGAAATAACTACCGTGCCAGCGTAACAGCGCCTGCCAGTCGTAAGTAACCCTTTGTTGAATTCCGCCGTTTGGCCTTACTACAGTACGATGATGTGCCGTTTCGAGAGTAACGGTATTGTTGTTGCATGGTTGGGCGACAGGCGGACCAATTGGATACGTAGCGGCTAGCGCCTGCCATGCGTAACCGTTTGTTGTATTACGATTGCGGTGTTGTTTTGTACTATACTAGGATGGTGCGCCGCTTCGAGAACAATAATGCGGTATTTTGTTGCTTGGCGTCCGTTGCTACACGAATTACGGCGTTTGTTTTGTACCACGAGAGAGTACCGTTTCGAGAGTAGATATAGCGACATTGTTTATTGTTTCGTGGTTGGGTGACAGGGTCGAGTCGTAAACGTTGCAACGATTGGATCAGTAAGCACGCTGCGAAGACTAATCACGCAGAGAGTAGTACCTACCATCAGTCACCAGTCCATGTTCTTTGTGACCTTTTCCTCGATGGCGCAAGGGGGAGGGGGGGGGGGGGGGGGGGGGGGGGGTTACTCGATATTTATGCATGGCTGTATAGTCGTATGACCATATGGTATAGACCCTCGCATCCCTACTATGCCGGGACGGAGCATGTCGGGTTTTCCCCGACCAGGCAGGCATTGCTTGCACCAAGCGCGAAGCGCCGTGAGGTGTCCAGCAAGTCGCTTGAAGGGTGAACTGCATCCTTCCAAGAACCGATCGTAAGACGGACTTCGGCACCTTGCGCCCGCTTCTTGCTTATGCATGACAGCGCCGATGAGGTACTTTGTTTTATGGTGTGGCCACTCCTGAGACAGCAATATTGGGTATTACGATGTAACTGCCTCGTGGCGCAAGGGGGGGGGGGGGGCTATGGCGCGTCTACAAAGAACGTTTTTTTTTCGCTGTCATGCTTAAAGTAGGCCATTAGGGCGCGGAGCGAGAGGGGTCATGTCATTTCGTTCGCGGTTTCCCACTCGGATATAATTTTTTGACGATTTTGCCCCGGAGAGTGGGATCCATCGTTCGCGCTTTCCCCCTCGAATGGAGTTTGTGGACGATTTTTCTTTATTGGAACGTTATTTTTTGTTTTTTGTGATCACGACGTTTTATTCTCGTCGTTTCTGAGGTTTTAGCTTCGGCGAGTTTTTTTGTCGCTGTTATCCCGAGGTAGAGTGCGCTTTTTGTTTCCGCCGTTGTTACGTAGTTAGCGTTTGTTTCGTGCCGTCGCACCTGGTGTCGACGACCTGTTGAGGTTGTGGGGGAAAAAACACCGAAATATATATGATAAAAACGTCGTTAAGAACGAAAATATCGGTTGACGGTCTGGTTTTGACCCGTCAAGACGCCTGTGGACTTATACTATATTTATTGTGTGGGGTTCCGATTTTTCTTTATTGAGCGTTTTTTTTTGTTTTTATGTGAAAACGACGTTTTTTTTGTCGTCGTTTCTGAAATTTTAGGTACGAGTTTTTTTGTCGCCGTTACCCCGAGGTAGAGTGTGTTTTTTGTTCCCATCATTGATACATACGTAGCGCTTGTTTTGTGGCGTCTTCTGGTGTCGACGACCTGTCAAGGTCGTGGAAAAAGCACCAAAATATGAGAGTAACGTCGTTAAAAAAAAAGATGTCGGTTGACGGGTCTACTAGTAGTTTTGACCCTTGAAGGCGCCTTTGGGTTTATTACCATACTGGTTTTAGTGTGTAGAATTTATTGACGGGTGTCCGTCCGTCAAGGGGCAAAGCAAGAGTGCCGTCAACCGACAAGATGTCGGTTGGCGGTCTAGCTTTGACCCGTCAAATCAACAACTTTTGGACTTATCATACTTGTTCTAGTGTGTGGATTTTCTTGACGGCTGTTCGTCAAGTCCGTCAAGGGGTAATAAGAGTGCCGTCAACCGCCATCTCTTTGGTTAAAATGTTTCGTACTTTCGAAAAAAAAAAGAAAAAGGGGGCGATCACTTTGTTTGGTAACCTTTCCTGGTGTGGAATGCCCCCGCGCCCACGTTGTTCTGGCCAACTGCTTGGAATCCGTGTGGAAAAAGTTTTGCGGCAGGCAGTAATCATGGGATTATTGTTGTTAGCCAGCTCTGTTTCAGGTTGAAAGTTGAAGGTGTGGAGAGATGTATGTATACCTGGAGCTAGGCCAGCTGGTTTGTGCTGTTTAGCTCTGGCCGCGGCCGAGGCAAGGAACCAACCAAGTACCTGGTAGTAGAGTCGAAACCATTTCCGCGCGGCAGTTTTCGGTGTGTTCACCCCGACCCGCTGTCGTCACGCAACCCTCTAGTTGGGTTCGGGGTCATCTATCTGTGTGTGGTGTCGGTCGACCTGTTGTGGCGGTCGTGGTACGACCACAAAAGTAAGAAGATGGCGTCGTCAGTGGTATAACCATTGTGAGGTTCGTCTATATCGACAACAACAAGAGACTTATTTTGCTGTATTATTATGAACCGTCTAGGAAACAGCTTGCTGCATGTATAGCAGTACTAATAGTAGGATGCGAATGCGGTGCGTGTGTCGTATTGCTGCTACGTTCGTTGCGCTTTGAACATGCTAGTCGAAATGTTCACTAGTGAACACACCCTCGCTACCCGGCGGCGTCCCGTGTTCTGCTTCATGTGACCGATTCTGGAATCGTCTAGTTATTTTGTCGATTTCCTGGGGCGAGCTCCCACTGCTTGTCCTATAGAGTTCTACTGCTGTACCGCACCATCCCGTTAGATAATGCGGGATTCCACTTTAATGCGGGTGTCGTGGTCTGGCAAGGCTGTACCATCTACTGTAGCTACTGGTTAGTTCTTGGTTTGGAAGAGTAGAAGGAGTGGATGGAGTCACGATATACACCTGGAACTAACTGGTTGGTGGTGGTTTTTTTTTTATATCCCTGGCCATGTGACCACCGAGCGAGACAAGCCACGTGGAGAGTCCGGCGCACGCAGCAGTTTTGATTTTCACCCCGTACCAACCTGTGTCTTACTGCCCTTTTTTTTTGCTTTTTTTTATGATGATAGAATAAGCATAATAAAGACGGTCGTTTTTTTTATTTTCCGGCGCCGTCGTGAGCTCGATTCAAACGACCCCCACGTTTTTGAGGACACCCCACTTGGAAATACTGTGCGCGTGCGTTTTGTTTCGTTTTTTGTGTTTTGAAACAGTAAAGGGGTTAAAGACAGACTAAGGCTACGGTATACCTGTGCGGTTCACTCTAAGGTGCCTTTATTTTGCAGCGGCTGGGGGTCATATTCGCGCGAGCGACCCCCCTGCTCCTTCGCGGTCTCAAGGTTTCGTGCTTTTTTAACTCTGCGATATGAAAATCCGTAGTGGCAGAGACTGATTCTACGCTATCTAGCACCCCCCAGAACCAGCGATTTTCTTTTTACGAACGTTCCATGGCTGCTCGACACGAGGAGAAGCGTGCGCCAGATTAAAAAAAAAAAACTCCATATATTTTCTTGTTTGCAAAGGGCTGTCGAACGATGACGTCGAGGTGGCAAAAAAAGGGGCACCGTATATTTCAGGAGGTGCGGCCGGGAGCTGGTTTCAAAACCGCCGATTTCGTTGAACAAAGGTTGGGGGGGCTAGTGTGGAAGGAACCAAACACGTGCTACGATAGATGTACAGTAGGTGGCCCTATATAGTGCGGGTGTCCGATATTGTGCGGGTGAAATCGTTTGGCACAATATAGACCCCTCTATAGTGGCAGGTTTTTATATAGTGCGGGTGCCCGGTATAGTGCGGGTAAATTTTCGTGACACATACCCGCACTATATAGGGCCACCCTACTGTATCAGTTTTCGTATGAAATGTTTTCTGAATGACGGGACTTTCTTTAACCCGAAATCGTCGGAAAATACGCCCCCTTAATTTTTGCATGATTCTCGTTGTGTACGACCTAGGCCATGTGCGAGTTTTCATCCTGTCTCGTAGCAGTTTTATGTTTCTCCCAAATCCGTCTTTGGGGGGAGGTCTCAAGCTCCCAAATTGGAGGACCTTGCAGAAAAAAGCGGTGTGTGCATCTCTGTCGTAGTATCGTAGCACGAGTCAACTCTGGAATGGCAGGCTACAGACGCTGCGCCAAAAAAAACGCCTACATTTAAAATAGTATTGATTTTTTGTCACTGAGTGTACAGAGCCACGACGTGCTCGAGTGGCTCTAATACTGCGGTCAAAACAGGGGTAGACCCCCCCCCGGCCACTCCATACTATAGCCTCTTGTTTTTTTGTTCGGCATGTGAAAATGTATGTTTGTTTTTGCTGTTTTCGTCGCCGTTTTGGTCGTGCTGGGAGAAATTCACCCGCCAAGGTGGAGTCATTCTACGGTAGCCCCCCCCAACATTTCTTCGACGAAATCGCCGGTTTTGAAACCAGCTCCCGGCCGTACCTCATGAAATGCGGTGTCCCTTGCCGCCCCGACGTCATCGTTCGATGTATAGTCCTTTGCAAACGAGAAAATGTACGGAGACGCTTTTCTTAAATAGCTCCCTTCTTTGTGTCGAGCAGCCATGAAACGTTCGAGTTAAAGAAAATCACCGTTTTGGGGAGGGGCTATCGTAGAATCGGTCGGTGGTACTATAGTCTATCTGATGGTTGTCATTGTTTTGAACAATGGTGGGCGATGGCGGTGGCAGAGAACGAGAGCGCTTGCTTGAGTTTGCGGCTATCGTAGAATCGGTCGGTGGTATTATAGTCTATCTGGTGGTTGTCATTGTTTTGAATAATGGTGGGCGATGGCGGTGGCAGAGAACGAGAGCGCTTGCTTGAGTTTGCGGTGGGCGGTGGGTGGTGATGGTGTGGTAGTGGTGGTGGTGGTGGTGGTGATTTTTGTTTGATCTGGAGCGAGTCGACCCGGCCTGTGTCTGTGCTCGCTAGTTACTGCTAGCAATGACGCTGCGACATACTGATGATGAGGAAAGCTGCTGTGTGTCGAGGACGACGACGATGTTGATGATGACGATGACGTGACAATAGTTGTTCTCCACACAATTTTCTTGGCCTACTTTGTATAGCTTCGACTATGGAGAATGCCGACGCAAAAATCGACCCGTGTTGGCGAGGGAAGAGAGTGCTGTACCTTTCTGACGGTAAAAACGTAGGCGGCGTGTCGTACAGCAGCAATGAGGAAGGGGAGAATACCCGGCTTAGCGACCCCGGATCTGCGTTATGACTGGGGAGGGAGAAGAATGAGAAAAAAAGAGCGCGAAGATAATATAGATGAGATGAGAACAGGGGGGGGGGGGACGTCGACTATGACCGTTGCCCAGCCAATCAATGATGACGGATTCCTGCACGATTCACAATCGTTAGTGGTACTCTCACGCTCATGATGTGGCCACGCGTCTCGCAAAATAAGGTGTTTTTTGTTTTGTCTTATTATCCGTTTCGCATGGAAGAGTCATTCTACTGCAGTAGCCCCCCCAACATTTCTTTAACGAAATCGCCGGTTTTGAAACCAGCTCTCGGCGGTGCCTCCTAAAACACGGAGTCCCCTGCCACCCCGACGTCATCGTTCGACTATGCTTTGCAAAGAAGAAAATGCACGGAAATGTTTCTCAAATAGCACCCACCCTTCTTTCTTTGTGTCGAGCAGCCATGAAATTTTCGTTACAGAAAATCGCTGTTTTTTGGGGGGGCTATCGTGGTAAGAATCAGTCGGAACGACTTATCGACCCCCACCTTATTTTTGTGCATGGTACTACGAAGTATGAATATTAAGGCTACCGCTCCACGTATTTTGTACTCTTCTGCTTTGACCAGCACTACTAACTACTAGTATTAGTAGTATTGAATATTAATAGATCACTTGCGAAGCACATTTGTGATGCTGTTCAGGTTGGCTAAAACGTTTCAACAACACTCTCGTACCACTGCTGTAAGTAACTATATGGATGACTCGGCAATAATACTGTCTGTTCAATGTTGTCAACACCGGGGCGGGATGGGGGGAGGGGGGAAGGCGTTCGTGTATCAGGGAGGACTGTAACTGCTGCTGCATCACCCTACTTACTGCCTGCGGGGTACGACATCACTATAGTAGGGCGACTACGTACGGTACGCGTGTTGTCCGTTACAAAGCTGGTTGAGCTCTCTGTACAGTATTGTTCTACTCGTCGCACAGAGTGCCACCTCTGCATACATATTTGGTTAAACTACCTTTCAGTAAAATACCGTGGCTGTGCCGCTACCGTGCTATGCACACCTAGACTATACATATGTCATGTGCAACATACTGCGCCGCTGTGTCAATAATTATTGTATGATATCATGTATAGTCTACTATTTATCCCCTTGAAGGATTTATAGTTTCCACGCACAGATTGAGTTGCCCCGCCCGCCCCCCCCCCCCCCCCCCCCCGCTAGCCCCGCTCCCTCTTGATCAAACTCAGGCCCCCACGTCCTTGAAAACTCCGCCCTCCCCTCACCGGTTATTCGACTCACAGGATTCACTTGACAAACTGAGAATGCATTTCCTTCCACAGCTGTCAGATTTTGTCCCCCTCAAAAACGGGTTTTATAGTTTCCGCGCACAGACCCCGACTAACATCACCCTGTTGACCCTGGTACAAGCTACACTTCTATTGTAGTTCCAAGGGGAGTCGCCGACCTATATCCTCAATGAATGAGGACACGCAACCCGTAATACGCGCGATCGGAGTATCACACAGCTTGCAAAGATGAGTTTCGACAAAATCTTCGATCTCACAGCTGGAGTGTACTTTTATTTTTATAATAATAGACTACCAGGTAGACTGTAATACGAGTCTAATCTATTTTTATAATATATGCGTCCCCACAACCCCCCGTGTTATTAGAACTGTTGATACTATTATTGTAGTAAGGAATGCACACACACGTTTTCGGAGGTGAATTACTTGGAATTGGTGCGAATTTTTTGTAGTTCTCACAGGAAAGTGACGAAAACGAAGAAGTGATGGTTGCACGATGGCTACAGCAGCACAGAGTATCGGCCAGGGTCACGCGAGGCTGTCCGCGTTGCTGGGTTTCGTCGAGAAGGTGCCGCAAACCAATATGCAAGGAGTTTCGTAGTTGCTGAGCTCGTACTGTGGTGCGCGCTCACATAATATACATGCTGTGTGCTTGTGCACTACTACTACTACTTCTACTACTACCACCACTACTACTACTACCACTACTACTACTACTACTACTACTACTACTACTACTACTACTGCTACTACTACTACTACTATTAATACTGCTATTAATAGCATCTCGACGGCCAATGCTGTCTATTATTCCCTGTTTTGGTTTTTATGCCTGGGGGTTCTACTATCTGCTGCTGCTGTTGCTGCTGCTGTTGCTGCTGCTGCCGCTGCCCCTGCTGCTGCTTCTGCTGTGCTGCTGCTGCTGCTGCTGCTGCTGCTGGTGCTGCTTCTGCTGCTGCTTCTGCTGCTCTGCTGCTTCGGCTGCTGCTGCTACTGCTGCTTGCTGGCGCTACCTACTAGTCTACTGCTGCTGCTTCTTCTGATTCTTCTGCTGCTTCTACTGCTGCTGCTGCTGCTGCTGCTGCCGCTGCCGCCGCCGCCGTCGCTGCTGGTGCTGGTGCTAAAGCTGGTGCTAAAGCTGGTGCTAAAGCTGGTGCTAAAGCTGGTGCTAAAGCTGGTGCTAAAGCTGGTGCTAAAGCTGGTGCTAAAGCTGGTGCTAAAGCTGGCGCTGGTGCTGCTTCTAAAAGCGGCAGCTGCTGGTGGTGCTGCTGCGTAAGATACGACCGTTTGGTATTACCTGGTATTTTTTTGACGCTGCGAACTGGAGATCTCTTCCTGCGAGAAAGGAGGTGCCGCCTCGACTCTAGAGTCTCACAAGCTATCCTACTAGATTCCACCAGGTTTATCCTAGGATCGTCATGGCATGATCTCTAGCGTCTAGATAAATAGTATAGCGTCTTGCATTCTAGAAGAGTGTCTAGTGGCTCCAGTTTGCAGCCTCGCATCTACCGCGTATGATACACATCGACATGCACGCGTAACACGAAATACCGTGTACATACCTTTATATTCTATTTTTTCGGCATGACAGTCAACGTGTCTAATTAGTATAGTGGTCAGTACACCACATTGTGGCTGTGGAAACCCGAGTTCGATTCTCGGATTGGACATGCGATTTCTTTTCGTTTTTTTTCGTGGCACCCACACAGCTTTAAAAATTGTGAAAATTTGTCGTGCACCAATAGTAGTAGTATAAGCACGCCGAAGATACCTCGTCTACCCATTTCTTTTTTCGTAGCGCTGTGTTTTAGCTTGCCTTACCTCGCTACACCTCCCATGCTGGCATAATATTTTCCTTGCTTCGTTTTCTGTTTCTCTCGTTGTTCTTTTTTCTCTTCTTCCTTACTAATTACTCGGAGTATTTTTTTTATTATTATTATTTTAAACTCCTCGGATTGGTACATACATTGATTTTGATTGTTGTTGTTGTTGGTGTGTGGTTTCCTGCGTGGCGGCATGCGGTTTCGCAGTCGGTTTCAGCTGCGTGCGAGCCTGGAAACGTACATATATATGCACCAGCATGTATGTGGGTCTGTGTTACATGTTATACGTACGCTGACTTCCGATTTCACTTATATTATATACCCTGACAGCTACACTACTACTACTGTACTGTAGTTGCAAGGGGAGTCGCCGACCTATATCCTTAATGAGGACACACAACCCGTAATACGCGCGATCGGAGTATCACACACAGCTTGCAAAGAAAGATGAGTTTCGACAAAATCTTCGATCTCACAGCTGGAGGAGTGTATTTTTTATTTTTATAGTCCAATATGTTTATTGGCGGAATAATATACTGATACCTGGTGTACACTACGTGTGTGCCACTTTTATTGGTTTGTTTTATTTTTTTCCTGGCTGGGGTATGTCCCTTCTACTCCAGAGAGACTGAAGCCTGTGTCCATTGACCGTGGACTTGATCACGCCATTAGTGTGAGACCAACAGCAAAAACAACAAAGAAACGCTCGCGGATAATATAATGTAAGCTACTTGTCGTGTCGTGGGGGTATTTCTTCAGAATCTTGAGAGCCCAAAGAGACGAGAGAAAAGGGGTTGCCGAGAGCCCAAGTAAATAAGAACCTGTCGGCGTTAAGAAATGCGGCCGGTGTCACGGTACTCCGAGTGGGGGATGCGTGGTTGGTCGGTGTTGGGAAGCGTGCTCCTCGTGGGTTCCAGTGTCTTTGTTGGTCTCTCCCCATGGCTCGCTGGCTAGGCTCAAAGCTTATCATTATGCATTGATATTTCCCTAAATAGAAGGCCAAAGACAGACACAACAGGGCTAGGCAGGGCATACGGCAGGGTAGTGCAGGGTAGTGAGGTGAGGGGCGTCCTGCTTGTTCCGTCATCGTCACCTGCATTATCGCCCATCAATGATGACGGCCTTGACGTGAGTGTGACATATAATGGCATCTAATATCATTGGTTACACATCAACCATATGACATGCATGGTTTCACGTCGATTCTATAAACTATCCTTCTACGGAGGGCACTCCATTACACTGGTGTATGAGTACACAAACTAGGGGTCCGGGGAAACAAGGAGCTCGAGCGGAGCGATTATAAGACTAAATAAAGCTATGGTGGGGAACACTGACGACGCGTGTTACGATTATCGGACAATAGATGCAGCACGTTTTGCTCAAAATGTTCGATATGGTTTTGGACAGGTCTTGACTTTTAAGATACGGCCTCCAAAGGCCTGTAATTGTCCGAATTGAGACCATTTGGATGGGTTTCGTATTATATGGTTGGCGTTTTATATTCGGGATAGTCAGGAAACAGATCGGAAGCACCAGCCTCCGATCTCAGAAACCATCAGGGGCTCTGGTGGAATCGAATAAAGCTGCGTCTCTACGAAGGTTAATAAATTGAGTACTCCCCGAGGACCTCCTCAATTGGCAGACCTGCAGGGGGCACTCTGTGTCTCCGCCAAAACCCTCACATTATGGCGTCGTGGGCAGGACAAAAAGAAAAAAGACTCTCACAACACCACAAACAACCCAAAGACAAAGACTCAAACCTCATAACCCCAGAAAATGGACAACTATCGAGGAGCGGTGGCGGCTTGAGAGTCAACTGGCCACGGCCGCGCCTCAAGATTCGTCTACGTCACGTTGGATCTCCCTTCTGACCTGCCCGGTTCGGACGCTCGTGGTCGTGTAGCCATCGAGCGCTGCAAACCCTGCGCCAACCCCCACGACAGCGGGGACATGCCCAAATACCCACCGGCGGGGCTGACGCAGCACGCGTGCTCAACAATTTTTCCATGAAGTCCCCGCCGTACCACGTCACTCAAGACGACGTTTCAACTCCCCTCCAACGGCTGGAGGTGGAGCAGATCACCGGTCATCAGTCGGTACGGGGGCGAGGTGGCTTCATCGCTGTGCTATACAAGACACTCCGGACGGGATTCTCCAAACCTTCCTGGGAGCGGGTAATGGATCTCCACCTCTCCCGCCCCCAATCTTCCGTTATTGGGCCGGAACCCCGGACCAGCACCGCCAAACCAACCGCCTCTACCACCGAATGAATGCGGATCGGGGCGGCACAGCGCGAGCGCTCCCGCAACAACGTGGAACGTTTCCTCGCGCCGGGCTACGCTTGTGATTCCCGCGCCGAATGGCTCCGTCGTTACCACGACACGGTACTTCCAAAGGGAACCCACTTTTGGTACAAGGGAGACGATGGGCTATGGTGGTCCATTACATTTGATTCCATTACAATTTACCGAAAACGGGCGACCGGTGTATTACGCAGCTTGCAAATAATTTAATGAGTATCCGTGCTGTGCCTCTCCTTTCCTCTCCTGTCCTCTCTATAGCCTCCTCTCTATACGTAGTCGACTCTAATATTGTCGAACTCACACGCCACACAGCTGACTGACGTTGTCACAAAAATATAGTCTATATACTAAACGGTGGATTCCCTCAACCCAATCTTAATCGTAATGCCACTCTTCGACTTCTTTCATCTTTCGCTTTGCCATGTTTTTTCTTTTAGGTACATAGAGCTTCTTGAAGTCAAACGGGATTGTGTTTACAAGGCGTAGTTTGGGTAAGCTAGTATCGGCTAACCTTTTACAAGTGGTCAAACGGAGTAATACCCCCATTAATTCCTTAACGACTGGCGTCGTCGGCAGGACCATGTTTTTCTAGGGTCGCGGTTTCGAATCCCACCATCCACTATATAGTAATATTTTTCAGACTTGCCCCATGTCCAACTTGTGCAAATATTCCCCCCGGTATCCCCAGGAAATGAAACGGCTTCGATATATTGACAGGGTCCGCCCATATATCCGGCCGACCTCTGCTATCCCGCCGTTTCACGGCGGGGGGGTGTTTCAAGGCTCAGTTTGGGTAAGTGTCAAGATATTAGTGACCTTCCGGGTGGCTATCTCCACCGAAACTGACCCTCAGGGGACAGGCCGGGTCGACATACACACGCACCCGTATACAACGGCAGCTTGTGCTGCCGGGGTTGTAACGAAGACCACTGATAGGGACAGCTTACGCTATACCTACAATGGGACTCGAAGGGTGCGCCAGCTAGCGTTGGGCTGCGAAAGCAACTGAGTTAAATCGACACACGACGCGTATGAAAATACGCGGAAGTGTGGTGAGCTAAAGCTTTGTTTTTCCCCATCCGCCGGAGGATAAAAAAAAAAAAAAAAAAAAAATAGTGGGGTATTAGTCCGTTTGACCACTTGCAAAAGGTTAACCAATTGGCCTACCCAAACTAAGCCCTTTAGCACTCACCCTACCTGAAACGGCGGGATAGCAGGTCGGTCGGATATACGGGCGGACCTGTCAATATCCAAGCGGTTTCATTTCCTGGGGATACCGGGGGGAATATTTGCACAACTTGGACATACATGGGAAAGTCTGAAAAAGTTTATTATTGTGGATGGTGGGATTTGAACCCACGACCCCAAAAACCCATGTGGCCTCTCAACGACGCCATTTGTTGAGGGATTAGTGGGGTATTTGTCCGTTTGACCACTTGCAAAAGCTTAACCAATAAGCTTACCCAAACTGAGTCTTACAGCATAAGCTATTGGTTAACCTTTTGCAAGTGGTCAAACGGACTAGTTAATACCCCACTAATTCCTGAACAATTGTCATCGGCATGCACTTTACTTGTGCACGTTTTTCGGTGTTCTCAAAAACAGTTTTATTAGTGTTTTAGTTGGGGTGCATATACAGTCAATTATGTTCGTTGATTGGCATGTAAACTGTGTGCTTGTTTCGTGTTTTCTGCCGGGGGCCGGCGGGGTGCCAGTTGCTCCAGATTTTGTGAGACCTGGCAGAAGCATACATGATGATTTTTTCGAACCAAGGGTTTGATGGTAGTAGTGGGCAAAATAGCGAGTTACGATTAAACTTCCGGCAGTGAACACATCACGTTCACTGCGCGTGTACATGGTACTTACTAAACACGCGCTTGCGAGGCGGCTGGCATCATGCTTATTTGCCACCAGCATGCTGTTTGCCTTGATAGAGTGTTAAGACACGCATGCGCGTTTTTCATCTCTCATTTTGCTTCGCTTATCCCGAAAAACAGTACCCCACGGTGTACAAACTCCAGACACTAACCAATGTCCACGCATACGAGTGTTGGGACAATACACATACCTGTAATATAGTAGCAAGCGCTTCAAGGCTTGTCCCTTTTGCTAAGGTATTAGTGGGGTATTTGTCCGTTTGACCACTTGCAAAAGGTTAACCAATAGCTTACCCAAACTAAGCCTTAGAACATAACACTCTTCCCCCCTGAAACGGCGGGATAGCAGGTCGGCCGGATACACGGGCGGACCTGTCAATATCCAAGCCGTTTCATTTCCTGGGTATACCGGGGAGAGTATTTTTCAAGTTCGACATGGGGAAAGTCTGAAAAAGTTTAGTACATACATGGTGGATGTGGGACTCGAACCCACGACCCAAAAAATCCATGGTCTGTCGACGACGCCATTTGTTAACGTATTAGTGGGGTATTAGTCCGTTTGATCACTTGCAAAAGGTTAACCAATAGCTTACCCAAACTAAGCCTTAGAACATAACACTCTTCCCCCCTGAAACGGCGGGATAGCAGGTCGGCCGGATACACGGGCGGACCTGTCAATATCCAAGCCGTTTCATTTCCTGGGTATACCGGGGAGAGTATTTTTCAAGTTCGACATGGGGAAAGTCTGAAAAAGTTTATTACATACATGGTGGATGTGGGACTCGAACCCACGATCCAAAAATTCCATGGTCTGTCGACGACGCCATTTGTTAACGTATTAGTGGGGTATTAGTCCGTTTGATCACTTGCAAAAGGTTAACCAATAGCTTACCCAAACTAAGCCTTATAACACTTCGCCACACACCGTGCAGCAGGAGGAGGGGGGGGGGGGTACTCATTTGTTGCTTGCCATAGTCGTTTGATCATGGACCACTCATCCCTTTCGAGACGGAGCACCGTGGAGAAATAAGTAAAAAAAAACACGGGGGCTGGGAGTGCAAAAAACAAAAAAAGCTAGAAAAAACACGACTCAAAAAACAGACAACAACGTTCCTTCTCGTGTATAAATACGAGTGACGGTACCAGTGCGCCCGCCATCGTCTACTCTGCTACTAGAACAGCATAGGGGGGGCGCACCAAATGTTTTAATGAGAGGAGTTGAGGAGCTCGATATCATACCTCACCTAAAAAAACTGATATTGGCGCACGCTACAACAGCGACATGAAGCACTTTTTGGCTGAACAGAAATGTTTCTGAATGACAGGTGTAGTGGTACTCCGAGTGGGGGATGCGTGGTTGGTCAAAGCGTGCTCCTCATGGGTTCCGGTGCCCTTGTTTGGTCTCTCCTCATGGCTCGCTGGATAGACTCAAAAGCTTAAGCATTATTTCCTCTACATTGGACTCTAAAAGACGGACAACACAGGCCCTTGGCACACGGTAGCGCAGGGCAGAGAGAGCAAGTATAGAGCAGGTAGAGCAGGTAGTGAGATGTGGGGCGTTCTGCTTGCCCCATCATCGTCACCTACATTATCGCCCGTCTACGATGGCCTTGACGTGAGTGTGGCATCAAATATCACGTGGTTTTCACCTCAACCATGACATGGTTTCGCGTCGAATCTATAAAATTAACAGAGTTTTCAGAAAAATGGGAACGGAGCCTAAAATGAGAACCAAGCGTTATCTCCAGAACCATGTGGTGTATCAGAGAACCGAAATAATCCTGCGAAACCCCTTGGCCAGCCCTGTGAGAGGAGCTCGTCAGAACGGTCATGCTCCATCTCATGCCTTCGGGTGGGCGCAAAAAGCGATATACGCTGGCTCTATGGTGATTTCTCTAGATGCTGGCTACCGAGGCGAAAACTATCCTTCCACGGAGGGCACTCGATTACACAGGGAGGGGAGGGGCTGTCTTGACCCAAAATTGTCGAAATTTCCTATTTTTTCTAGTTTTGGGGGGGGTGTGACAGTACTCCGAGTGGGGGATGCGTGGTTGGTCGGAGTTGGGAAGCGTGTTCCTCATGGGCTCCGGTGTCTTTGGTTACTCTCTCCTCATGGCTCGCAGGCTAGACTCAAAGCTCAAGCATTGTTTCCCTAGGGAGAATGCTAAAGGACAGACATAACAGGGCTAGGCAGGGTAGGGCACACGGTAGTGCAGGGTAGGGCGATGAGGGGCGTCCTTCTTGTCCCATCATCGTCACCTACATTATCGCCCATGTATGATGGCCTTGACGTGAATGTCGAACCTATAAACTCTCCTTCTACCGAGGGCACTCCATGACAGGGGCGGGCAATTTTCGCGGTATGCATGCCTAGGCCATTATTTGTGGGGGTGCTCATCGACTACTCGTACGTAGCACGTTTTGGTTTTTCCGCAGATCGCTATTATTTTGAGACAGGTATAGAGCGCTCAAGCAAGGAGTCTCCTACAAAAATATTCAATAAAAAATGAAAATGCAACCCCAATAAGCAACAATGTCATGGCGTTACAGCAGTAGGCACAGCACGAACAAAATCCAGCTTTGGTTACCTCTCCGTTCGAGCCGTGTATGTGAAGTATCAGTTTCGCAGAATGATTATGGACCGAAATCGCCCTTAGCAAAATTAAAGGGGTGATAATAAAGAGTAAAAACGCGCGACCGGACCATCACGCAGCTTGCAAATGTGAGTATAGTCCCTTGACGCTTTCACTACCTGGAAACCCTTTGTGGGGACAAATTTACTTGAAATTAGTATAGGGACGGGGTTTTGGGGCTCTAAAGGGGTTACATTGATCGAACTCGCAGCTGACACGTTCAAAACATTAAAAAAAACACATTGCAAAACACAAATGATGTTCCCAAGACATGGGGCGAAATATCCTCACACGAGGAGCTCCATTTATTTCGTCAACGTAACACCGGCCGTACTTCCTGACTATAGATCCGTCTTCCTTTTAGTTTATTTTTTAAAGAGTTGTTTTTTGTTACTTTATAGCTGGTATTAGCTCGTATAAACGCCTGCTCGGAGGAACGCCTGCTCGTAGGAACGCCTGCGTTCCCCCTTTTCAACTTGCGACACCCCCGGGAATGCAAGCCAACCACAAACGTCCCGCAGGGGAACCTTGTAGTTGCTATACATCGGTCTCAAAATGGACACCATTGACATCTACAGCAAGGCCGTGACAGCCATGTACGGCATGCATAACACACGGCTTGTCATGCTATACACGCCAGCAGCACTGCGGAGGTAGCCGTAAAACAAAAAGGCAGCACAGAAATGCATGCATGCTCGTCAAAGCTTAAATAGACACACCTTTTGAAGAAAAGCAAGTTGTGTAATCCATCATTACCCAACCAAAGCACGAACATCTGCCGCCACCCATGACATGAACAAAAGAGCCGCAGAGAGCGCTACGTAGCACAGCAGGAACAAAAACACAGAAACCGAGCAATGACGGGCAAGAAATTACAAAACAAACAAGAGAGCAAAAACTCTGCGTGATCTAACACCTCTCTCGGTCTGTTCCCGTTCCCGTTCCCGTTTCTGTTCCCCCTCCCGGCTCTGTTCCCCTCATCTGGTACGATAGAGGCTGCCACAATAAAAAAAACGGCATGCACCCACTCTCGAACACGATTTCGTCCGAACTCCCTCCCTCAAACGCCCGAGTCCCCGGGTGCTAACTCCTCCCCCTGCCGTTCCCCTTTGCCCTTCCCCTGCCCCACTGCCCCCCCCCCCCCCATCGCCGCCAGACCCCACCCCCACCAGCTCTCATTTTTCGCTCGTCCATTCCGCCCCCCCCCGTTTCTACCCCCCTCCTTATCATTAGCCCCCTTACCCTTGCCCCAAGCTACATCAGCGGCCGTCGTCGGCAGCAGAAAAGGGGCGTTTTCGACAGGGGATGACGCGAGTCCTCCCCCCCCTCCCCAAGAGCCCAGCCGTCCTAACGGCGACGGCGGCGATGATACCGCAGCAGTGGTGTCGGTGGTGGCGGCGGCGGTCCCAACCCCAGCCCCCGCTTGTTTCCCGTTCCCATTCCCAAATCCATTCCCGTTTCTGCTTCCGGTACCGTTCCCATTCCCGTTCCCGCTACCATTCCAATTGCCACTATCATTCCCATTCAAATTCCCACTCCCATTCCCGTTCCCATTCCCGCTCCCGAGCCCGCCCGCCGCCGCGGCCACCACCGCCGCGTCTTGACCGTGAGAAAAAATGCGAACATGGTCGGGTTTCCAGTTGAGGTCAGGCGTCCTCGCGAGCACTAGCTCCCAAAGGTAAGGAAGGAAAAACGCCTCCGAGTGTTCCCCCTATAGTGGGAGGTAGGATGGGTGGTACAGCGCACATGTCAGGAGGGGAGGGGAGGGGAGGTGGGGAGGGAGGAGGGGGGGAGAGGGGGGAGGGCGGTGGGGGGGCGAGAAAGTGGGAGAGGAGGAAGGGGAGAGGAGGAAGGGGGAGAGGAGAAAGGGGAGAGGAGAAAGGGGGAGAGGAGGAAGGGGGAAAGGGGGACAGGGGAAAAGGCTGTGGGGGGGGCGTGGGAGTAGCGTGGTTTGAGGAATAAACAAGGTCGACACGTGACGCCAAGCTTACACAAAGCACCAGAAGGAAAGCAGCTGAAACAGCGCAGAAGCAACGAAGCAGAACGTAAAACCTCGAAAAGAGGATACATCGTCGAAAACACAAACAGCCACCAATGTCAGGAGGAGATGACAGAGATGCGAGCAGGCTTTCTTACGCTAACCCTTCCCCCCACCCCCCAAGTTTTCGTTTATCGATTTTATCGCCGTCACCATCACGGCGGCGTCGCGGCCAAACAGCTCTTGAACAACGGGCACTAGTGCTCATCGATCTCTCCTCAACCATCCTCGCCCGCCTCCCCACACGGCTTTTGACCCGTCGTCGTCATACGCGACTTGCGTAAATAGGAAGCAACCCCCCCCTCCTCTCCCGCTGCCGTTGCCGTCCCCATGCCCCGTCCACCATATCCTCTTGTTCACCCCCCCCCCCCCATTGCTCTCGACCGTACCCACCTCCTCGTAGAGCAGCGTGATTACTTCTTCCTCGCACTCGGCTCCTCCCCCTCCCCCCCTCCCCCCTCCTCCCCCGCTACCGCCTCCACCCCCACGGCCGTCCTCCGCGGCGTCCCCTCCCCCGTCGTGGCCCATGCCCATCGCCTGCACGCAGCAAGATCATAGGCAACAGTAAGATACGGTAAAAATTCGTTGCTAAGCAAGGCCTATTACGATCGTAGTGTGTCGTCATCGAAAAAAACAAAAACGGAAAACAAAAAAAGGCAAAAGTTATCTGAGAGAAATTGCAGCTAGCGAACAAAAACGAAAACGAAAAAAATGATGAGATATCATACCTCGGTGGTGTAGTGTCTTACGCCCTTCTCCACCATCTCCATGGCGCTTTCTACGGTTAGACCTCCGCCGCCCGCATCCTGCTTGCCGTTGTCGTCGTTGTTTGATGTTTGGTGTTGATGTTGATGTTGAAGTTGAAGTTGAAGTTGAAGTTGATGTCGAAGTTGATGTCGAAGTTGATGTCGAAGTTGATGTGGATGACGATGTCATTATTGCCGTGGTCATTGTTGTCGTTGTCGTTGTCGTTATCGTCATGTTTTTTCCGGTCGTTTTAAGTGTTCAACGCGGGACATGGGAAAAGCGAGACTGTAAGAAGCACGAAGGTCAAAGGAAGGCATACAAGACATGACCGTACCACAATAGATACTACACGTATATAACCAGGTATATGATGCATGAACACAAAAAAACACAACAAAACATAACAAAATAAATAGACGAATCGTAGATTATGATAGTATCGTGTTGCGATGTGGTGCCTAAATGTGATGCCTAAAGAGCAAAATATCACAACGAGAAGACAAAAAGGCTGCTAAAGCAGTACTGCACCTCTTCCTGCTGCTTTGCCAGCTTCTGAAAGTGAGCCAACAGGTGCGGCAGGTCACCCGCCCACCCCGTCGCCGCCACCGCAGGGTGACTACAAATGGCGTCGATCGACACCTACCGGCACACAACGCAGTGGTGTAAACAGGGAGGGAGGGAGGGAGGGGGCGAGGGAGGTTGGAAAAATGGTGCCTTGTACATGCGGGTTTCAGCACTCGTATACAGTGCTAAACTGAGTATCACGCAGCTTGCAAATATTAGTATCGACCTTTCAATTGATCGAATTCACAGCTGGCGTGTTTTAATCATTTTTTTAAATGCCATACAACCCAAAATTATAATGTAATCACGGTTAATGCAATCAATACCGGGTACATAAAAGAAAGAACACCCAACATGTTTTTGCGAAAAAAACTGTACAAAAACGAGTTCGTGCGCGCACTAATACTTAATGTGCCAATCATTGCGTCGAAATTTGGTCAAATCGTACCTGGTAAACAATAACAATACTGTTTGTACAATGCTCGACAGAAACACCCCGAAAAAACAATGAGACACACACAAAAAAAAAAGTTACACCAGACAAAATAAACTTACGAAAAAAAGTGTTTATACCAAAACGGTAACCTGCTCGTGAAGAAGAACGTAGAGGAGTCCCACATTGCTCCCGAGCCTCCTTCGGCGGGGGCACGTCTACACGAACAGGAACGCCATTTAATTATCGCCTGCGATAATACGCGACGGAAAAACCTCGGGGAAAAAAAACAGAAACTAAAAACAGAAACAAAAGTAAAAAAAAACAGAAAATGGTAACCCCACGAAAAAAAGATCGCTTGCTCGTGAAGAAGCGCGCATAGGAGTTGCACATTGCTCCCGAGCCCCTTTGGGCGGGTTCACGTGTACACGCATAGAAACAACCCTCACATTACCGTCAATACGATACACTATACACGTGACAAATACAACTTGGGGACAAAAAACAAAAGATAGCAACAAAAAAACAAATACACTAATTTTAGATTTTTCAAGTAACCAACCTGCTCGTGAAGAAGCGCGTAGAGGAGTTCCACGTTGCTCCCGAGCCTCCTTGGGCGGGTGCACGTGTACACGAACAGAAACAGCACTCGCGCCACTTCCCCGCATAGTTCCTGAGGCAAGTTGGTTGTTTTGTGTATTGATTGGTTGGTTGGTTGGTTTGTTGATTGGTTGGTTGGTTGGTTGGTTGGTTGGAGGGTTGACGGGTGGCTTAGTTTGTTCATTGGTTGTCGGGTTTGCTTTGATAGGGTTCGTTGGTCAGTTGTGTTGAGGATAGGTGTTCTAGACTTCCACCTATCGAGGCAATGTTCAGTAGCATCGATTGACTTATTGCTATACTCGTAATCCTAGCAGAACTAGAAAATAACGTATGAGCGTTACAGCTGAGTCGGAACTTTCTTGGCAGAAATGTTCTAGAAAAGCGGCGGGATTATCACCAGTTCGACTACTGCTGTATTTTTCGACAAGATCGTATCTACCAGGTAGTCGAGTTCTCGAAATCAGAGGCTGCTGGAAGGAGTAGTGTTCTGGACGCTGAGACGGATGACGCGGGTGCCCCCGCCTCATTCACTCCTCTCTCTTCTCTCACTCTTCTATTCTTCCTCGTCAGTTTTCAGTGCCCCCTGAACCCTGGACACAGCAGTCCATTGTTTACAAGTGTTTCGTTTCTTGGCCGAAAGCGCCCGTTAAAACATCAATATATTTCTGCCTCGTGCATCTTGCACGCTCCTTTTGGGTAGGTTAATTGCTGCCAGCGCCAGCCTCTGCGACCACGCCAGGTCGTATCGTCACATACGCCAATAGGTTATAGAGCCATCGTCTACAGCGCGGGGTCGCACAGCAGGAGTCTTCGAGGAGACGTCTTCGAGGGAACCTTCAATCTGGAGCAGCCACGGGACTGTCAACAAACACGGGACTGTCAACTGTGGAAGTTTGAAAAGGCGAGTGTAGTCAAGATTTTCGACAGCGGCTTGGACTAGATTGATTATCTAGATTCGAGATACGTTGCACTGGTGGCCGAGTCCGTCTCGGTCGTGTACTGCTGTCAGGAAGGACAGCATCGTATCTGCGCGCCGATATCGCTATCGGGGCATTATACTTTGCGTTTACTTTGCTTCCACGGGTTGAGTGGTGCGGCGTAATAACCGTACTTCTTGAGGCGTCGCAGATCGCATTACGTCCGCTTGAGCCTGCACCAGCTGCAGCACCGACGCCACACGTAACAAACGTCAGTTATCCGAACACGGGTCGAGAACAGACTCGAGGCGTTCAGTTAGCCTGCACCAGCTGCATCATAGACGGCACAGGAAGTGCACGTCAGAGGAACACGCTGCACCAGCTGTAGCATAGACGGCACAGGTAGTGTACGTCAGCACAAGAGGGCACAGGCTGAGCGTTGCAAACTCGGGGTGTGCTTTTGTTTTTAGAAGCCTGCACAAGGATTGCGGCAAGGTATTTACAAACCCTTCGCGTTCACTGCTGAGCGGGAGGACCCATTCACGTGGACGGCACAACGAACAACCAAAACGTTGTCTTGAAACAAATATCAAAATTCGACAGCAAAAAGGCGGACTACTTTCTTGAATGGAGTTCCAAGCTTCGTGCCAGTCTCAGCATCTACAACAGAGCCACATTTAACATCCTGAGGGGCAACAGCGACTGTCGGAGACCGACGACAGTCAGGCCACTGCCCGTGCGGCGTGGGATGCCGCCAACCAGATCTATGCAGCACAACGTTCTTTTCGACGGGCGGCTCAACCTTCTTCGTCATACGGAGGTTCGAGGGCACGACACCCGAGGATGGAGCAGGACATGGACAGCAGGCGTGGGCAGCGCTGCGTGAGGAGTTTAAAGGGAGTTCGAGCGAAGCAATTCGCGCGGAGCATTCAAAAACGAACAACACGCGAATGCGTTCAGACCTGGACCCGGACGGGTATCTTCACATCATGGATAGCTGTCGAGATCGCCTTCACGCGTGCGACCCACCAGAGGGTCGCACAGATCGTCGGTATGAGGATATTTTACTGCAAGGTCTACTGCCCGAATATAAGGCAATTCGACAAGCCCACCTGGAGAGAAAACTTCGGACTTGCCGATATCCTGCGTATGATGGCGGCCATTTACGCAGATAACCTGGCCCGTTAACGTCCTGAGTCATTCAGGGGTATCACAGGACGTGGTGCCGCCATGCAGGCAATGGCCCGCGATCGCAATGGCATCAAGTGCCACTTTTTGTGGTCGTGTCGGTCACTTCAAAATTAAGTGCCCCCTACGCGTCAAGCAGCAGCAGGAGAATGATGGACAGAAGCCGCAGCAGCGTGAAGGACAACAAAATCACCAACGCAGACAGCACCAACGAAACCGTGGAGGCGGGCGATGTCCCGTGTGGTGCTCATACCACAAAACAACCTCCCATGGCGACGCAGACTGCCACGCCAGGAGGCGCAAACAGGCTAATGGCAACGCTCACATTGCTGCAACTGGGCCTTCGCGGATAAAGGGAATCTACAGCGCTTTCGACCTTCGAGAAGAGGACGATCAGCCGGAACGCCCCTTCGTCTCCTTCACAGCGACGGAGATACATTCCACGGCGGCAATTGCTGCGCAGCAAAGCCGCAATGAAGAAACCTGGCCATCCGGTTCACTGTCAGTATCGCGCCCTTGGCCATTTGAGGGACGCGCCAAGCCCGCTATCTCTCTTGCAGTCCAGGAAAACTCGGACTTCTCCTACATGGACGGGGGAACGGACGGCGACGGTGGATTGTTCTACGGTATGGCCCGGTGGAGCCAGAACCGGCCGAGATCGAGCGCAAACCGCACGAGAGCGGTAATGCTGTTACCGTTCTAGTCGACAGCCGAGCCTCAGGCCACTACTTCGACGATACCATCACCCCCGATCTCAAACATCATTTACAGGACTACACCTCCCTCCGTACGCTTCGCACGATTCTTACGGCTGGAGGAGCTCTGCTGGACGGCACAGCGGAGAGTGTCTTACAAGACCTCATCACGGACGACTACGGAGAAAACAACACTTCGCGCGGATCGCAATCCTAAATGTGCCCGGCATTGGGCGCAATCTTTCTCTGTCAAAACAGCAGCGAGAAAGGGCATCGTTTCGATTGATGTCAACACACCCAGGCTGGGGGCCGGGGATATTACCGTGCCACTTCGCGGCGAGAACGACGAACGACTACGGAGAACAGCACCTCGCGTGGATCGCAATCCTAAATGTGCCCGGTATTGGGCGCAATCTTTTCTCTGTCAAAACAGGAGCGAGAAAGGGCATCGTTTCGATTGATGTCAATAAACCCAGGCTGGGGGCGGGGAATATTACCGTGCCACTTCGCGGAGAGAACGACGATCTCTACTCCTTCAAGCTAGACCTCAGTACAGATGGATACGCAGGAAATCAATGCCCAAGTTTGGCACCGGCGGCTGGGTCACCTCAATAAGCGCAGCCTGGAGCTCATAAACAGGAAGAGTGGCAATGGGGTCGCATTTGACGGTTCTATTGCGGACTGTGACGTGTGTGCGGTGGGGAAAAACCATCAGCTGGCTCACCCCAAGCAAGTCAGCCACGCCGCCATTAATGCGCCTTTTCAGCTCGTGTATGGAGATCTCATGGCCCCTTCAAAACCGACGGCTCATGGTGGATACAGGTTTGTCAGCAAGATCACCGACCAGTTCACCAAGTGGACCGCAGTTTACCTTCTCTGCAGCAAAGATCAAGCTCTTGCCTCGCTTCAGCTGCTTGTCACTTCAACCGCGATACCTCTCGGCTAACGCATCATCAGATGGGGCGCCGACAAGGGAGGCGAATTTAAGGGCGACGACTTCAAGGATTACTGCCTAGAAACAGGAATAACTCAGGAATTCGCTGCCACCAACACGCCACAGCAAATCGGTGTATCCGAACGCCTCGGGCGGACGTTGTGCGGAATGGTTCGCTGCATGCTCGTTGACAGTGGACTCCCTCCTTTTCAGTGGGAAGAGCTCATGATGACGGCGTCCTATCTGTGCAATCGCACCCCGCATTCGGCGCTCGAGATGGAAGCACCGTATAATATGCTTTACGGCAAAGATGCCGACCTTTCGCACCTCAGAATCATCGGCGCGAAAGCGCTTGTTTATATCAAGGACGCCAACAAGCTCGGTCACACTTCGCGGGAAGGAATGGTGTGCGACTTCAGCAAGAACGAGAGCAACTCATTCCGTATCTGGAACCCCAAGACACGTCGAGTTGTCGAAAGCAGGAACGTCATCTTCATCGAAACAACACCACACTTGCTTTCGCCTTCCAGTCGGCTTTCGCCGCTACAGGGTCTAGAAGCTCCAACGTTTGACTTCTACCACAACAGCCTCGATGACAACTGCTCTTCACGCAATGACATGATACAGGATGCGAAAGACTATACGAGTGCTTTGGGCTTCGAAGCCAACCACCCACTCCTTATTCCTACACCCGGGGGTTGTTCGCCTGGGGGAGCCACACCACAGCAATTACCGCCGTCAGCTACATTTGCACCTGCATCTGCGCCAGAAACGGCGCCTGCACCCGTGTCTGCACCGGTGTCACCGCAAGCAACCGCCACGGGCACCGATGACGGCGCCATGCAGCCCGGTGATACCCGCGCCGTTACTCGCAGTCAAGCTCGTTCGTCTGCAGCTACAAACTATCGGGCAAATCTGAACAACCGCGCAGCTTTGGCAGATCTCTTCCAAAAGGACACGGTTCAATAGGTGCACAAGCTAGGATCTCCCAAACTAGGATCTCACGCTAATTTGGACATTGCGCACCACCTCGGCGACACCTTCAGCACAGGGAAGGCCTACGCCACCACTAATACGCAAAGAAGCTTTTCGGCGAAGGAGCAAAAGGAGAAAATCCTCAACATCTTCAAGGAGACTATGGGCCTTCCACAAGCGGCGCGTTGGAAAGCGGCATCTGACAGGGAGGTCGTAAGCCTAGAGAAGCACGAGCAACAGTAGTTTTGCTGAATCAAAACCTGTTCAGCGTGCTCAGTCTTGGACTCCTGACACAAATTGGAATCAGTTGCACTAACGGTTTCGTGATCAGATTCAGAACTTCTATGGCTGTCATTGTATACGTGTTAGTTTTTGATTCGGTTGGATTACACGGGATGCGGAAATTTGAGTTTTATGAATTGCGCGAGCAAGTCTGCATTTCACTTCTGTGGGAAGTGACATGCGTCGTATCTCTGATTGGTGCGTAACTTGGTTTCAAGTGGAACATGCTAATGTGTGAAAATTCGATACGCCACTTCCATTGTGGGGGAGTGTTGAGGATAGGTGTTTTAGACTACCACCTATCGAGGCAATGTTGAGTAGCATCGATTAACTCATCGCTATACTCGTAGCCGTAGCAGAACTAGAAAGTAACGTATGAGCGTTACAGCTGAGTCGGAACTTTCTTGGAAGAAATGTTCTAGAAAAGCGGCGGGGTTACCACCCGTTCGACTACTGCTGTATCTTTCGACAAGATCGTATCTACCAGGTAGTCGAGTTCTCGGAATCAGAGGCTGCTGGAAGGAGTAGTGTTCTGGACGCTGAGGTGGATGATGAGGGCGGCCCCACCCCATTCACTCCTCTCTCTTCTCTCACTCTTCTTCGTAGCCGTAGCAGAACTAGAAAGTAACGCATGAGCGTTACAGCTGAGTCGGAACTTTGTTGGAAAAAATGCTCTAGAAAAGCGGCGGGGTTACCACCCGTTCGACTACTGCTGTATTTTTCGACAAGATCGTATCTACCAGGTAGTCGAGTTCTCGAAATCAGAGGCTGCTGGAAGGAGTAGTGCTCTGGACGCTGAGGTGGATGATGAGAGTGGCCCCACCCCATTCACTCCTCTCTCCTCTCTCACTCTTCTATTCTTCCTCGTCAGTTTTCAGTGCCCCCTGAACTCTGGACACAGCAGTCCATTGTTTACAAGTGTTTCGTTTCTTGGCCCAAGCGCCCGTTAAAACATCAATATATTACTGCCTCGTGCATCTTGCACGCTCCTTCGGTTAGCTTAATTGCTGCCAGCGCCAGCCTCTGCGACCACGCCAGGTCGTATCGTCACATACGCCAATAGGTTGGTTGAGTGGTTGATAGGAGGGCTGATGGGTGGCTTGGTTCGTGTGTTTGCCTTCAGTTGGATTTTTTTTTTTTTTTAGGCTATTAATACCTGGTGGTAGTTCGTTGGTTAGTTTTGTTGGTGGTTGGTTGGTTAGCTGGTTGGTTTGTTGCATTCGTAGGGTGTTCGCGATTTTCCAAATTTTGTTGGGTGTGAAAGAAAATGCAAAACTACTGCTGCGGTACTTAAACCGACTATTTTCCGTAGATTACCGCGTTTTACGGGCACCGCAGACATAGTTCCCAAGAAAGCGTTGAATTACGCACACCGTGCAAGCAAGCACGTACTAACGACCTTTGGCTGCAAAAACCGTTATCGTGCGAAGAGTCATCAAGAAAATCCCCAAATTTCAAACTTATTTTATCGCTGATTTTTTGTGGGTTTGGGTTGGGCTTGGATTGTGCCGTTCGACGGTATCAATACTATTGATAGTATGTTTTCCCACTCGACTATTTCCCAACCAAACTTGGTAGTTCGCACACACCGCATAGGTTTGTTGATTGGTCGGTTGATTGGTCGTTTGATTTGGTTGGTTGGTCGGTCGGTTGATTGGTCGGTTGGTTGGTTGCTCGGTGGATTTGTTGGTTGGTCGGTTGATTGGTCATTTGATTGGTCCATTAGCTGGTTAGATGGTTGGTTGGTTGGTTGGTTCGTTGTTGTTTCGGTTAGTTTCATTGGTTTGCTGGTTGGTTGGTGGGTTGGTTGGTATGTTGGTCTGTTGGTCGATTGGTCCATTGGTTGAGGTTGGTTGGTGGGTTAGTTTGGTCGGCAAATAGGGTGGTGGACGAACTGTTCTTTCACTGGTTGGTCGGTTTGACTTGGTTTTCGATTGGCGTTGGGTTAACTATCGAATGATTTGTTGGAGTTTTTTAATTTTTATATATTTTCGTAGGTTAGTGGGGTGATGTTGCCGGATTGATTGGGTTGTTCGTTGTTGGTTGGTCGGTCTGTTTGCTTGTTTGTTGGGTTGGCTTGTTGGTGGGTGGGCGGATGGTTGGTTGGTTGGGTAGCGGGCTGGTCTGTTGGTGGGTGGAATAGTCGGTTGCATTGATCGTTTCATTGGTTGTTGGATGAGTGCCCATGCGTTTTTGTCGTTTGTTGGTCGGTACATCGGTTTGCTGGTCGGTTGGTATCCTTGGCTGGTTGGGTTGTTGATTGGAAGCTTGTTGATGGCTGATAGATTAGACAGTTGATTGATTGGTTGATGGTTGGTCGGTTGGCTAGTTGGTATCATATACGTTGATTCGTCGAGAGCTTGGCTTATCGCTTATCCCTTCACGCCCTTCTCCGGCTCACCTGCACGTCGCTGAGACCCGCAGCGGAAATCTCCATCTGGTCGCTAGCTTCAGCATGACCGTTAGCATCAGCGCTCGTGTTAGCGTTAGCGGAGGTGTTGCCACTACCGCTAGCAGCACCGTCAGCGGTAGCATTAGCGTCAACATTATCGCTCGCGGAAGCAGCAGCAGCGGCAGCGGCAGCGGCAGCGGCAGAATTGGCCCCCTCTATCCATCGGCGGGAGGCTGCGACCAGAACAGTAACCAGGCGCTCCGCGGCGTAGGGCTGTAGGTGTTCCGCCTGGGGGGCGAGGTTGACCAGGACGGCGAGGCAGTTTTCCAGGAGATATCCGTCTTTTAACCTAGGGGGTGGGGTTAGGGTTACGGTAGGGGTTGGGGGTTGGTGATCCGTATTCACCCTAAAACAAAACGTAGTCTTCTGAAATTAAGCATAGGGTGTCGGGGTTGGTGTTGGAGGTTAATGATGGTGGTTGGGGATTGGGGTTTGGGGTTTGGGGGCTGGGGTTGTGGAGGGGTGCGGGGTGGGGGGTTAGGTATTATGGTATGGGGATTGGAGTAAGGGTTGTGGTTGGGTTTTGAGGTTGAGGGTTGAGGTTGGGGGTTAGGGTTGGGGTTGAGGTTGGTGGAGGAGAGAAAGGGAGGGAGAGGGAGGGGAGAAATACAGACAAAGACAAGGACAGAGGAAGATAAAGGGCGAGAGAATGAGAGGGAGATACAGAAAGAGAGAGCCAGACATGCAGATAGACAAGCACAGGAAGATAGAAACAGAGAGATATAGAGAAAAAAGCGTGGCACAGAGAGGCAAACACAGAGACAGGGCGCCAGAGACCAAAACCAACCAAAAAAACACAAGAGAGGTGCCAGAGACAGAACGGGATAACCGCGCACCCCCATGCCCCCCCACCGCTCTGACACCGCACCACACCTGCTGAGGTTGTGTCCGAGACAGCGGAGGACACTGAGGACAATAAGGGAGCCGAGCGTCGCACCCCTTAAGCTGCGGGTAGCGCCAAAAGGCACGTCCCTCCGCACCGCCTTTCCAGAAAAAAAACAGACCGGATGGCGAAGAGACGGCAAGCACCCAGAATAAAGGGCCCACCCCCAGATGCAAGGATATAAACAGGGTGGCGGCAGCGGCGGCCGACGGGGAAAGAAGGGGGGTCAAAAGTCAGGGTGGAAACCCGTCCGAGGCGTGTTGTAGCAGGTATACGGTAGAATGCACAAAACTTTTCCCCCCACGTGCCGGAGCGACCACCCAGTCGAACGGCGCGTCCTTGGGAAAGAGGAGCACCACGATTTCCGGCACATTGCCGTGTACACACATGAACACACCTCGCACATATGTAGTGCGCACAGCTCATACAGCTCGCGCGCATATACATGCAAGACGGAGGAGCATATTACCCCCCCACACCTGCCGGAACGACTGTTGGTCGAACGTCCCGCGTCCTGGGAGAACAGGAGCACCACGACGGCCAAAACATACACACTTGATACATACATCGCGCGCACACCTTGCGCATGCATGAAACACAGAGGCGCATTTTACCCTTCCCTACCTGCCGGAACGACTGCCGGTCGAACGCCGCGTCTTGCGAGAAGAGGAGGACCACGATGGCTGGCACATACAGGGCCGGCCGCGAAGAGTCCACGGACGGCTGCTGCTGCTGCTTTTGATCAAGCTGGTGTTTAGGCGACGACGACGCGCAGTCGTGCAGGGTGCGGAGGAGAGGTAGCAAAAGAGCGTCCGCGTCGGACCTCACCACCGCCGCCCGTAGAAAGCCAGGGTTTGCCTGGTTCAAGAAAAGCGTGTTGTTGGTAACAGCACAAAAGCGCCAGAACAGTAACAACAGCAGCATCGAAATCATCATCGTCAATATCAACATTAACATCAATATCAACATCGACATCGACATCAACAACAACAACAGCAGCAGCAACAAGCGATAGGACGTACAAAAGACGCAGAAGTAAAGGAACAGAAAAACCAGCAAAACGTGAACAGAAAAAAAGCTTCAGAGCGATACCACACGAAAAAAGGAAATGTACTACCCCAACCCACTCCACCCTCAACCGCGTTCCTAGCGAACTCACCTGGAGCAAGCTGTACAGCAGTAGTGCCACCCCCTCGCGCCCAACACTCTCTGTGCCACCCCCCACCCCCCCACCACCACCACCATCACCACCATTACGGTAAGACGACGTATGTTCAAGGGTTGACGCGAACGCCTCAAAAAGGCCGCGGAAGGAAACCCTCAATGCTGCAGCAGCAGCAGAGGGCGACACCGTTGCAGAAGCGGGTGCACTCCCCCCACCCCTACCGCCTCCATCTTCAAGATCCGCGTCGAGGCAAGAAGAGACCGCCATGCGAAAAGCGTTGGAGCCGGACGGCGTCGACGATCTCTGCATACTCGTTCGATTTGGTTTGTTTTTGTTATTTAATTGTTATTGTGTTTGTTTTTTGTGGGGAAGGCAAGGGAAACAGGGCGAGTGGGGGAGGGCCGGGGGGTGGCGAAGGGAGGGGGGGGGGGCAATGGGGAAAAGGGGGGGCGGGGGGCCGGAAGGAGAGGGGGCGGGGGGGGAGGGGGCAGGGGAGGGGAAACGGGGGGGGGGAGGAGAGAGGCGGCAGCAGCGAGGGCGTGAGGAAGGGAGTGCGCGCGTCGTTAAAAAGAAAAAAAGACGGAAATGACGCGCCACAAAAACAATGTCCAGATGACATGCATGAGGTGATTACTTCGCTCCCTTAAGCCGCGGCAGCAGCAGCACACCACCGCCACCACCACCAACACCAACACTACCACCAACAGCGACAGCACCGGCACCAGCATACCAACATCAACATCAACACCAGCACCAGCACAAGCACCGGCATAGCATTATCAGCACCAGCACCAGCACCAGCACAAGCACCTGTACCACCAACACAGCAGCAGCAGGCCTACAGCCGTCGCAACTGCCGCCACCATTACTACCACCATCCCCGTCGGAAAACAAATACCAGCAAAGGCTTGCGTTGACGCGCGCACACACGTACGCGCATTCGGCGTGAGCAGAAACGGCTGTGTTTGGGTCGAGTGGGACGGCGTTGGGTGGGATGGGGTCGGGTCGGGTGTGGGTACAGTCCGCCACTCTCTTCCCCCCCGCCCCCGCCCCTCACTCCCTCGCCCCCTTCTTAACCCTGCAGTCACTGAGCTAGCAGCCAATGCTGCCTGCTCGTAGCTCATTGGTTATGGTATATCTCCAACAAAAGTACAATCTGGGGTCTGTCTAGCCAGGACCCCACATGGTGCTTTGGTTGGACATACGGCACACGGATAACCATGTAGCTTGACGTCAGTGCTGACTGCAAACTCAGTTATTATGGTGTAACTCGAACAACCCCCCCCGCTCCCTTCCTACCAACCACCCCCTCTCTCTCCCTCCTTCCCTCCCTCCTCCCCCTCCTCCGGGGTCTACGGCCTCAAAACTACGGCGATGCATGAAATGATTACCTCCCCTCTCACTCCCCCCCTCCCCCCGGCCTTTCCTCTCTCCCTCCCTCCCTCCCCCCTCACCCGATTCCGAAGCAGGACCAGCAAAAGCAGCACCCCACGATCAGCCAGTGGAGACAACTTCTTCGGGTAACTCCCCCCTCCCCCACCCCCACCTCCACCCCCACCTCCACCCCCATCAGAATCAACAACAGCATACCCTTCCCACTCCCCAGGCTCCTTGGGCGCCCCCCCCGGAGCCTCCGTCACTTCTCCTCCCCCCCCCTCCTCCCCTCCGTAGCCGCCACCGTCTCCACCGCCACCACCACCACCGCTTCGAACCCCCGCCATGGTGATGAGCCCGCGCAGCGTGATTATATACAAAATGGCGCGAGCCACGAAAAACACGAGCTCCGCGGGCGTTGTGAGTAACCTCCGCGCTTCCCCGCCCCCCGCGGAAATACCGCCGCCGACAGGGTTGGCGTTGGGGGCGGTGGAGAGCAGAGACGAGGGAACGGTGGGGGTGGGAACGGTGGCGGGGGCATCATTACTGTCGTGTTGATCTCCTCCTCCTCCTCCTCCTCCTCCTCCTTCCCCTCGGCTTCCTAGCTGTTGTTGTTTTTGTCGCTGCCTCCCGAACGACAACGAAGACATGTTCCTGCTATATGCGACGCCCCAGGCAAAAACAAGACGCCAAGGACACGCCACGTTACGCCAGCCGGTGTCACATCAGGCCGAGGAACCAACCGTGCGGCGGAATAGAAAGCGGTTGGGGAGGGTGCCAAGGAACGCGTGGAGGGGGGGGGGGGACGAAGAGGTATAGTGCAGTGGGATATAAAATGTATAAGATAGGCTCCGGACATAGGTGTCTGAAACAACGACGCATTCATCTACCTGGTACGCACGGAAACTGTGGCTGATCGATAAGTGCACATATCACAGGACAGGACAGGACAGGAACGGACCGGACAGGACAGGAAAGGGCACATTAGAAAAAGGACAGGACAAGACAGGGGAGGGGAGGGGAGGGCAGGGCAGGGCAGCAAAGCACACGACGAGACAGGACAGGATATCACGTGGTGTCGCGTACCGTACTGCAAGGGGGGCAAAATGGGGGAGGAAAAAAGAGGCCTACTACGTACCTCGGCTGTGGGGGAACCCTCAAAGCGTTCACGAGGGCACTAGCCGCCGACCCCGGTGCCGCGCACGGCCGTCGGATTAACCACCCAAGGGCGGCCCGAGGCAAAGCAACACCCCACCCGCCCCCACACCGCCTGCCAAACGTTGTGGTGTTAGTGGTGGTGCTAGCCGCCCTCAAGAGGGCGTCCAGAAAGACATTGTCCGACGAAAACAGGCGAGTCCCTGGGAAAGAGGAGGGGGGGCGGGGGGCGGGGGGGGGCGGAGGTTGCAGGGGGAAGTGAGGAGATGGGATGGGATGGGGTTTGGGGGGGAGGGGGGGGGGGGGGGTTGCGGAAGGAGTTGCAGGCGGGGGGTCAATAATTGGGAGTTGGGGTGGCGGGGGAGGAGTCGCGTGCGATGGGGTTAACCACACTACTAAACGCGGGTACGTCCTGATAACCCGACAACAGCTCACGAAAAAGCCAGGCAGAGGCTACGAAGACCTCCCGAGCGAAATTTTTTAATCATCTACCTCTGGCGGCCGCTTGGCTTGCGCGCTCTTGCGCCCGCGATTAGAGCCCCCCCCTCTCCTCTATTCTCACCGTTAGATCCGCCGGTCCCCCTACTCGTCGGCGGCGGGCCGTACGCCTGCGTCCCAAGCAAGACCAGCAATAGCCCCACCCCTTCGAGCTGGACGTCCGAGAACCCGTCGACGTTAGCGACCTCGATTCCCTTTTCCTCCGCCGTGCACAACAGGGACACCAGCGCCGACAGCAGCCCCACCACGGGATCAGCTACGTCGAGACCCTCATCGCAGTCCTGGTCCGCTTCCTCCCGCCCTTCCGTGATTGCACCGCCGCCACCACCACCACTCCCACCGCCGCCGCCACCACCACCACCACCACCATTACCACCACCACCCCCGCCGCCACCGTAGGGCCTGCCGCGGGAGTAAACTTGCGCCCTCAGCTGAGACGCGTTTAGGGTGGCCACCATGCGGGCGGCGAACAGACGCGTCAAACGTAACGCCGCCAGCGCTCTAGAAAACCCCGCGATCGTGCTCCCCGCGTCAAAGGAGTTGCTGGAAGCCACGACGGCTTCAGCGTGTGAGACAGCCTGAGGGGCGGCGGGCGGGCGAATCGAGAGACCGGAGTGCCGCCACCACGGCCGGGCAGCCGCCACCAGAGAGAGGGGGGGGGGGGAGAGAGTAGAGCGCCCGCACCAAGACCAAGGCCGCGGCCGCGGCCGCCACCACAAAGAGAGGGGGAGGAGGCGGAGGGCGGAGGAGGGGAAGGGCAGGAGACGAATAACGAGCAGAGGGTGAGGCAGACGCAAGAGAAGAAGCAGGAGTTGGACACGGAGAGAGCAGGGGTAAGGATTATAAGGTTGCTAGGGGCTGGGCGGGTTGAAAGAAACGCATGACATAAAACAAAAACAAAAAGAACACAACTCACGGGCACCACTTACCCCACACTCCCCCTACACCTCCCCACATCCCGCCCCCCCCCATCCGCCTGTCTTACATCGTGTACCGCGGCCACTGTCAGGGCCATCAAGGACCCGAAATTTCCAGTCCTGAGGTTGTTCCTTATCATGGTGTCGCAGAAATCAAGCACCTTTGCCTCGGACAGGCTCAGCCCGAGCACGCGCGCCCCGCATCCTAGGAGAGTGTCCCATCTTAGTAGCGCCAGAGCAGGACAGGACAGGACAGGACAGGACAGGATAGGACAGGACAGGACAGGACAGGACAGGACAGGACAGGACAGGACAGGACAGGACAGGACAGGACAGGACAGGACAGGACAGGACAGGACAGGACAGGACAGGACAGGACAGGACAGGACAGGACAGGGACAGGACAGGACAGGGACAGGACAGGGCAGGACAGGACAGGACAGGACACGACAGGACAGGACAGGACAGGACAGGACAGGACAGGACAGGACAGGCAGGACAGGACAGGACAGGACTAAAGGACAGGCAAGGGTAATCGTCAGTATAGGAAACGTTTTGGCGGACAAACTGCTTGGAGATTGGGTAACATAAGCTTTTCAACACGCCTACAGATCATTTACGAACACCAACCGAACCGCGGCCCTAAAATACCTCCTCGCAACGCGTGCCACAAACAAAATTGCGAACCAAACAAGAAGTTCGCTCTATCATTGCTGAGGGCAAAACGTTCGTCACGTTACCTGGTACGAGGTACATCATACGATATCACACGAGTTGACCTGGAAAGTCAAAGTGATAAAACACAAAGCCCAGATTGTTCTGCGTCTCTGCTTCTCCGAAGCGACACAACCGTTTCCTGTCTTTATTTTCCTCATCTCGCGCCTACGTCTTTACATCTTTGTATCACACATACACGTCTCTCCTTCCTAAATTGTCTCGCATACCACGAAGCGTTCTGGGGTTGGGTTCCCGGTCCGCTCTATGTAGCCCAAAGCGTGAAAATACACAGATGTAACCTATACCATAAAGCTAGCGACCGTAGGCTCTGCTGCATGCCACCTGCCGTGTGGTGGTCTTGAGGAAGAACAATTGTTACCCTTAGCTACGAGCTACGAGGAGCAGCCCCTCTGGTACATCTGGTCTACTGCTGTAGACTCCGCGTAGCACAGCAGCAGCAGCAGTGCGTAAAGTCGAACAAGAGAACTCGCCGATTCGGCATGCAAATTCTACTATATTTCTTTGCGCGATGTAAATGCATGATGCGTGCCTGGTACTACACACAGCAGCAGCACGGTCGTAGAACCGGTTCTTGCTGGGCCAGGCTGCTGTGCTGTACGAGTGGTCTAGACTATTAATACAATGGTATATTAATAGTACCTGCTGGTAGTGCGTATTCATGGGCGTGAGAGGTATGATGACTACGGGTAGACGACGCTACGAGGCTCTGCTATGCGCTGACGAGATGACCATGTATGGACCAATCCTTGACTGCTGTGTTGAGAAACGAAAGCAATCAAACCAAAACTCGACGAGCATCCCTACTGTTGACCCGGGCACGATTTCGTACCAGCGTTACCTCTGTTCGGAAACAAAATGTACCAGGTAAGGAATTATCGAAGAAAAAAACGGTCCTTACATTTACGGCCTGAGTGGTCTGGCACGTGAGCAGTTGTGATTCGAAGCAGCAGCGAATTTTGCGCATCAGTTGATGCTGTTGATGTGGCTACTCGTACATTAGTTAGCGGAGAGGGGCGGAGAGAGCGAGCGACTGCATGACAGGTACTACTCGCGACGCCACCGAGGTTGCTTCAAACAGCGAGGCAAGGACAAGCAAAAGGCAAGCTGCCATCCCCCTGCAGCAACATCGCTGTCTTCTCATACCTGGGTATCATAGTTTTGAAAAACAAAACACAAGAGTTCGATTTACACAAGGCAGCTGGTACAACAATAGTTAGTCTACCAGCAAGCCAGCCGCCCACCGTGGGTCCGCGTTGTCGAAGCGGACGCCCCCCGTGAGACCGTCCAATAGCCGAGCAAGCTCTTCCCGCATATCCGTCAGCCAGAGCAGCACAGACAGAGAACCAAGCTGGTAGTGAGTGAGTGTGCAACAGGGGATGGCCCATGTGAAAAAAAAAACGCCTACTAATCTTTGTAACACCCAAATGCAGAATGTGGGATGTGGGATGTGGTGAATATGAAAAACGAAGTGTATGAAAAAATATCATACTGCTCATGCACGAAACCCTTCCTTCTGCCTTTACCACTATCCTTCTGTGCTGGGACTCGGGATCGCCGGATCACACGCGTGTCTTGTGGCCGGGCGGACGACCGGACCATTCGTCGGGGAACTATTTGCTGCATTCTGTATCTGGTGAGGGTGTCTGTTATGGGAAGACTGTCTGAACGTTTACCGAAATATATTTCGCACCGATGATCATGTATCTTCGCTGGCAGTATCTCGCGGGGAGCATGAGGAATACGTACGTACTCGACGAGTCGTCGTACGGTTTTTTCTGTTAAGAGTAGTCCACCTTTTCTGCGAGAGCTCCTCTGTCAATGGTGAATGGAATATTCATACGACAGCAGCAGCGTGTCCCGTCTATCTCACCCTACTCACAGCATTGTTTTGTACCACCACAGGTATTTTCTATTTTGTCCCCGCTCCCTTGCTTGAAAGCTTCGTCGCCTTCCTTTTTTTATGGAAACAGTGCAACATCAGCGTCGACGCACAGCCAACTGCCGACCGCTCCCCCAGCTCGTCGCCGGCTGGGTTGATTTGGGTAACGTGTTGCTGCTCATTCTGAGGTACAGGACTGCAGTTTCGTAATGTGCCTTTTGTTGCCCACCCCCCCCCCGCCCGGGCCGTGGGGATGTGACGGTAGCTTGTGAGTGCTTCCGTTTTCAGAATGCGCTTTCACCCCCTACCCTCTCTCTCTTCGTTGAGGATGTGAACTATAGTTGTGTGTTCTTCCCTTTTCAAGGTGGGGTTTGGCCCCCTGTCCTGGCATCGTAGAGATGCGAGAATCTGTGGTGAGGGTTTATGGTCCGCCATACCTCGGCCATGCGTGACAATCGTTGCACCCTTCCCCTCGTTGGCGATGCGGTGGTATAGCTCCGATGTTTGGCGTTTCAAGAGTCCCCTACGGAAATGGTTTAGCTTTTTTTCCTTTCGCTGTGTGGGCGTGCCTTCAAGGGGCTTTGTAGCCTCGCGGAGTAGAAGTAGGTGTAGGCGGAGTGGGTTTTTTGCGCTTCTATCTTCGTTACATGTTCCTGGTTCGTGGGACCGGTGTGTCACCGAAACTCACATGTCTGCTTCTTCTGACGCTTGTTGGGGTGCGCTTTGGTGTTGCGGTATTATTGCCCTCTGGAAGTTCTTGGATTAAGAACCCGACAAAAATAGCGTTTGATACATGGGGGTCTATTCGGACAGGGAGCAGAGGGTCAGGGTGAGGCAAGAGCCGAGCCCTGCTCTTTCTCGCACGTTTCCTCGGAGCCCCATTAAAAAATACTCCTACACAGTAGATAGTACCGGTACGACAAAAGGTTCTTCTCACCAAGCGCACGGCACCACGCACGACAGATGTTGCTGGACCTAATTAGAACCCATGCATAGCGACCACAAAAACATCTATTTCAGCAGTACGAAGGTCGTCATGCTGTACGCGCGTCGATCAGCTCCTTATATTGCAATTGGGATACATCCCTGTTGTGGCCTATACCCCGGCCAGCTGAGCTGCGTCGTGTGGTCGGTGCTGTAGTCATCACTTTATTTCCCAAAAAACTATCTCTCAAGTCCCGAAGGAAATGCCGGAAGATGATAATAAACTGGTTGCGTCTTTCCTCAACAGTCTTGTAACAGCAGTACCTCACCACCTCCGACCGCGAGGGCAAAGTCCAACCCCCTAAATAAACGCATTAAGGCGAAGCTGTCGTCCATGTGCAACAAAGTACGCACAACGAGATGCGGAAGTAAGTCCGCGTCACAAGTGATTATTAGTGGGATACAGCTCGCCCTTTGTGCGACTCGCCGAGCACATCACGTCGCTTCGCGCTTGGTTCACGCGATGTCTGCCTAGTCGGTGAAAACCCTACGTGCTCCATGCCGGCTTGTAGGGATGCGAGGGTCTATGGTCTCGAGACTACGGATATGCTTGAAATGAGTACACCCTTTAAGCATTGCAAAAAACCAATCGAACGGCGTGTACGCATGTGTGTTGGATTACTTGTTCATCGACTAGAAGAGCCATCGGGCGTTGTTGTGGTGACATCTTGACGGAGAAAACCTCCTGTATATACATATTGGTGGACTCGACGAGAAGAAAAGCGATCGGGCGTTGTTGTGGTGACATCTTGACGGAGAAAACCTCCGGTACGTATTTGGTCGATCTCACAGTTCAAGTGCATTTTTTCATGTACTACATATTTATAGACTCGAGGAGTCCGTGGGAGAATGTTACAGGTCACCATGTATCTTCACGATACTGTGGTCACCAGGTCTCGAAAAAAGCAACCGCGACACATGCTTGCACGGTCGAATGAAAATATCCCCAAAAGCAAGGGGCTAGTTGGTCAACCTCGATGTTGAACGATGGGAATCGGCATGTTACTATATAGAGCGGAGGGAGGGAGAGAGGGAAGGACACACTTGACAGGAGCTGTGTTTCAAGTTGCGGTGCACGAGGTACCAGGCGTCTGATACACGACGTGTATATGTTGATCCCTCCTTGAAGCTGCAAGGTTTGACAAGCCGCCGAGACCAGCACAACTCTGATACAGGCTGTCCCAAACAAGATGCCTTTGTGAGCGCCAGGGTAAGGTGACAAATGGAGACTCATGTCTGCGTTTTGGGCAAGTGTCGGGACAAGAGATCTCCGAGAGTGAACAATTCAAGGGGGTGTCCCTTCTTGTGGGGGAAGCGGACGCACGCGCACATTCGGAACATGGACGCGAGACTACCTTGAGAACACGATATAGTATTCCTAGAAGTTGGGTGTATCGTCCATCAGTGTGTACCAAGGGATTCTGTCATGTATCGGAAGTGTGTAAAGTTTTTTTTGGATCCCGCAGCTTGACAAGAGAAGGCAACTAGCCTTGTCTCTCACCCTCCCGACCATCGAGGGCAGCAAAGCAAACACGGCAGACATCAAACAGCCGTCACAATCATGTGCCCAAAGAAGAGAGGAGCGATGATGCCACGACGCCGAAGCAAACAGCTGAAAAAATCGTGTGCCCGAGTAGCAAGGAACGACCCAGGATCAGCCCAAATATACGCCCAGCGACCGCATCTTGTTATGCAGCGAAAAAATATCAGTTTCAGAAGAGTACTATGTATTTTACGTCAGGCTTTGCGACAACTACACAAAGTTCCTGGACTCCGGGGAGGTTCAGAGTCGCTATTGTTACAAACGCGCCAAACAGAAACGGTACGTACGGTAGTCGTGGTCGTAGTCAACAAATGCGTTGCCGAACGAAAACGTTTCTTAAAAGGGGTATGCGCAAAAAATACAGTACACAGCAACGGCGGACCGGCGGTTACAAGATGCGGGGGGGGGGATCTTGGAACGTGCCAAAAGCAAAATAGCTTGCTTCCACACAGCATCTTATACCCCGCGCGCAGCAAAAAAAAAAGCTTCATGTGCAAAACCAGCACACCAACCGACCAACCCTAACAAACCCACGCACGCAATGCAGCAAAAAATCATACAAAAAAGCTTCGGAAGTACCGGTACCAGATACTTGATGATACTCTTGTAGTGTAATTCCCATCACATACAATAAAGGCGCACCTATGATTCCCCAACAGTACGTGGGCACGGCGCTGCAGCCGGTAACATCGTATGATACTGCAGCAGTCAGTAACGCGAGACCATTATCGAAAGCAAAATAACTAAAGCCGGGACGTACTTTTACTACAGCTTCGAAGAGCTATCATCCCAAAATATCAATATTTTCGCCCCATGTGACGCGGCCCGGTGAAAGCTTCCAACGGTGTACATTAGGGCACATATTTCGGGACACCCGGGTACTCATCCGAGTGAGGTATAATTATGGGGTACCCTGGTACCTACCCGGGTATGATCAACACAACGTCATCCAGTACCCGTGTACCCCAGAGTTTTATAACCTACATCAGTGTACATACTCGAGTATGGCCCACACAACTGGGCTCAGTACCCGAGTTACTCTTAAAGGAATATGTGTATACCCTACTAAACAAACCCTTGGAATCTTAGTGGTGTTTCGAAGCTGCCAAAAAAACTCACGATGATTCCGAACGTCAAGTATCGACGTGTCGGACTTTGAAATCGTACACAACACATCGATTTGAGTTTTTGCTTATTGGTATCGTATCGAACACGAATTCCGTTCGACAGCCATCAACATAATCGATAGCATTGGGACAGGCTCGCCCTAGCCCAGCACCGCTGCCGGGCAGACAGGATTGGCACAGCATACCCGAGGGGGGCCGGTGAGCGGCGCATTTCGTCGCATCCTGGAGCTACAAAAACTAAATTGGAAAGAACCACGGCCGACCATCGTCGGCTAAGATGAACCACCAACACCCACCCAAACACTCGACCCCACGAAACACATCCACACACCCACACACACATACGCTTACGATGCTTTAGTACCTCATCATCTGCTGCTGCTTTTGCTGCTGCTCTTGCCTTGCGATCGCCAAACACAGGAAAACGTCTTCCACTAACTATGAAATAATGAGACATACAGTTTCATCTCTGCACGCTCCGAGCGCTTCGCGTGTCGGCAGGTCGCGTCCATCTTTCTCTTCTTAGAGGTGGTCGTTTCCGGCGTCGACGTTAGCGATATCGCTCTTCATCATGTCCTTCACCAACTCCTCGAATGAAATCTCGGGCACCCATCCGAGCTCTGCCTTTGCCTTAGAGCAGTCGCCCTGCATACCATCGGGCGGGGTGGGGTAGGGTGGGGGGGGCGGTTAAGATAGCGTGGAATGGGATGGACAACAGAGGGGGGGAGGGTAATTGTAGTGGGTGGCCCTAGTCTCAAAACCATAGGGAGGAGTAAAAATCGACGCAGTTGGAACTCGATCGACGCATGGTTCCATCTTGACCAAGCGAGCCACCCACAGCACCACATCTACGCTCAGCACCAGCCGGGGCCAGCATCGGTGTACGCCTCACTGGGTAAATGGGCACGAACCAATAACCAAGAGAGCAAGCCGGAGCCGAGTGATGTCATATGTAGGTAATCGGCGATTTCCCCATTCTCACCTTAGCAGCCGCCGACGCCACAGTGAGTCGTGTGCGTTTTTTTTTACTGACGCGATGGCGTGCGGCTCCTGTTCCAGTGCCAGCTTCCAATGAAAATTCAACGGCGAAAGCTTCACCAGTCTCATGTCGTTACAGGTCACGCTTCGAGTAACAGCACGCATGCCTACACATCTGTACGGAACCCGAACATAAACGTCCCAATAGCCGCCGACGCCACAGTGGGTTGTGTAAATGTTTTCTCTACTAACGCGGCGGCTGTGGCTCCCGTTCCAATGGCAATTTCAACTCAAAACTCACCAGCAAAAGCTCGACCTCAGTCGGTCGGAAGTAGCGAGGGTCGACCTTGACCACGATGTTCTCCGGGTCGTCCTTGATGTGGCCGTACTCCTCCACACCCTCTCCCGCCCAGGTGATCTCCATCCCCACGTACTTGAAAGCCTGACAGATGGCGGTAGCGGTAGCGTTACCGGACGGGGGGGGAGCGGGAGGAGAGCGGGGAAGCAAGGAGAGGGGGGAAAAAATTGTGCGAGTGGGGCTAAGGCGGGACAATAATGGGTGGGGTATTCGGTCGCCAAGCTTTTTTTGTGAGGGGAGGGAAGTCAGACGTTATACTCGTATGGTGTATTGCTGCACTCATACAATGTTCATGCTTGAAACCGCGAATACTGGAGTACATCATTCATCCGGTAGCGACCGCTATGACCATGCTATTGGTGCGTTGAAAGTCAGACCCAAAGCGAGCGGCACAATACCAAACATTAATCAGTTTGAGCGAAAATATCGAAACAAATAACTAGCAAACTGTAGAATACCAAACAAAAATCAGTTTGAGCAAAAATATCAAAACAATTTATCAACAACAAATGGGGCAAAACGAAGCATGCCTCCTCCGTACGCACCTCCTCCACGAACTCCTTGACGCTGTGGCACTCTCCCGTAGAGAGCACGTAGTCACTGGGCTCGTCTCTCTGCACCATGAGCCACATCCCCTTGATGTAGTCCCTAGCGTGACCCCAGTCACTGTCATGGTGTAGTGTGGTGTGGTCGGGAGGGCGCAAGGCGGGGATGAGGGAGGAAGGTGGGAACGGGGAGAATGTCAACACGTGTGCGTGCGTGCGTGCAGCTCGCGCAAGCAAAAAACGAAGCCGAAATCTCATTTACACAAGACCCAATGCTCCTGAGGTAGTTGCTACACAAGGTATTTTAACAGCGAAAGACGCAGCGGTCCTCGAGCAAGTTCGCCACGACCATCTGGGAGCAAGTTCGCCACGACCATTTGGTAAGAAAAAAAACACAACCGACCACTAAACAGAGCAAAACACATCACATACTAGGTAGCAGAAGGAGCAAAAACATAAAATGCACAAACGAAACAAAAAAGCGAAACGCACCGTTTGGCATCGAGGTTCCCCAAGTAGATGGTCTTCTGCTTCCCGCGGTGGATGCGCGCGACGGCGCGGGTGATCTTGCGGGTCACGAAGGTAGGGCCACGGCGAGGGCTCTCGTGGTTGAAAAGGATGCCGTTGGTGAGGTGCATCCCGTACGCCTGAAAAAAAAAAAAAAAAACACGAACGAAAAAAACGAACGAAAGGAACAGAACGAACAACAATAGCAGACGAACAGACGAACGGACGGGCGGATGAATGAGCGAAACAAGGCGGACACAAGGGCAACTTTTTTTTTGTTGCGAGTTTTGTTGCCGCTTATTCGCAAACCGAAGTTATACTTACCAAGCACTGCCCCTGCACTGGTGTGGTTGTCGTTGTGTGGTACCGAGTACCAGGTATTACGCGTACGATTGACGGAATTCGACCTGAAATTTGAAAGTACGGAATATGACGTACCTGGCACCTGGTACAGTTTTTTTGCATGTGTACGCAATACAGTAGAGAGGACAGCTAGTGAGTAGTACGACCTGGTCTGTGGATGAAAATTGTGACTATTGTTGAGCACAAAACTTCAGAGGAGCTTAGCTTGAACGGCACACAACACAACAACGGTGCAACTACTGCCGCGTTTCGTATTTACCTGTGGAAACAAACTACGCAACTTTTTTTTTTTTTCTTTCACACATCTACTTTCCAGTTTCTGGACAAGCCGTGGTCGCGGGTGTCGTCTTTTCTCCCCCCGGTTCTTGCCTTCAGTTTTTATCGCGTACAGGGTTAACCCCTGTAGAGCCCCCGAACCCCTCCCTATACTAAATCCAAGTAATTTTGTCCCCTAAAACGGGTTTCCAGTTGTAAAGGGGTTAAGCAATTCCACTGCTCGTCGATTTTTCATCGAGTGTTGCTAACTCACGTTCTCGCGTTTTCTGCACGTCAATTTGTGCGCAAGAAAAAGTCCACGAATTTATGCAGCATGCACTAGGGGTGACTCGAACTCACGAAACTGAAACTGATTTATCACTATACCAGGCTCGAGGACAACCTGATACGCCACCGGGGCGACCGGTTACCGGCTACGGGCGAGAGCTAAAGGGTCCCGGTTCCTACTGCGATGGCGCAAACAACCACAAACAACCAGATACCACGCATGATATGAAAATTATTATTTTGCTGGTTGCTACGAGCTGGTCCAGCCATAAAAGCAGATTTTTATTCAACCAGCAACTTGTATTTATTTAAAAATATTCTGACTCAGTCCAGGCCTTCAAAGCTGCTCCAGAAGCAACACATTTCTTTCAACGCGTATTTCGGTCGATTTCTATCATGGCGTTATACTCAAACGGTCATTATTGGCTTTTTTTTTCTGGAGCTGCTTTGGCCCATTTGGGAATACGCATATCGGGCCCCCTACAAAAATTCAAACCCAAAATCGCAAAAGTGAGCTGCGAAAAACCATTTAACGGTCGCAGCTGGCTCTAGGCCAGACCAGCTCGTATTGTGCCGGGGAAGTAAAGAGAGTTGCCGACCTTCGTTAATGATGACACACCCAGTAATACGCGCAATCGGAGTATCACACACAGCTTGCAAATATTAGTTGCGACGAAATCTTCGATCTCACAGCTGCATTGCATTGCAATTTCTTATAATATCTACATCTGTGACAAAGGAACCACTGGACCAGCAGTAGTTCCCGGAGGTCAGCGGCACACACACGCACCTCGCGGTAGTTGACAAGCATCCAGTAGCCGAACTGCTTGGCCACGCCATAGGGGGAGCGGGGGTAAAACGGGGTGGTCTCCTTCTGTGGGATCTCCTGCACCTTCCCGTACAGCTCAGAGGTGGAAGCCTATCGCACAAGAAACCAACAGCAACGGCAGCAGCATAGCGGCAGTAGCAGCGAGGGCACCAAGCAGCGTAGCCACAAAAGCAGAAGCGAAAGGAGACGCAGCAAAGAGCACGGGGTATCATTAGTGGAGGGCGCTCAGACGAAAACAATCAGTCGCTCGATATATAAGACCCCAACTCTTCAACTTCCCGAGTAAGTACTAAACCTGCACCAGCAAGAGCAGAAGCAGCAGCGCCACCACAGAGTAGCAACACAACTGCACCAAAAGCACGCGGTGGCATTCGCGGAGGGACCCCGGACAAAAAAAAGACCTCATACCTGGTATTTACGTACCGGTCGTATAATGCTCAGTGTTGCAATCGCTAAGGATACAGCAAAAGCACGGGCGGAGTATTACTATTGATAGTGGAGGGCCATCAGACCAAAACAACCCTTGGCATGGGGAAACCTCGACACTTTTACTACTCCATCAGCACAGCCACAAAACACTAGAAAAGGAGACGCCGAAAAACACGGGACAACAACCCTTGGCATGGGGAAACCTCGACACTTTTACTACTCCATCAGCACAACCACGAAACACTAGCAAAAGGAGACGCCGAAAAGCACAGGGCAGTAACGTAGACACGCCAGCCGGTAACAAACTTCGGATACAAAATACATCGGAAACCCAAGACGGGTGGGGAGAGGGGGAGAGGTGCACTCAGTTCTCATGCATGACCGCAGTCGTATGACCATAGACCGTCGCAGCCCCACACTGCCGGACGGAGGACGTCGAGCTTTTGGCAACCAGACAGACATTGCTGGCACTAGGCGTGAGGGGCCAGGGGGGGGGGGGGGGGGGCGGGTGGCTTCGAATCAAACGCCTTATTACCTGATACAGGCGGGTCTTCTTCTCGAGGCCAGCCGAGCGGATGGCGTTGAGGAGGCGCAGTACGCCCACACCGTCAGCCTCGGCCGTGTATTCGGACATTTCGAAGGATACCTTCACGTGCGACATCGCGCCCAGGTTATAGATCTCGTCGGGTTGGACCTGCAAGAAAATTATCCCGAGCATAAAAAAGTTGGTTAAGGTATTGGAGAGCTGGATCTGGAAGAAAGCAAACCATATCATGAGAAAATATGAGTGAACATTTTCAAGGTAAAACCAATATTCTGCCGACACCTTCACGTGCGACATAGCGCCCAAGTTGTACATGTCATCGGGCTGGACCTGCCAGAGAGAAAACAACAAACCTTGTTATACATTATACCAGTACGCGTAGGCGTTCTACTATTTATCCGGCTGCTGTTGGTTTAAAATTACAAATATATAATGGAAAAGACATGATTAGTCGAAAAATAAAACCTGAAATGGTTGGCCATAAATTAGGAGAATTTGTGGCAACACGAAAAAATTTCGTAGCAAAAAAAAAAAAATAAATGGCACAAAAAGCTCATCCAACTATTTTAAGATCAAATAATAACCTTTATCAAGGATGCACGATCACCTCCCTCTGCCCACGGTCATCGGTCACCCGATTGAGCGTGAGCCGAAACTCCTGTATCATACGCGGCGTGGTTTGTCGTTTGGTGGCAATAATCGGGTGCCCACAAAATATGATGACCCTTTTATTTCAACTCCAAGTCCAAGTGAAAGTGCTTTGTCCGCGACACTCGTAGTGAGTGCATTCCTGCAAGGAATACTAACCCTCAAGACTGCTGTACCCATGTTTTGGGTAGAAACTACTTGGATTCAGTGTAGCATCACTTATATGAGAAGTTACGACGGTCAGAACCTGGCAACAGGCACCATAGGAAACGTACGGGCTTCAATGTTGGCATGTATAATATGTGTAAACTGTAAACTGGCTGTCATTGTACAGCAGTCAGTGTCCGATATTAAGCGCGAGAGCGTGAGTTAGCAACACTCGATGAACAATCGACGAGCAGTGGGATTGCTGAACCCTATGCGCGATAAAAATTGAAGGCAAGAACCGGGGAGGACAAGGGATGACACCTGTGACCACGGCTTGTCCAGAAGCTGGAAAGTAAAAGTGTGCAAAAAAAAAAAAAAAAAAAAATCAACAGTATTTCGACGCGAGTCGACGAGGCATGTAAATGCTGAATTATTCTCGCAACAACAAGGAAGGCAAATGCCGTAGTGGGGAGGGGGGAGGAGGGCCCACTACGTGACCATCGGATCTGAGTTACCACTGGGAAGGAGCGCGAAGAACGTATGATATTGTAGTGCGAGCTTAGTAAATGGGATACGAAAAAAAAGTACAAAAGTACAAAACTTCAGGACAAGCGAGACGTTATGACACACCACATCGTCAGCCGGTCAGGTCAGTCACTGCTACTGCTGCTTGTATGAACCCGTGCACCTGCACAAGAACATTTACTACAAAGAATGCATACACTCGATAGTATATGCTATTACGAAAACTGGTGATTGCTGTACCTACACAAGAAGATATATACCTGTGGCACTACTCTGTAGCTTTTGGCTGCAAGTTCTCTTGTCTTGGTATGAAAGTTCAGCAGAATTGTAAACTGGCGGGGTAATTAATACCAGGTACCTGGTACGGCAAGGACGAGATCAGCTCGGGGAGGACAAATTATGCTGTTGCTATGGTTCTAGTGCTCACGTTCGCTTATCGCCAGATTCCATATGATATACTATTCCGTGATTACAACAAAGCCTCCAATACACCGGTAGGTGTATACGAAACTCGAGCTGTCAACGTATACCATACCCACTAGCGCATGGCCGTGACTCCATATCTAAAAAAAAAAAAAAACGCTTCTATTGTGACATCCAAAACGTCATCAAAGCTAATATTTGCACGCTGCGTGGGGTATTTCCATCGCGCGTGATACGGGGGGTGTATACCGTGGTAGAGGATTACCTCCATTATTATTATAATTGTTACGATCATCATCATTATTTTTTTCACACACATCTACTTTCCAGCTTCTGGACAGGCCGTCGTCACAGGTGTCGCCCCTTCTCCGTGCCGGGTCTTGCCTTCTATTTTCATCGCGCATGGGGTTTAGCAATCCCAGTGCTCGTTGATTTTTCATCGAGTGTTGCTAACTCACGCTCTCGCGCTTTCCGCAGATCAATTTGTGCACAAGAAAAAAAAATCTCCACGAATTTATACGAGTATGCACTCACGAATTTATACGAGTATGCACTCAGCGGGGCTCGAACTCAAGAAACCGACCTATACCAGGCTCGAGGATAACTTGATACGCCACCGTGCGACCGGCACACAAGATACAGGTAGGTGACTCCCTGCTCATACCGGGGTCAACAGGATTATTAAGACAGCGGAATAAAACCCCATTCATGACAGGCAAAGGTGGGTAAACGAGTGATATATACAATCTACCTGGTACTAGTTTCGAATACGAAGGGCCGCGAATCGGCAGCCTCGGGTCAGTACAGAATGTGCTAACCGCCAGAGCAGTCCGTACACTGCACTGCATCATCTGTAGTCTGTAATAGTAGACGACCGGTACAGTCGCATATTCCAACAACAAATCTTTGAACATAAGGCTTGCGCGAGGCACAAAATACTTTTTCACACGTCTACTTTCATCTACTTCAGCCTCTGGACAAGCCGTGGTCACACGTTTCGTCCCTCTCTTCCCCGGTTCTTGCCTTCCATTTTTATCGCGCATAGGGTTCAGCAATCTTACCGCTCGTCGATTTGTCATCGAGTGTTGCTAACCCACGCCCACAAAATACTTCTTCTCTTACTTTCATCTACTTTCAGCCTCTGGACAAGCCGTGGTCATGCGTTTCGCCCCTCTCTTACCCGGTTCTTACCTTCCATTTTTATCGCGCATAGGGTTTAGCAATCTCACCGCTCGTCGATTTGTCATCGAGTGTTGCTAACTCACGCCCTTACGCTTTCCGTAAGTCAATTTGTGTGCGAAAAAAAATACCCACGAATTTATACGAGTATGCACTCGGGGGGATTCGAAGTCACTAAACTGAACTGTACCAGGCTCGAGGATAACCTGATACGCCACCGGGGCGATACTATACACTGCCAGTAGATCACCACTGACATCAGCTATGCACCGATAGCAGCGCCTTTTGAATTATTTCAGCAAATTTTGCCCAACGCCCGTCCAAAAACAAGCTACCCGAGATTACACTATTTGACGGAACATCAGCACAAAATATGTGAGGCAAAACACAACATAGCTCGTGACATTGTTTTCGTTCACAAAATCCATTTAAACCACGTCCTCGTTATTTTTTTCTCCGCTTTTTCACGTTTGTCGATGTCGGTAATAACCCCCCGACCAGTACGACTGAAGTTTTTTTACTTGAGTACAACGCAATTAGCATAGAGCGTTCTCTGTGCGGTACATGCATACCTGGTACATGGCCGAAGTCCGACAAACCACAAACGAAAAATGTTTTTTCAAACTCGACGAGAAAATACAGAACTGAAACACGAATGTATCTCCAAACTTGAAATAAAAAACGCCGTCAGAAAGACGAAAAAAACGTTCATGGATCCATTTCTTTTTCCTTCCACCAAGAAGAATTTCCAACGAACAATAAGAAAGAAGAGAAATACGTATCATGGTACTTATGTATGACCGCGGAAGATCAATGAATGAGAGCCTACGTAAAAGGAAATTCAGGAAAATCAATTACATAACAGTGAGGCGGGCACCTGTCGACAGGTATGTGTGTGTGTGTTCTTCACATTAAACCGTTCTTCTGGTATGGCATGTTGTGATGCTGTTGTTGTTGTCGTCTCTTGTCGAACATGTAAGTCCGTGGTCACACAAGGGCGCTGGAGCCCTACGTGAGCAAAATCCGAAAAACCAAATCCGTCCGGGGAATACTACGCTTTCCCGCCTAAAAACGCACGTCACGAAGAGGGGCGCACAAGTGTGATTTTATGTGCAAACTAACCAACATGGCCGAGGGTGTCCACTCAACTACGGCATAGAGTTCCCCCGTTCCCACAACAAACCAACTCGCGGAGGCGCAGCTGAGCTACGACGCCTGCGCCTGGAAATTTAAAATTGCGAAGGGTCGTTCCCCATGAAAGGTATACAGCTCTACCAACTCCACAAAAATCAGTGACGTAAGTAACATGCTGTACTACTTTCTCGTGAAATAACCCTAAAAAGACGATTACTGCTCTCGTGATGATGGGTGTGCGTGCGTGTCGTAGGTCTCCATATGCCATCTTCCTGCTGTGGTCTCCATGGCCGCCTCATCGCCTCAGCTCACTCGGCCCGCTCACTGCCGATCTGAAGAACAAAAGTTCTCGTTCAGGGAGAGTTCAATCCGTCTCTTCTCCGCCCGTCGACGCTCAGTCGCTCTCCTCTTTCGTCGTTGAATCAAGCCTCCTGCCGGCGCAATTCCCTCTACTCAAAAACCAAAACTGCGCCGTAGTGTGGCTCGTAGTGGCGCCCGACTCCGCGCACGAGCAGCCCGATTAGGCATTGCTGCTCCGCCGCTGCTGCCCATACAGACGCGCGAATCGTATATGACCATGCCCAACGCACCACGTACAACCCAACTCTACCGCCACGTCCAAGCCTCGCGGCCGCACGCAGCAGCAAAAAAGGATCACTCCTTGAGGTTGAGTCTGGCCTTACATCCGCCAGAGTCCGGCCTTACATCCGCCAGAACCCCGCCCCCCGCTCGCTAGAAGCCTGCTAGGGCATGCCTTGTAGCATGCCTTACCGAGGCGGCAAGAGGAACGGAGGAGTTGTGTGTCCTACATCGTCGTGTTCTTCACCATGAACGCATCTAACCCTAAACCATACTTAATATACCGATGAGTGCCCCTTATGACGTCACTTGCGCTACATGAATGAAAAACACAATAATGTGTGTCACCGGCGTCATGCCAGCCTACCTCCACCGTTACCAGAATACCCACCCACTACCCCTTCCCCGTATCCCACCATAAAATTAGACCGCGCTGAATTATGAGTGAAACAGATTTCGACGATTGATGTGCTATACTCTTGACGGTGGTGTTTGCGGTGTGCTTGATATATCTCTGACGTGTAGTGTCCCACAAAACAAACAGACCGGGCTGAACGTGTTACAGAGTGCTTTACGTAGTAGATAGATAGGCTATAGATCGATGTGCAACCATGACATCGTCAGTTATGTGAAACAAGGCCATACTCGGGGGACTTCTACATTAAACATGGCATTTTTATTGACAGACCGCAGTGAGCGATGTGTCGCACACTCCTGGCGCGAGTGTATATCTGTGTCTCGTAGTGTGTGACCACAAGAGGTTGTACGAACATATCTCTCTAGGAAGGTCAAGAATCGGATGTTGTCGGGTAAAACAAACTGTTTTATGTTGCCAACACATACACTGGGCAACCGGTATGATCAGCTATGTAGTCTGTGGTCACGTAAAGACACTAAACGTTCACAGGTGCGGAGGTATATTAGGTGTTCATAAGTAGGAAACCGTGAAGAAAAAAAAAAAAATCCTCATATGGACGATGTCCATGAGGTCGGTCGAGTCGGTGAGATCGCCACGTTACAATACAACACCAGCACCAACACCAGCACCATCAACAGCAACATCAACAGTGCCGTCACCACCAACAACAACAACGAACAATAACGTACCTCGTAGATGATGTGCATGAGGTTGGTGGAGTCAGTGAGGTCACCGTAGTGGAGCTTCAGGCGCACGGCGCTCTCGTGCCTGTCGCGGTAGATGTGGTCGATCCTCTGGGTGTTGAAGCTGGAAGATCGTCGGATGATTCCGTGCACCTCGTATCCCTATGGAGGAAATGAGACGCGATTTATTCCAGTACCGTACACAGTACATGCACAGGTCAATATCATACAGCAGTAAGTCACAAGAAAGCCTCCAATTACAAAATTATCGCGTACTACGAGTATGCATGATGTACGAGTGAGGGATATACTTTTGAAATCAGAATCCGTGTGATCCCGACGCAAGACTGAATAAACAAGGAAACTCGTGATAAGTGAACAAACAAGAAACGGGAAAATCACCACCAGCTTTGTATGATTTGTATCCCCTGCAAGACCACACACACTCGGGGGGAGGGATACTTGAACAACTACTCATGCAGAAGCTTCAGTACAGACAGTGCAGCAAAAATTGTTCAAAGTTTGTGTTAAATTAAAGGTGGGGAACACAGAGAGCCCCCTGCAGGTCTGCCAATTGAGCAGGTCCTCGGAGAGTACTCACTGTCGTTCCTTCATAGAGATGCAGCTTTATTCGTTTCCACCAGAGCCCGGGATATCTTCTGAGATCGGAGGCACGTGCCTCCAATCTATTTTCTGACTTTCCTTTATATAGAACGCCAACCTTATCATACGAAACCCATCCAAATGATCTCAAATTCGGATATTTACAGGCCTTTCGAGGCCGTATCTGAACACTTGTTAAAGGAGTTTAAAAACAGTGCAGTACTCAAAAGCCTCGCCTTTTCAAGGAGGAACTCGGCGAGGTAGGACCCATCCTGGCCGGTGATACCAGTGATGATTGCCTTTTTCGGGGTTTCCCCGTCAGCGACCTTGGACTTCTTCACCTCAGGCTCGGCCATATTGATAGTTGGGGACGTTTTCACTAAGGGGAAGGGGGCGGGGGGGATATATCCGCCTAAACAAAAAAAACATTTACGATCAAGAACATTGGGGAAGGGGAGGGGGGGGGAAGTGGGGAGTGGGAAGAAAGGGGGAGAGGGGTGGCGAGAGGGCGAGGAGGGGAGGGGGGAGAAGTTCGGAGGGGGGAAGGTGAGTAAGCGGTCGATACACAGCAGTAGTGATTGCCGCATGCGTCGCTATAGGATATACTCAGTACAGAGTACTCTGATCTGAACTGATGGAATGATGGATGCCAAAATGACGGAATGATCCATGATGGGTGAGTACGCGAAGCAACAAGGAACGTGGAACGGTGGTTGCAAATGGTTGGTCCCTTCCAAAGTACGCACAAGTTGGAACCGCAGCCATTTTGTTGGGGGCAACTTACTTGATTAACAACCCCACCCTCCCACCGTCCACGACCCGCGAGTCAAGTCCCTCCACCTTCCTTTTCTACCGGGTTATTCTGTTATCGTTGCAGCGGGTGCTCACCTTACACTTCTTCCGGAAACAGTGCGGTGCCAAAATAAGGTATACCAGGTACCGTTATATATCTGATACCAGGCACCACGTGATATTTAACCCTTCAACACAATTAATTACGAGTACCGGCAAGTATTTGATACCAGGTACCACGTTATATTTAACCCTTTTACACTGTTACGAGTACCGGCAAGTACATAAGCGCAGCAATTGTAAAGGAATGTAGACTCAACTAAAAATTCGTTTGGGCTGGTCCGTGTTTCTAGCGAGGGTGTCCGATTATTTATTTTCAGTCAGAGTGTTTGCGTTTCAAGGATACAATCTAAAATGCCATTAAAAAAAGTCGCCGAGCGAACTTGGAAGATTTTGGGCCAAACCGGCATGAAAAATCCGATTTGAGTGAACGATTTATAAGTGAACTTGCATCAATGACGACCAGATCATACGATTGGCCTACAAATACCAAGCTCAACACCGTTTGATGATGCCTCCCCGCTCCCAGCCTGTGATATGAAGGCCGTGTCCGCTTTTTCTGCGATTCGTCCACCACCAACACATTTGTCAACCAAAAGCATGCCGGAGTAAATCTGGCCTCATGTATCATCACGGAAGAATTTTTGGCAAAATTACATTCACGCAAACACTCGAGTTTTCAGGAAGTGCCTCCCCTTACCAACTTTCGCGAAACCCCCAGGATATTGAGGTCAACACATGCCTGAAGGAGAATGTTGTTATATTGCTGTCTTGGCTTGAGACGGAGCAACTAATTTGTTGCCTAGAATGCTGTCACAGACATGACGACCATTGAATATAGTTGTAATATTAAAGAAACAAAAAAAACACCCGCCGACGACATGTTGCTGTTGTTTCTCTCGTCGTGGTGCACATTGCACGTTGTGGTGTTGCTGCTCTTCTCGGGCGGGCAGATAAAAAAAGCACCATCAGCCGCCGCCGAAGTGGAACATATTCGACGCTATGGGTGTATTTGAGGTACTGTCATACTGCAGTAGTACATAATTATATGCATGTATAGGAACATCCACGAGGTTCCAGGTAATGTTGCCGTTCAGTGCCTCTACTCGTAGGACCCAGAAAATGTGTTCCGTAAGTGTGTATTCGTTCATAGATTGTTTGGGGCGGAGTTTCGCTTGTCTCGCCCAGCGCGCGATTGATGTAAGAATCCAAGAGCGCTAAAAACAGCAGCACGACCGCGGAACAGATACTGAGGCAGCTCAGTTTATGAGATAATGAGACAGATTGACGATGATTTATTTAAATATTTTTTCATCATCTTTATTTCCACTAATTGACCCATTTCCAACTCCTATAATCTTGACAGTCTAATTCCGAGTATTTTGTCCCCATATCGGGAGTGCGGTGCTAAAGGGTTAACTCGTCAACAGGTTTTACCAGCGACCTTCACAGGATATGCTATCATGTACGTAATGTACTAATAATATAAATAAGCGATGACACGATTAATGTGATGTCACTACACTTCGCAATCATTTGCCCAAATCGCCATGTTTTATGCATCTCTCTTTTGTAGTTTCAAGATGGGCGGCAACATCAGTTCAGTTCGTAGGACACACATATCGGTGTATATGCCAACGCAAAACTAGTCATGAAAAAGACGCTACTTGTACAACTCACCAAGCTCACTGCTATTTAATTTTAATTTTTCTTCTTTACTGCAAATAGTCTGCCCGTGTGCTCATTATGGTTGGCATGGCATGGCCGAATCACTTTGCTGTATTTCATTTGCAATAACGATCGATCGTGAATCTCTGTCTCGCAGTTTGTGAACACACGGCTCGTCTCTGAGGCATCAGAGGGGACACTGTGTGTGTGTGTTCTTCACATTAAACCGTTCTTCTACTCGTCGACATCCAGCACACCCAGTGTCCGTACTGATTCTTCACCCTAGAAAGATCAGCTCTGTGGTCACAAGCTACGACACAGAGATAATGCATCGTAATGCATTCGACAACGCAATGTCATGCCCTAGTACTGGGTACGACAGGCACAACATACATACGTCAGCAACAGAAATACATTAGAAGAGAGAATACGAAATGAACAAAAACAAAAACAAAATAATAATAAGAAAACAAATAAAAACAAAGATAAAAATAAAACAAAAATGAAACAAACAAAATGAAGGGGAAATCGAAGAAACAACCCAACCGGAAAGGAGAGCCAAAGCTCGGAAAAGAAACATGATAAAATAAAATAAAATAGAACACTGCACAGTAGTAGTGGTAGTAGTAGTAGTAGTAGTAGTAGTAGTAGTAGTAGTAGTAGTAGTAGTAGTGGTAGTAGTATTAAAAATAATGGTGATACTTTATCTGACGACTACTACACTGGTACACAACGCTGCTGCTGTTCGTTAGTTTATACCAAATCATCAAATGTGCGTTCTCTTACACTCGCAAATTTTGTGTTTTTGTCCGCGTGCTCATCAAATGCATTAGGGGTGGTTTTGCATGCATGGCCGAATCACCTTGCTGTATTTGCAATAATGGTTGTGTATCTCTGTCTCCTAGTTTGTACCAACTTAGCTCGTCTCGCAATAAGGCATCAGAACGGACTGATTGCGCTGGATGCAAATGCATTGAAACATCAGCGTCAAGGAACACAAAGCAGATGACATCACACACCAGGCTATGGGCCGAACAGGAAGGCTAATACAAAAATACATGACGCCAACAGGGGGGGGGGGTCTCCACGTAACGAGATCTGTGCACATAACATAGCTCATAGTTCCTGCCGCAGCGTGCAGCGGCAGCAGCAGTGACGACAGCTTACGGCAGGCGATGTTGGGGGGTTTGCGCATTTGCTCGATGACAATGCATAACGAACACGTATGCACGCATACCTGTCATATGCATATGCATGGACGGATCATCACCAGCTGACCGCTGACCACTGATGGGAACTGATCGAAGGACGGAGACCGATATTTTCGGGCCAACGCTTGAATGATGCCACTCAAATGCCAAGTGTTGGTTTATCCTCAAGACATACTTGTTCGGTGGTTCATAAAATTTAAAAAACGTCAGCTGTGAGTGGGACCGAATGAATCGTTGAAACTCAACTCTGAAAGCTGCGTGGGTACATCTATATTTCGCCAATACACCGCAGTAGTAGCACAACATTTACCGAAGGTCGTTCGTGTTATATATTTTATCCTCAAGAAATATGTCCTCACATTACCTCGCGTAATCAAGTCCGGGGTCACACGACAGGCTCCAGTCACTCTGGAGCTAAGGAATACCCCTGGGAAGAAACACGAACAAACCAATATATAGGTCGGTGGGTTTTAACGGTCTTTTTGAGCCGTACTGAGCCGGTCGCCCCGGCGGTGGGTACCCTCGAATGCTACTAAAATTGATTTTGAGGTTTGGATCCCGCGTGGGTCGGACAGCAGTGGTGCTGATAAATGCCGAGAGCGCCTATTAATGGCAGCGTAGGCAGGCGCGATTCAATGCGAGTCGACGAGGGAATAAGTAGCTGGAGTCTGGCGACAAAAATCAAGGCGCAACCGCGGTGGGAAAGGGGGAGGAGATCCTGCTTATTATTAGTGACCCCGAATCCGAATCTGAGTTTACGTCTAGGGAAGGAGAAGGAAAAAGAGTGCAGAGAGCGCAGATGATCAAACTAAAATATAAGGCATGAGTAGAAAGAACAGAAAAAACTGTCAATATTGGTATCAAAGAGTTTTGTGCAGGAGGGAGCAATTATTAACCTTTTCAGCATCGCACTCCCAATATAAGACACTTGGGAATAGAATGTGAATGTTTTTTGAGTTGAAAATTGGTAGAAATGAGTCTAGGGATTCAATAAACACTGCGGTCTCTAAGGAAACCTTTCGGCGGGGTTCATACTCTTCAAACAACCTATTTTTTGGGTTCAATATGAGAAAGACGAAACTATTCGATTCTAATGTGTGAGACGGAACTCCGGCTTCACAAATTCTACTTCACCGCTCTTGTCGCTTCATACGTCGTTTAGTATTTCTTCTTTATCACATGATATCATTCCGTGACATAATACGCGCGATCGGAGTATCACACACAGCTTGCGAAGATTAGTTTCGACAAAATATTCGATCTCACAGCTGGAGTGTATTTTAATTTTTACACTCAGTAATACATATAAAACCATTCACTCATTAATATCGAAACTGAACAATCTTCAATGTTTTATCCAACGTGGTATAAATGAGCCGGTCGCCCCGGTGGCGTATCGAGCCTAGTATACGTCAGTTTCGTGAGTTCGAGCCCCGCCGAGTGCATACTCGTATAAATTCGTTGGGGCTTTTTCTTGTGCACAAATTGACTTGCGGAAAGCGCGAGAGCGTGAGTTAGCAACAGTTGATGAAAAATCGACGAGCACTGGGATTGCTAAACCCTATGCGCGATAAAAATTGAAGGCAAGAACCGGGGGGAAGAAAGGACGACACCTGTGACCACAGCTTGTTGTCTAGAAGCTGGAAAGTAAGAGTGCGAAAAAAAAAAAAAAATGAAATGTACCACCAGGTTCCGTGCACATATACAACTTAAAACAGAAGAACAACCGTTCGTTCATGATAGTACTATTCGAACAGTCATTATATTTAGGCCTTTTGTGATATGATAGCTCGTTTGTGGAAGCGAAAAAAGTGTAGACTATTATTAGTATGCCGCCCGTCATGAGGTGCCAACAGCTAATAAATGAAGTATGCTCGAAAAAAGACTGCTGTGTGAGCGAGGGGGGGCATGCATTGCCATGTTGCATGGCATGAATATCTGGCATCGGCGTATCGGCATGTTTATGTGGGCAAAAGGTCAGGCAGCAGTGGTGATAAGAGCGCAGGATTGGATGCTGCAGCGCACCACTCTGAGAAGCGTGACTAGAGTGGAGTCGATGAAAGTATTACTGCTAAAAAAATGCTGTTGATCTATATACCTGGTAGTCCATGTATGTACTTCATTCCTGGTACCAAGGTACATATCATATCTTATGTATCGTGCTTGTGTTTCCCAACTAAATCTGCTGTGTGCGTATGTGCGTTTGCGTGTGTTCCGATCCAAAAATGAGAAACAAAAGCAGCGAAAATATGAAGAACAAGCTCTTCTCGCAAAAAGCAGCACCACTATAATAGCGAAAAACCAAGAGAACATCCAGTCTATACACCAACTTTGCAAAGCAGCTGCAGCAGCTGCAGCAGAGACACCACCAGCACCAGCACAGGCAGCGAGCAGCAGCAAGCAAGCAGCAGCAGAAGCAGCACAGAGCCGTCAAGTACCAAAATATCGGCAACGAGATCCGATTCAACGGTCGCCCGCCGCTGCTGCTTGCGAGGCGCACAGGCGCACAGGCGCAGAGCACGGCATGGCACTCTGGTGTCCCGGCTGTGTAGTGCATCTGAGGCCTCACATTTGTCCAAGCCGATCCTGGCCGAATCGCTTATGGCATGCCTGTGGCATGCCTGTCTAGTCCACCCATGCACTGCTTTCACTACCAAACTGTGCTGTCGTGCTGATGTTTCGTGTGCTTCTCGCCGAACACACTCGGAGACAATGTGAACAGCAGCAATGTTCCATGAAAAAAACAGCGAAAGTACTGAATCCACACACACAGCCAGCAGCGAGTAGCAGCGCCCAGCAACGTGCTGTGTGCGCCTCAGACACCAGACAAACGAGGTCTTCTAAATGCAAAGGGGTAGGCACTCTCAATCGTGGCTTCTCTTTGCTCACCTTAGATGTAGAGATTATTAGGCAGTGCAGAGTGGTAGTGTCGTGTGGTGATGTTTGTTTGTGTGGGAGAGAGGGTGTTGTTCAGTTCTTTCTGTCGTGCGCAACCATTACGTGGAGGCATGTCTGAAAAGGGAGGAGGGAGAGGGAAAAATTGTCCGATTTTGCGGAATGACTCTGCCGTGTGTTCTTCCTCCCAGGGATGCTACGACATATCATCATAGGTCCTTGCAACAGCCAGTAGACCCGACATATTCGTCATCTACCTGTGGTACCCATGTCGGTGGTGCCTCAGAATGTGTACCTCTCTAGGATGAAGAATCAGCACGGACACTGGGCATACTGATGTCGTTGTTGGGTAGAAAGAACTGAAGACAACACACAAGGTCCATCGGTCCTTGGTTATCCCACGTACATACAGTGCCTGGTGTGAACGACCGTCGTCATCGTTGATTGAATGACTGAATGAATCTGCTGCTGCTCTTTTGTTGTGTGTGCTGTGCTGGTAACGGAAGAACCAATCGGAAACAAGGAGATAAACAGGACACAGCACATCGTACGACAACCAAAATGAGAAAGAAGAGCGAAAAAATATCAGCCACCCAGCGACTGACTCCAGCTGCTAGCAGTAGCACCAATTTAAAAGCAGATCATCAGGAGAAGCCATCCAACCAACGCCGGGCGCAGCAACCATCATAGGTACAGAGATATTGAATTGGGTGTTGAACAACCCTATACGTTTAGGTCCTGGAGTGTAGGATCGTGCTTGGTCTACCTGAACAACAACGCACTGACTGCTGTTTTTGACGACAGCGGCGCTCATACCGTCATCATCGCCCCCGCGCCAGTACACAATACAAAACACAAAGCTACTAATAATAAAAAAAGGAAGAAAAAACACAGCAACAAGCGGATGACACCCGTGCGCACTCTTCATGTTACACGTTCATGTAGATAGATAGAGCGTCTGTCGTGCGGATGGGTAGTGATAAGTACCACGTCCGAAAAATACGTGGTGCTACGTACTACAATACTGTTTCATTTTTTATAATACTGTGTACGTAGTCTTTCTTGGGGGGCAAGCGGAATTATTACACGGTCGTTTTTTTCAGGCGCGAGTAGTGAGACGTCGTATGCACCAGTATTAATAGTCTGGACCTGGCACATCGTAGGCTTGACTCCGGATTTCACCTTTTTTTCGTATGATGTAGTCTATGTTTCTGATGGAGGCATGAATTGTGTCGGCTGTGACGTACCATGTATGCGTCTACCACCTTTGGTTTGTGTTTTTTTTCCTGGGGTATTCCTCAGCGCCAGAGTAAATTTAAAAGGAGCTTGTCCACCACGGACTTAATTATGCGAGGTAATGTGAGAACAACAAACAACAAACGACAGGTAGATAGAAGAGTACCCTCTCGTGTCGTATTATTGGTTCGCGTAAAATAATGTCGCATGCGTAGACTATAATTAATGCGACGATGATAATAAAAGGAGCATTTTCTTCACTCACTTACTATTAATATTACTTGGTCATCATCGTAACTTTTGTTCCACAGATTTTCACTTCAGAGAAAAAAGATTTTCTGTCTCGCGCATGGCGTGAGCTTTTAGTGTCCTATCACACAGCAGCACAAAACTGAGAGAGGGGAAGGATACTCCGTCGATCTGTAAGTAGCAGTACTTCTTGTACAAAAGACGGAGGGTTTCTTCCCGTAACAACGTAGTAGTAACCTTATAGTCTAGACTACTAGTAACTTTTCTTTTTTTTTGCACACTTAAGTCTTCTACTTTCCAGCTTCTGGGCAGCAAGCCGTGGTCACAGGTGTCGTCCCTTCTTCCCCCCGGTTCTTGCCTTCAAGTTTTATCGCGCATAATAAGGTTCAGCAATCCCACTGCTCGTCGATTTTTCATCGAGTGTTGCTATATCCCCACTCGGGGTCCGGCTAGTACTTATTGCACACGCGCATATATAATAGCAAAAGGTTCACATCATAGTCTATATTTTATAAAAACATTTCAAGGACGTCAGCCGTGAGTTAGACGCATTTGTTTATACTCACATCATCACCACAACCACCACCACCTTCAACACCACCAGCACCACACTCCGACCGTCTCTCTCATTTTCGTCCCGCTCGTCTTTTTTATCCATCGCATTTTGAATTTGCAACCAAGAGTGATTTCGTGGTCGATGCCTCGTTTTTTCTCGTTTTCAGCGAAGGAATAACGTATAATACTGCTAGGTATCAAACGATCCAGAGAATATCTGTTGTTGTTGTTGTTGTTGTTGTTGTTGTTGTTGTTGTTGTTGTTGTTGTTGCTGTTGTTGTTGTTGTTGTTGTTGTTGTTGTTCTCACATTAACTCGCATAATCAAGTCCGTGGTCACAGGACAGGTTCCAGTATCTACGAGCAGTCTACGCACGTATCCTAGGTACAGGCAATAATTCAAGTGTAGAGTATAGAAAAAAAATGAGTGCGGAAAAGTTGGAAGAATGAACTGAATATAATTGTAATCCGTGTTTGTTTGTTCGGTATCTAGTCTAATCGATTTTTCAGCTTTTTCCGACCGAAGTAATATTTGGAAAGGATCATTTTTGCTTGTCTTGAAAAAAAATCCGATATATTTGCTTTTTCGGCCACTTTTTCTCTATTCTTGACAACTTTTTTTTTTTTTTTTTATGCCACCGGTACAACTTTTCTCCCGTGCTTGACTTGGATTTGTGCGTTCCCGCCATAATATACGATCATATATCCACAGCTGTCAGATTTTGTCCCCCTCAGAAACGGGTTTTATAGTTTCCGCGCACAGACTGCCTAACATTACCCTCTTGACCCTGATAGCTACACTGTAGTTGCTAGGGGAGCCGCCAATCTATATCCTCAATGAGGACACACAACCCGTAATACGCGCGATCGGAGTATCACACACAGCTTGCAAATATGAGTTTCGACAAAAGATTCGATCTCACAGCTGGAGTGTTTGTTTTTTTCTTTATAATAAATATATACATCGTGGTGAGTGAGGGTATAAAAAAATGAAAAAATGTGGTTGATTTTAGGTGCTGAATGTTTAGGCATTATTAGTGGGGTGTTAGTCAGTTTGACCACTTGCGAAATGTTAATATCACTAAAACAGCTTACTTACCCGAACTAAAGCCTTATAACACTCTCCCTCCCTGAAACGGCGGGATAGCAGGTCGGCCGGATAATATATAAACGGGCGGACCTGTCAATATCCAAGCGGTTTCTTTTCCCTGGGATACCGGGGAGAAGAGTTTTTTTCAAGTTCGACATGGAGATAGTCTAAAAAAGCTTCTTATTATTGTGAACGGTGGGATTTGAACCCACGATCTAAACACAAATATGGTCTGTCGACGACGCCATTTGTTAAGATATTGTTCGTGGGGTATTAGTCCGTTTGACCACGTGCAAAAAAAGGTTGACCAATAATAGCTTTCCCTAACTAAGCCTTGTACGTTACATGATCCTGCATAATGTAAAAAAATATCCTCCAGCAGCAGCAAGCAGCACGCTAATTTCGAGAAGCTTTATCTCGGAGGCCTCCCAAAATGCGGGGAGTTCTCAAAACGGTGGGTTAAGCGGGTGGGTTGGTAATAACCCGTTTTTACCACATCACACTGAACTGACGGTTGGTTGCGTCTATTGCATGGAGCGGCGAGGAGGAGGGTGCTTACATATTATAACAATAAAAATACACTCCATTCCACACAGCTGTGAGATCGAAGATTTTGTCGAAACTCATCTTCGCAAGCTGTGTGTGATGCTCCGATCGCGCGTATTACGGGGTGTGTGTCCTCATTAAGGATATAGGTCGGTGACTCCCCTTGGAACTACAGTGTAGCTTGTACCAGGGTCAGCAGGGTGATGTTAGTCGGTCTGTGCGCGGAAATAATAAAACTCGCTCTTGAGGGGGACAAAATCTGACAACTGTGTGCGGCAGGAAATGCATCAGTTTATCAAGTATATACTGCAAGTCCTATAACCGATGAGGGGAGGGCGGAGTGAAAGAAACAAAAACAAAAACAAAAACTGGGGGCCGGGGGCGATGCTTAGACTATATATAAATGCATTATAAAAATAAAAATACACTGCAGCTGTGAGATCGAAGATTTTGTCTAAACTCATCTTTGCAAGCTGTGTGTGATACTCTGATCGCGCGTATTACTGGGCGTGTGTCCTCATATAAGGATATAGGTCGGCGACTCCCCTTGGAACTACAATGTAGCTATCAGGGTCAACAACAGGGTGATGTTAGTCAGTCTGTGCGCGGAAACTATAAAACCCGTTTATGAGGGGGACAAAACCTGACAGCTGTGGAAGGAGATGCATCAGGTTATCATGTGTGTCCTGTAAGTCGTACAACCGGTGAGGGAGGGCGGAGTTTTTAAGGGCGTGGGGGCCTGGGTTTGAACAAGAGGGAGCGGGGGGGGGGGGGGGGGAGGGGGAAACGGGAGGGGCAACTCAATCTGTGCGCGGAAACTATAAATAGAACAAATCTGACGGCTGTAGAAGGAATGCATCAGTTCATCATGTATATCCTGTAAGTCGTACAACCAGTGAGGAGAAGGCGGAGTGTTCGAAGGAGTGTGTGTGTGGGGGGGGAAGGGTATTTCCAACAGCTTTATGTCGCATAGATGTAGGGGTTTCCTATACGCGTGGTGCTAGGTCTAGGCGATGGTGCGGGTGGTGGGGAAGGAGGGAGTGTTGGGGTGTTGGGGGGGGGGGGGACGAATTGGAGCTACAGCATGGATGGCTAGGAAGATAATATACTTCGAAGTATATACCAGGATATGATTTGTCCCCTTCAAGGGTTAATAGCTGCTGCACATAGATGGAGTTGCCCCCCCCCTCTGCTACTCCCCCCCCCCCCTCTCCCGGCCCCCACGCGTTAAAAAATCTCCGTCCTCCCCTCACCGGTTATACGACTTACAGAATATACTTGATAAACTCATGCACTTCCTTCCACAGATATCAGATTTTATCCCCCTCAAGAACGTGTTTTATAGTTTCCGCGCACAGATTGATTAACATCACCCTGTTGACCCTGGTACAAGCTACATTGTATTTCCAAGGGGACTTGCCGACCTATATCCTTAATGAGGACACACACCCAGTAAAACGCGCGATCGGAGTATCACGCATAGCTTGCAAAGATATGTTTCGACGAAATCTTCGATCTCACAGCTGGAGTGTATTTTTATTTTGACAATAATATATGGTGACAACGGTCAAATCCAAACCCAGTTGTCGCCGCAGCGTGGAATGTTGTCGGCGCATTAAAAAGTTCCCATAATAGGTAGTATGATTTATGCTGTTGTTGTATTACAGCTAGCAGTATAGTAGTAGTAGTAGTAGTAGTAGTAGTAGCAGTAGTAGCAGTAGTAGCAGTAGTAGCAGTAGTAGCAGCAGCAGTAGTAGTAGGTAGTCGGTCCCTACAACAGGTCTGTATTGCTCGATACTACTACTGCGCTATCCGTTGTGATTGAATCACGTCGATTACGCAATAACAGCAACGCCCCCCCTCCCCGACCAATAATATTGAGGATACATTGTCCCCTCTCCCCACCCTGGTGAAATGACTCAATCTCGAAAGGGATGCGGGGTGATGACTAAGTAAGCAGGCAACAAACAAGGACCCCCCTCTGATCAAATGACTATTAGTAAGTAAGGCAGGCAACAAGCTAGTATGCATGACCTTCCCTCATCCCCTTCTCTCGCTGGGGATATGGCAGCAGCGTTCGCGTTTCCATCATATTTTGGCATTCACTGTTGCCCCCCCGCCCCGTCCCCCTCCGAGAGGATATATGGCAGTATATATTTTAGTTCTTCTGTTCTCAAGAATACGTTTATTTCCCCCCCCCCGCCCTCGCTCGCTGGCGATGTGGCGGTATGTAGCTGATGATGATGATGTTCTTCTGTCTGCATAATGATTCATGTCCCTCGGGAATATCGTGGTAGCCTGTGTTCTTCCGTTTGGAGCACCCCTTCCCCTCGAACACCTCACGGCGATTCGCGCCTGGTACAAGTAACGACTGCCTGGTCGGTGAAAACCCAACGCGCTCCGTCCCGGAATTGTACGGGCGCGAGGGTCAACGGCCTCACAGACGACGACCACGTCATGACAATGGGTACATCCCCCCGCCCCGGCCTCGTAGTAGGTGAAAACCCGACGTGCTCCGTCCTGGGAGACGAATGGGTCCGCGACCATGCATGCCCGATAGTACCCCTCCCCCCACACCCTCCTTGTTATCTCTGGAAATGCCCACCTCCAGAAAAACTCGAAGCTGGCGTCCATAAGGAAGGCAGTACGCACAAGGTGCCGAACCCGACTCACAAACGGTTCTTCGACTCAGACTCATACACCATGGTATGTACGGAAAAGGTGCATGCACCGTTTTCTTTCTGAGGCGTCCCATTTGAGGAGCTCTATAATACCTCACTCACCCAAAACTGACTTTCTTATACCTCACCCAGAAACTGATTTTGAATCGCCGAGATTTTTTTACTCTTGCGCCTTTGACCCCAGCGCTTTCGCATGTTGTTTTTGTTTATATTTTTCTGCATAATTCCCGTTTTCCCTTTTCTCTGGCCCCGTTTCCCTCGCCAATGTGCGGAAGTGATAGCTCTCGCGCCTGTCGATCCCGCCATTCGCTGGAGTGTTCTGTACACTTCTTCCCGTCTTCCGTTCTTCGTTTGAGGCTTTCTGCTGTAGCATTTTCCCTGAGGCTTCGTAGCCTCGCAGGGTAGAGGTGTGGGAGTAGGTTGTGAAGAGCCGCATCTTCGAGTCATGTTCTAGACCGTGGAACCGGTGCTTCCGCGAATCTTCCATATTTCTGATATACGGCTCATCAAGGTGGGCTAGTGTTATGGTGTTCCCCTGGGAGCTTAACAAGGCGTAATATATGAGATACCGCTGGATATAAAGAGTTTCACATGTCTTTATAAGAGAAAGGAGATTATGCTTTTGCCTCGCGGAAATGCTCGCTATTCAGTTCGTCCGTGGCGTGTGTGGAACTAATACAAGAGCTTATCTAGTACAATTGAGTGATCAACGTGGAACCTGTCTAGTAGAGAAACCTGCAAAGGGTGGCCTGTGTCTGTAACAGCCCCTTGATCTTATTATATAAAACTGAAAGCGATATTGTACCAGATGAACGAATCCTTGGCCCTAGGTATATAAACCGTTCATATCGCAAAAAAAAAAGCAAAAATTTCCGACGACTGTGGTAAAGAAGTCCCGTCTTTCAGAAAAAAAATAGCCGAAAAGTGCAACCTCTATATCGTACTACTAGTACCACGCGCCCTTTACTTACAGTAGTAGCAGAATGCAGCTCGAACCCTTCAGCCTTCATGCAAGTCGCCGAGCAAAGTCACGGTCCTTCGCGCTTCCTTCTGCCTTCATGCGACTCGCCGAACTCGCCATGGCTCTTCGCGCTATTAATAGGTGCCGGCGATTGTCTGCCTGGTTGGTGTTATGGTGTGTCTTCGTGTTTTTCTGTATACGCTCTTTGTATACGCTCTTTGTATGAGCAATAACATACCACCCGTCCCCTCCTTGTTATTGGTCAGTATGGTCTGATTTCTATTATTCGGAAACTGTCGTGTGAGTAGGAACTTGCTGTCGTGTGACTCAGAAAGTGCCGTGTGAATCGGAAACGGCACGCACATATACAAGCATGACAGTATTATGAAGCATGTGCTCTGTATCCGTGCACGTGTATGGTAGCACTAGGCCTCAAGCCACGACTTGATCTGATTCGATGTATGTACTTGATAGTGACGCGCTCGCATAACGGGTAGCACAGCAGTCCTCCAGTAGAACTTACCACTTATTCGAGAAAATGGTTGACGCAGATTGTGTACGAGGCGAAGGGGGTTTCACCCTACATTTGGTTGGTGGCGTTTCATTGAGTTAGGGTTGGGGTTAGAGTATACTTGGTACATGATTTAAAGACTATGTCAACCATTTTCTCGAGTAAGTGGTGAGGTACCCTCGCCACGTGCTAGGAACCGAGTGCTGTAATTGGCTGTGATTCGAGTTGGTCCGTACCCTGCTTTAAGTAAGCAATACGTCACACGCGGGGCTTTGCTGCAGCGATTAGCGTACCGCAGGACTATGGGGGCTTTGCCTACCGGTGACGTTCGTTTGACCCTTTAGAATTCTTGCCTCTGTGAGAGCCGGTTCACGCACAGCTTGGTCATGGCCAAGCTGCCACCCACCCATCCTCCCCTGGTCACTCTCATAACCTGACCCAATCAAGCAAGTATTGCAGGATACTAAAAAGAGAGTTTTGGCTATTTGGGTTTGACTGGAACTGGCTGCTGTGGTCAACGATAGATCATCTATCTGATGCACCTTGTCCCTTCTGTCGATTTTATCTTCAGGGGTCCCCCAAGGGGCGGGGGGGGCAGGGGGGGAAGGTGGGAGGCGGAGGGGGGGGGGGGGGGGAGGCAGGAGGGGGGGGGCAGGAGCGGGGGGGGCGGGGGAGGCTGGGGGGTTGAAGGAAGGGGAGAGGGGGGGGGTTGCCTCAACAGAGGGCGTCTTTGCCTCAACGGGCAGGACACAATGACGGTGTATATCACGCACCTGGTGATAACATTTAGGGCTTCAAAACACTTGTTATCACCTGGTGTTGCATTAGTCAGTGGTGTGCTATATAAACCCACCCCTGTTATACATTTGGTGTAGTCGGTTGGAACTGAACGACACGCATCAATCACCGAGCGAGATAGTATACTCTAGGGGGTGTGATGAAAGGAGGGTATGATGACAACAGCAGTGGTTACAAAGGGCTGCGATAATCCGAATATGCTGCGGAGAAGCGCGAATGCCCCTCCTGCTTGTGATTGGGATTATAATTATAGGCATACGGTCGTGTTGGTCTTGGCCGACTTGCAACATTGAAATTGACCACAAATTACCGACGGAAGGACGTGCAAGATTGAAATTGAGCACACCATGACCTGCAGGAAGCAGGAGGGGGTCGACGTGATCGTCCTGCATTTCGGGGGAGCAGATATATCTTCGGGGCGTTCTACCGACTATGAGGCATGACACCGCAGGGGGTGTGGTACGCAACGTGCCTGTGTTGACAAACCGGGAGGTTGTTGTCGGCTTTAATATGTTCCACGTCCCGCTTGGTATACTCCATGGGTGTTGTACACAACGTCCCGGGGAGGGTATACACGTACCTGGTATACACCGCCGTCCTATGCGGCGGCGGTTGCCTCAAACTCCAGGGCACGTCAGCGATTGGGTATGGGTTGTGACATGCGGCAGTTTCCGCCTGCGACAGGCCGAATGCGTGTGTGCGTGTGTTCCTCGCGTTAAAGTGATATTTCCAGCCATCTACATCCGATATCTCGGATGAACACCTTTCTGAGCGTCATGACCCGTATAGTATAAAAGCTACCGTATGTATACATGCCACCGCGGTAGCACCGCCGTTTGTTGTGTTTGTTGACACGGACGAGGACCAACCCCCGAATGGGTAGGTAGGGTGGGCCGCAACTAGACCAAGGCCGGCAGAAGGTTGTCTTCGTTAATAATTATGAGGACCAACGCCCGCATGGATGGGTAGAGTGGACCGCAACTGAACCAAGGCCGGCGGAGGGCTGTTTTTTCATGGCCGGGGAGGTTGTTAGTGGGTGAGCTTGCGAAAGTCCCACGTCACCCGGAGGGATGGACCGAATTTCCCGGTGGCCATTTCCACCGCACCTGACCCTCAGGGATGAAGCCGGGTTGACACACTCACGCATCTGTTTACGACGACGGCAGCTTGCGCTGCAGGAGTAGTAACGGTGACCGCTGGTAAGGACAGCTCGCGCTGGTGCTATCACGGAAACTGAAGAAGGATACGCCAGCTAGGTAGGCTAATATCGCTGAATTACGAATACATTTAAGTTGGGTAGACACGTTCAGGACATACGAAAGCACTTGGAATTGTGAGCGGTAAGCTCAAGATTTACGTTCCCTATCCGCGCCGGAGTATAAGAATGAAACGTAAATGAAGGCAGAGAAGCTAATAAACAGACAGCCAGCACAAGCAAACGACGCAGATGACACCACCCAATAAACGTCGGGAGCAGCCACCGCACTGGGTTTCGAACGAACCTACTATTGCAGGAGTAGGAGCATCACCGCATGGTCTACATTGTTGGTTACATAACACTATTCACTGAGCTACGTAGTCACGTTGTGACTACGTAGCTCAGTGAGTGGATGTGACTACGTAGCTCAGTGAGTAGTGTTAGCCTCTTTAGAGCCCCCGAACCCCTCCCTATACTATATCCAAGTAATTTTGTCCCCAAAACGGGTTTCCAGTTGTAAAGCGGTTAAGGTAATTAGCGGGGTATCAGTCCGCTTGACCACTTGCAAAAGGTTAACCAATTAGCTCACCCAAAGTAAGCCTTTTTACACTCTTCCCCCTGAAACGGTGGGATAGCAGGTCGGCTGGATATACGGGTGGACCTGTCAATATTCAAGTGGTTTCATTTCCTGCGGATACCGGGGACAGTTTTTTTCAAGTTCGACATGGGAAAATCTGAAAAAGTTTAATATGATGGTGGATGGTGGGATTCGGACCCACGACCCAAAATAAACATGGTCCTGCCGACGACACCATTTGTTAAGGTAAATAGTGGGCACTTGCAAAGGTTAACCAATAGCTTGCCTAAACTAAGACTTATAGCAGTACAGTAGCGGCTACGGTTTAAGAGAGGGTCGTGCGAGCCTGATATTTCTCTCTTAAACCGGGACTTCTCTTATATCGTATTGGTTACGATATAAAAGAGTATTCTCCTAAACCGACTGCCCGCTGCGCAGGGCATGGTGTCTGCAGCTGTGTGTGTATTCGTCTGTTGATGTGTGTGATGGCTGCGCGACTCTTCCAGAAAAAGTCCGATTCAAGAGAAAATCCCCGAAAAAAGACCAATTCTCTCTTAAATCGATTTTAGTCGTGTCACGCCAGTTTGACTCTCTTAGATCGGTACTTTCTCTTACACATTTTCTCTTAAACCGTAGCCGCTACTGTAGTGCTATACCTTGTGACTAACTAAGCTCAGTGGATAGTGCTTTAAAACGAACAAAATCTATTTTTGCGTGTCCGCCAATTGATTCTCACCAACTTCGTAACATGGGTCTCCGGGGCTCTGCCCTTGCAACCCACTACCACCACAGCAGTACTCAGTAGCAAACTATTGTTGAGGACTTTAGTGGGGTATTAGTCCGTTTGACCACTTGCAAAAGGTTAACCGATAGCTTACCCAAACTAATCCTTATAACACTCTCCCCCCCTGAAACGGCGGGATAGCAGGTCGGCCGGATATACGGCGGACCTCTGTCAATTTGGCAGACCTGCAGGGGGCACTCTGTGTCCCCCACCTTTAATTTCACACTATCATAACCATTCACGTCTCCAGCGCGCGCGCTCGCAAAAACGTTAATTATTTTCCATTCTTTATTTTCTGGGGGAGAAAGCGAAAGTATGAATGAAGTCGGTGGGAATCGAACCCACGACCCATTGTTTATTGGATATATAGCACTGCCCACCGAGGTACAGAGTCACGTGGCTACGAAGCTCAGTGGGTAGTGCTATACCAGGTATAACCAACATCCATCACCTGCGCACTGTTTCTGACACAGTTAGTCGCGCCCATACCGTCATCATCGCCCTCGTGCCCAATTAAAAAAGACGGAAAACACGGCAACTAAACAGATGACACCGCCCAGTCGGCGTCGGGGCAGCGCCCAAACTGGCCTCCGAATGCGACTACTAGATACAAGGGCTAGTGTTTTGGTGTGTCACTCTGAATGTGCTATCTGTATGAACAATAGACCAACCGTCCATCTGTTATGGTATTAGTGGGGTATTTGTCCGTTTGACCACTTGAAACTGGTTAACCTATAGCTTACCCAAACTAAGCCTTATAACACTCTCCCCCCTGAAACGGCGGGATAGCAGGTCGGCCGTATTTGCGGCGGACCTGTCACTTATCCAAGTGTTAAATTAAAGGTGGGGGACACAGAGTGCCCCCTGCAGGTCTGCCAATTGAGCAGGTCCTCGGAGAGTACTCACTTTCGTTCCTTCGTAGAGATATAGCTTTATTCGTCTCCACCAGAGCCCGGGATAGCTTCTGAGATCGGAGGCGCGTGCCTCCGATCTAATTCCTAACTTCCCCGAATATAAACCGCCAACCTTATCATACGAAACCCATCCGGATACCTACAGGCCTTTCGAGGCAGTATCTTAACACTAGCCCACCCTGATGAGTCGCATATGCAGAAATATGGGAGATTCGGGGAAACTCCGGTTCTACGAACTAGACCATGAGTCGAAGATGCGGCTCCTCAAACCCCACTCCCACACCTCTAACCGTCTGGCTATGGAGCCAGGAACACGCGAAGAAAAGCAGTAGAAAGAAAAGCAGACCCTACAGCAAGGCAATAGTCACCCATCAAAAACCTGCCGCATGCCGCCGGTGTGGCGGGGGGGGCAGAAAAGGCTCTAGAACCTGCCGCATGCCGCCGGTGTGGCGGGGGGGGCAGGAAAGGCTCTACGGTAAACCAACCACAGAAAAGGTACTATGGCGAGGCGAGCCCTCGTCAATATGGAGGGGAACACAGGCGCTAACACAAGGGAGGAGTCATGCGAAAAACCTCCCGCGGGCCATCGGCAAGGCGGGGGGTTAGACGAGGAAACGACGAATACCCGGGATGGAAGGTGTCAACACCTACAGCCCCGCTAGGGGAGGAAGTGTTTAGACGAAAAAAAAACAAAGCAGAACAAATACAACACACAAAACATAAAAGAAGACACAACAAGCCGTTTCACTCCCTGGGGTACCAGGGAGAGTATTTTTTTGCATTTTTCAAGTTCGACATGGGGAAACTCTTTAAAAATTTATTATGGTGGATGTGGGGCTTGAACCCACGACCCAAAAAAAACATGATCTGTCGACGACGCCATTTGTTTAGGTATTACAGTCAAACCCCGCTTAAAGACGCATATCGGTACTTTTTTTCAAGGCGTCTTTAACGCGGGGAATCGTCTTTAAGATTCCGGGGACGATAACGCACCATCCCCGGGGCCGATGGAGGCATAACATACATCAAAAGACGCGCCGTTGCAGCAGGTATACTATAACGAAACGAGAATCCACAAATCTGACCGTCACAACGTTGCCGTGGTTGAAAGTGGAATGTACTTAAAAACCAAGTTTATACAGTAGTTGCCGCACCGCACCGCCCGAAATAAAATGCTCCGAGAAGTGGGTTCAATGTTGCAGGATGAAGGTTATTATGACTGCAGTGAACTCTCTCTCTCGGTTGGTGTCGACTGTGTTTTTCTTATTATCTTCTCGTCCTCATGTTGGAAACCTCGCCGATATATCATTCACCACCTCTGTTCCAACTTTGACATGTCAAATCCTACCTGATAAGGACACAGATGGACATCAACTCAGAAAAACGGTGAAGATAAACAACGCTAGACAACAACAAGAGAACCTGCTCTCTTCTGGCAGTCTGTGCACATTCTCTGCTGCCCGTAGCCTTCGTCTCCGATGCCCACACCACAAAACCCATGCATGGCTCGCCCGCAAGGGCACTGGTGAATCGCTGAGACCGGGACAGATTTCATCTTGCATGTTGGTTCACCACACGCTTTCGTGTGGGAGGCAGACGGACCGTCAGCAGACGAAAGGAATCTATCCATGTCCACGCAGCAGCAGCAGCAGCAAGCAGCAGCAGCAGCAGACCGCTCTCTGGCAGTCTACAGGTGTGCTGCACCATTTTTTGGGGGGCCCCGCAGCGTAAACAATACACCCCCCCTTAAACTTGTACATCTGCGGGGCACCCTGGTTCAGATTTTTTTTTCGTCTTTATAGCGGGGAGTTGACTTAAGAAGTGCGTCTTTAAGCGGGGTTTGACTGTAGTCGGGATATTAGACCAGTCCGTTTGACCACTTGCGACTGGTTAACCTATAGCTTACCCGAACCGAGCCTTATTTTATTTTATTTTATTTTATTTCTTTTTTTTTCTCCTCACACTTTTTTACTTTCCAGCTTCTGGACAAGCCGTGGTCACAGGGGTCGTCCCTTCTTCCCCCCGGTTCTTGCCTTCAATTTTTGTCGCGCATAGGGTTCAGCGGTCCCACTGCTCGTCGATTTTTTCATCGAATGATGCTACCTCACGCTCTCGCGCTTTCCGCAAGTCAATTTGTGCACAAGAAGAAGTCCCAACGAATTTATACGAGTATGCACTCGGCGGGGCTCGAACTCACGAAACTGACCTATACCACCAGGCTCGAGGACAACCTGATACGCCACCGGGGCGACCGGTCTTTAACACATCGCTGTTGGTTAAATTTAAGGTCTGATTTATGTTACTTTACTGTCGTGTGATCCGCAATCGACCATGGGATTCAGAATCTGTCTGTTGTGCGATTTAGAACTGTCGTGCGACCCAGGAATAAGCACGTACACGCGTACAGCACGACCGTATAATGAGTCGCGGAATATGCCCACAGGTGCGTACGAGTATGGCAATGGTAGCACCCTGGCTTAGGCCACGCGCTGCGCTGATTGGCTGAGATTATTTACCCGCGGGTTCGCATAATGAGTAGTATGGTTCTCAGAAGAGCACTAGGACTTGATGTGATTGGCTGTGTTAGGGGTTGGTTCTTACTTCTATATCAAGTATGCAGCGCGCCATGTGCTTAGGGGTGACGTCTTTGATGACGTTTTGTATTGCCTTTTATATCCCTTGTCAGTACAAGAGCCGGTCCTCGTAGCTTGGATATGGCCAAGCCACTCCGCCCCCCCCCCTCTCTTTCACTCTTGTATCCTGGATAAACCAAGGAAGCTTCGCTTTTTAATAGTAAGAGAAATCCACTGTCTGGGTTTTGTAAGGCGGTCGGCTGTGGTCTCGCGATAGACACACCTGTGCCCCTTCTGCGGATCATATCATCAAAGATCCCCCAAGGGTAATCTTTCACACTAGGAGTACATTGCTGCCTGTGGTCTGTCCCCCACCCAATGTGTATTTACGTCGGCAGTGTCCATACCGACATATCATACCCAAAAGGGAACACAAATGGCAGAGGACAAGGAAGAAAAAGGGACGAAGAAGGGGACGAAAGGGATGAAAGGCAAAAACCGGTTCAGCAAGAACCAGCCTACCGCGGTGTATAGTACCGCAGTATCGGCCGGCACTGTGCCCCCTCGAGGGGGGTGGGGCAGGCGATCCAAACGACCAAGAGCAAAACACGACAAGGTGGTCGCAGTGTTTGAGGTTGCGTAGACAGGTTCTACGTATACCTACTAAGATTGCTCGGTCTACTGCGGCAATGCCTTGCTACCCTGTCTGCCGTTTCCTTCTCGATTTTTCTTCAACCGCCACCCCTTCAGCTGTGAAGTTCACCCACGACACAACTGATTTCATGCAGGTAGTTGGGGAAGTAATTCAGACGTCCGACATAGAAAGTAGCCCGCGCCATGACTAAGCAAATCCTGGTCATAAGTGTGCCAAAAAAGCGTGTGGGTTCAATTCTTACACAAAAAAAAGGATGAAAAGCTCTTGTTTTTTGTTACCAGGTACCATTTTTCTTAGATCAGGGCATAATAGTATTCCAAGCCACTGAGGGATCCACGGGTAGCTCCCCTTTGCTGTTCGGAGTTCGCAGAGACAGTGCTATGGCCGAGGGCGGCCAAAAAGAGTGGGAAATGGTGCGGGGGGGTCGTCGATGCGGCGGACCGCTTCATGACGAGATGGCACAGGGGCGAGGCGGAGAAGAGTTGGCTGTACACCACGCAGCAGCGGACGCCACGAGCAGCGACAAGGGGAGAAACCGGGGGAACGGCCGGGGGGGGAAGGGGGGGCAGCCGTACTGATACAACTGACTGACTGTTCAAACAGCTGTCGTCCACGAATGAATGCAGAAGAAACGATATGGTATATCGTCTGTGTAGCAAGGTACCGGTTCGCCTAATAATGGCGCATGAGCTACGACAACAGAGGTGGTGGCAGTTTTCGTCTGAAATGGTTTCTGAATGACGGGACTTACTTCTTGACCAAAAATCGTCGGATATAGGCCTTTTTTTTCCGGGTGATCCTCGTTGTATGCCTAGGCCATGGGATTTTTCATCCGGAATCGTATCAGTTTTACTTTTAAAAATTTCTCCAAATCAGTTTCTGGGTTAAGACAGGTAGGTCTTGAGCTTTTGAAGCGAGGAACCTCAGAAAAAATGTGGTGCACCTCTATCGAGGCACGCGTCTAATAGTAAGTGTAACGTGTTCTACTACTTGAATAATAATCGCCCTGAACCCTACACAGTGAGTGAGTGGCAGATTTGCCTTGCTTTTGTCGAGTTCAACGGGGGGAGCGCGAAAGCGACAGAAATGAGATACTTGCGGTCTTGCTTGAAGCTTGACATTTTTTATTTTTTCTTGTTTCGCCTTGTTTCTCTCTTTGTTCCCTTGTTTTTCCCTCCCTACCGGCCGTACGCTGGTATCTTCTTCCTGTTCTCCGTGTTGTTTTCGTCCGTACAACAACAACAGTTGTTATCCGGTGCTGCTGTTTGTTCCTCTTCTTCAACACGAACGTTGTTTTTCTGGAAGTCTTTGCGATTTTCTCGCATCGCATTATTCAGAACTCCTGTCGGGTTTTTGGTCTTTTTTGTTCTTGTTTTATTATTTTCACGGTCTGGCTTGTGGTTTTTGTTGTGTGTTCTAGTACCCGGTACGCTAGCCTTTCTTCACCTGCTTTTTCACCTTGATTAATTGTGGTTGTTGTTTTTGGTTTCTCTGTCTCACAAGCAGTCTCTGACCACATTATTTATATTTCTCTAGGATAAAGAACCTGCACGGACGCTGACTGGGTGTACTGAAAGTGATGATGGTGGTGTCGTGGGGTAGAAAATAGAAAGAACGGTTAACGTGAAGACGGCACACATTGTTATATATGCAAGAATGTCGGAACAGTCTGGAGTTTGGCGGAACGGAAAGGAAATGTCGGAGAGGTAGGGGGGGGGGGGGGGGGGGTTCCAGGGGAAAGAATGGCGGGAAAGATAGGAGAGTCTCGGCAGCATCAGCATGGTACAGCAGCAGCACAGCAGCAGCGAGTATCGGACACGACAACCGGTTGAGGTAGAAGGAAGAAGTGCCCACGAAGCAGAGACAGAAGCAGCAGTAGTAGCAGCAGGGTGAAGCTCGGGAGCATAAGGGGTATAGAGGCCGCACGGGGGGACGCCAATCGCAATCTCCTACCCACCTACCCATCCACCCACCCACCCGATTGCTTCACGAGCAGGAAGGCCACAGCGCGAGGCGGGGGGGGGGGGGGGGCGAGAGGAGGGAGGGAAGGAGGGGGGGGGGTAATCTCTTCTTCTTCCGTTGTTTTGATTTCTTCGTAGGGGGGGAAAGGGGTTGATGAGGTTATCTGTCGGGGGTGGAGGGCAGGTCAGCCGCGCACAATAGCCGGGATAGATAGGGAACGGGGGAGGGGGGGGGGGCAGGGGAAACGGGGCGAGGGAGATCCGCCAGTTCCCATCCCCCTCCCCCGGGGAGAACGCCATGATATTAATGAACACGCATTTTTTCGTGGAGAGGAGGCCAAAGAAATAAAAAAACACTCCATGACCAGCTGTGAAATCGAAGATTAATGTTTCGTCGAAACTCCCTTTTGCTTTGCAAGCTGTGCGTGATACTCCGATCGCGCGTATTACTGCGTGTGTTGTTGTTGTTGTCACATTAACTCTTTCTTGTCAACAATCTAGAGTCCGTGGTCACACTAAGATGCTGGAGCCCTAGGAAGATCCGAAAAACCAAAAGAAATCAAAATTCGTCCATGAAATACTACGCTTTCCCGCCTAAAACGCACGATACGAAGAAGGGCGCACAAGTGAAAAGGTCCAATGTGCAAACTGAACTCACATGGCCGCGGGTATCCACTTAACTACATCATAGAGTTCCCCCGTTCCCACAACTAGCCAACTCGCGGCTACAAAGTACAGCGGTTGAGCTGCCTGCACTGTACGAACCGCACGGTAATTGTGAGCACATACGAACGCGCCTGCTGTCTGGAGTGCTGTCAGAGTGACGACCCGCGGGCATGCAGTGGAACAAGAGCAATCGAACCAAAAACCACAAAAGAAATACCGGTATCAATGTGCATAGGTCGGTGACTCCCCTCATGTGAGATCAATCAGCAATTTCACTTATTGTGTCTTTATTTTATTTTTTCGAAGTTCTCATTGTGTTTCTTGCTTTATTGTGCGTTTCTGTATCCAGTGTGCGTGTTCTTCTCATAAAATTGATATTTCCATCTATTTACACGCAGCACAACCAGTGTCCGCGCTGCTGATGCCTCGTGGAGAGACGAGCTTTGTGGTCACAACCTATGTACGAGGAGACAAAATATACCCGTGATACATTGACATTGAATTGGCATTGAAAATACAGCAAAGGCGATTGGTCATGAATTATTTTGTTTTACGTAGTCCTTTTGTTTATCTTTTTTATGGTCTGGTGTTAGGGTTTTCGGGGGGTATTAGTCCGTTTGACCACTTGCAAAAGGTTAACCAATAGCTTACCCAAACTAAGCCTTATAACACTCTCCCCCCCTGAAACGGCGGGATAGCAGGTCGGCCGGATATATTATGCGAGTTAATGTGAGATGTGAGAACAACGGCGGACCTGTCAATATCCAAGCCGTTTCATTTCCTGGGCATATACCCGGGAGAGTATTTTTCAAGTTCGACATGTGGGGAAAATCTGAACAAGTTTATTTATGGTGGATGTGGGGCTTGAACCCAGAACCCAAAAACCCATTGTCTGTCGACGACGCCATTTGTTAAGGAAATAGTGGGGTTTTAGTCCGTTTGACCACTTGCAAAAGGTTAACCAAAAGCTTACCCACAGCCTTTTAACACTGGCTTGTTTTGTTCCCGGTACGCTATAATACGACAACATTTAACTTTTGATTGTTTGGTTTACTCTGTCTCACAGTTCCAGTCTGTGCCCACGTAATAATTTGTATCTCTCTAAGATGAAGAATCAGCACTGACTCTAAATGTATACTGATCTCGTTGGGAATACGTAAAGCACAAGACAACACGCAACAATGGTTTTAGTTTATATTTTTCCCCTTTCTTTCTACGATGGTCTGACTTGTTGTGTTGTTGTGTTCTCGTATCCGGTACGCTAGCACAGCAGCATTTCACTTGCTTTACCTTGCTTGATTAATTGCGGTTGTTTTGGGTTTGCTCTGTCTCACACGCTGCAGTCTGACCACAGAATTTGTGTATCTATCTCTAGGATGAAGAATCCGCACGGACACTGGGTGTACTTTTTTCTGACGATCATCGGATGTCGTTGGGTGTGTGTGTGTGTGTGGTAGAAATAACGGTATAATGTGAAGACAACACACACAACAACAATGCTAAACGCATTGAGCACGCGAGCGAAAACGAAAGTATGCAAGCCAGCACACCAGACCATTTGCTGCAGTAGAATGAAAAGATGAATAAAACAAAAAGGAAAAATGAAAAAGCATTCGGAAAGAAAGAGGGAACCAGGTAACCCACCTGTTGGTCTTGTTTTGTTTTTGCTCTGTGTTGTGTGTTCACATTAAACCGATATTTCTACCCAACGACATCATCATCAGTACACCAAGTGTCCGTGCTGATTCTCCATCACAGATAGGGAGTCAAATTATTATGTGGTCACAGACTTGCAGCCTTTCCTTTCAGATCTTCTTGCATCACATTCTTCAGAACAACTGTCGTTTGTTTTCGTTTCGTTTTCGTCTTGTTTTTGTTTTCGTTTTTTTTTACGGTCTAGCTTCTCGTACCCCAGTGCTCGTACCCGGTACGCTAGCACTTCACTTGCTTTAAGTCGTGCCTTGATGAATTGCGACTGTTTGGTTTTCTCTGTTTCGCAGTCTGATGTTGAGGAAATTAGTGGGGGCCAGATAATTTTGTACCAGGTATCTCTGTAGGATAAAGAATCAGCACGGACTCTGGGTCTACTGACGATGATGTCGTTCTGGGTAGAAAGAACGGTTGGGTGTGAAGACGACACACAAAAGCTTGTTTTGCTGCGTTATCGTACCCTGTACGCTTGCATTTAACTTGATTTACCATGATGAATTGCGACTGCTGTTTGGTTTTCTCAGTCTCACAGTCTGTGACCACATAATTTGTATCTCTCTTGAATGAAGAACCAGCACGAACACTGGATGTACTGATGATGCCGTTGGGGAGGCAGAACGGTTTAATGTGAAGGCAACACACACAGACTGCGAGACAGAGTAAACAAAACTATCGCAATTAATCAAAGTAAAGCAAGTGAAAAGCTATCATAGCGTACCGGGTACGAGAACACAACACAACAAGCCAGATTATTATGAAGATGAAAAAAGAAACAGAAAAAAAGGAAAACAAACGGAAGGAGTGCCGAACAATGTGACGCAAGAAGGCCACAAAAAGGCTGGAAGATGAACGACATATATATATGCATCATACGTGCTGAAGAGGAACAGATAATTGTCTGTTGCACGGACGAAACAACACGAATAGATAGAAGAAACCAGCATAAGGCCGGCGGGGAGGGAAAATAAGGGAACACATAGAGAGAAACAAGAGGCAAAAAAAAGACAAGACAACAACAAGAAGGGTGTCATTAGTAGAGTGTTTGCGAAAAACGTTCTTCGTTAAAAAAAAACTCAAAAATCCCCTTCTAAAATCCCGCCGAAGGTAGGATATGCGGTACTTTTCTAAAACTTTGCTGCCGCTTTCTGTGGTCAAAAATGGCAAAAACCGACGGTGCCAACCCGTCGGTAGCCTCGTTGGACATTTGTGGGTCTGCAATGTCCCCTTCTGGGAACACCAGTCCTCGGCTCTTTGGGCCTATAATGTCCCCTTGCGGGAGCACCAGGCCTCGGGAGCAAGATGCGAGTCCGAACCCGGGGTTTCTCGCCTCGGGTCCTCCTCACTCGCTGGCGGAAACTTGTAAGAAGCCGCCCTCATTGCACCCGAAAAAGAGTCCAACACCGACGGTGCCAACCCGTCGGTAGCCTCGTTGGGCATTTGGGTCTGCAATGTCCCCGTCTGGGAACACCAGTCCTCGGCTCTTTGGGCCTGTAGTGTCCCCCTCAGGAACACCAGGCCTCGGGAGCACGAGGCGAGTCCGAACCCACGGTTTCTCGCGTCGTGGCCTCTTGGCTTTTTGGCGTATAATCGCAAGAAAACTGCTCTAACTGCGCCCGAATAATAGTGCCAGGTGCAATATTATATACAGTACTGCATTATTATTATGTTTCATTTTTCGATGCTTGCTGTTATCTGTTAATAATGTGCGCCTCGCATATTTATGATTTGTGACCACAGAGCTACAGAGAGAGGTTCTTCAGAAGAAGCCACACTACGACTGCTATTAACTGTTGACACCATTTTTTATTTTTATTTTTCATTTTTTTTACACACATACATACGATACTTTCCAGCTTCTGGACAAGCCGTCTGGTCACAGGTGTCGTCCCTTCTTCCCTCCGGTTCTTGCCTTCAATTTTCATCGAACATAGGGTTCATCAGTCCCACAGCTCGTCGATTTTTCATCGAGACTCGAGTGTTGTTGCTCACTCACGCTCTCGCGCTTTCCGGAAGTCAATTTGTGCACAAGAAAAAGTCCCCGCGAATTTTCACGAGTATGCACTCGGGGGGATTCGAACTCACGAAACTGACCTATATACCAGGCTCAAGGATAGCCCGATACGCCACCGGGGCGACCGGCGTATAAATACCTATCGTCGCTAGCGATCTGTGCACATCAAGTTTTAGGTTGTCACATTCTCATTTTCTGTCGTCATAAGTAACTCTCGTAGTCTTCGTTCTTTGAACAGCATCATCGTCATGTTTTTGAATTTGTTGGCACTCACAGGAGGAGTGGAACCCCTCTCCATCTATGGACTACACCTTCACCCGCCACGCTGCGCCTTGTGGAATGGGATTCGAAGTGCACCTACCAATCTATCCATCCTACCAGCTGACTGAGTATGTTACACCCCACGTGTGTATTCATGCCGCCCTCCAGATACGATTACGCCCGGTAACATCTCGGTAACATCTGCATCATCATCATCATCATTTTTTTTTTTTTTTCACACACATGGACTATACTTTCTATTATAATGTATCCCCCCCGCCCCCTGTGATAAGACGCCGTGCCGTGTCGTGTGAGGGAAAGGACGCAGGGGCATCAGCTTCGCTTGGAGACAACACCGACCTCTTCTTCTTGTAGATTTATTATTACTGGCGTGGAGCTATGCAGTATGAGGAGCTCGAGGAGGCAGGAAAGGAGTGAGGGCTTGGGGTGGATGCTGACCGATGTTATAAGGCTTAGTTCGGGTAAGCTATTGGTTAAACTTTTGCAAGTGGTCAAACGGACTACTACCCCGACTAATACCTTAACAAATGGCGTCGTCGACATACCATGGGTTTTTTGGGTCGTAGGTTCGAGCCCCATATCCACCTAAACTTTTTCAGACTTTCCCCATGTCGAACTTAAAAATACTCTCCCCGGTATACCCAGGGAATGAAACCGCTTGGAAATTGACAGGTCCGCCCGAATATCCGGCCGACCTGCTATCCCGCCGTTTCATGGGGGAGAGTGTTATAAGGCTTAGTTCGGGTAAGCTATTGGTTAACCTTTTGCAAGTGGTCAAACGGACTAATACCCCACTAGTACCTTAACACCTAGCGTTCGCATTACCCCAGCACTGACTCTCTTCTGAAGCTCTTTCTACGGAACGTACTAAGGAACGTTCCCATAGGCTTTCTCCCGCCCTACTTGCGCTTGAGGCGCTCACATCTATGGTCCACCTTTCTAGCATCACCAGGAACGTTCCGGTTATATAAGTTAGCTAGGTTCAAACTCAGAATATTCCGTTCAAGAGAATATTCTTGTGGCCGATAGACCGAAACTCTGCGGGCTATCTTACAGAATCTATATCCCGCTATACTGACGCTCTACTACATTAGCCCACCCTGAATAGTCGTTTATGCAGACCTCCATACGGTCGAAGGGTAATGACAAAATCCATTCTAAAAGACCGGGGAAGGGAGTCGAAGATGTGGCTATTCGAAACAATTATTTGAGGCTATAGATTCCCCCACACACCGTAATGAGGCTTAGACGCCTCATTGCAGGAGATATACAACCCTATGATGGAGCTTACAACCGTGAGAGCTCGAGAAAGGGTATGTACCCTCGGGATACCAGTAGCAACCGGCCTAAGAAACACGAAGGGCGAGGCCACTGAGCGCAAGGACGCGAAGAGAACAAGATAAAGGTATAGACGCGGAAACAATGTCAGAAGGGAAGAAAGGGAACACGTGTCACGCTGTGAAGGCCAGGCATATTTAGGGCCTGAAGCGCGGGGCCAAAGGAGCGGGCGGTCGGGATATTTGCCGAAAGGCAAGAGAGAAAGCAAAGAACACTGCCGAAAATAATGTCAGGGTCCGTTACGTTGGACATGGAAGGCTGACGTGGGGCCATCGGTTGGACGGTGAAAGAGAAACAACCAAGACGCGAACAACTACGCAAGCGTCGGGCCATTAGTCGAAACGCAGAAGAGACAGAGCCTGAAACAAGAGAAAACAAATAACACTGCCTAAAACATTGTCAGGGTCCGCAAGGTTGTACCTGAAAGGCTGACGTGGGACCATTGGTCGAAAGGCAAAACTACAAAGAATCAGTACGCTGAGGTGTAATGGAAGCAGAGGCCGGGGCCGTGTTGCGGGACCTAGGAGGCTAGCGTAAGGCCCTTGGTCGAACTGTAGAACGGGAAACCGAGGCTACCAAAACAATCGCGAAAACGCGAAAAAAGACAATACCGAAACAGTGGCATGAACAACACCGAAATGGTGGTACTCAAAGCGTGGGATACGCCGAAAAACTGAACCGGGGGGCAACAGCAGGTTACCCTTTGAAGCTATCTGGGTACAGTACCACGAAAACGGTCATAGGTACGTGGTGAGGTCACCTGGCCAAAGCAATACGCAAGCAAGGACGAAACTGAAACGTAGACACAGATAGACGGAAGGTGCTATCGGGAGCGGAAAGAGAGTCGACATCATGACACCTTGGGAAGCTAGCTACTACCGGGAACAATACTCCAACAAACGTAGCAAGGCCGTTCAACCATAACAAGCAAGCTAAAAACGGGGCGACAAGAAGATACTCGTTCAGCTCGAAGCAGCGCTGGAAGTGTCTAGCTCCAGAAATGAGGTAGGCAACAGAGAAGACAATAAGAAAAAAGCCGTAGCTTACGTTGGGAACACGGGGTCGCTAACGTGGAGCAACCCTAAAGGGGTAACCGAGAAAAAGGCAGGGAGAAACAGAAAGTAGGCAAGTCGTGCCATAGCGACGCATGGCAGCCTGGAAAAAAAGGAGGGTGCCCATAGCAAGAGACCTCACAAAGGCTAGCTTGAAGTAAACGAGCAACACTAAGTACGTAGCGAAGGCATTCTTCCTTAAGCGATTCGGCCGAAAAAAATCAGTAAGGGGGGGGTCGACAAGAATCGGCCTATATGGGCTGCGAAGCCAAACGAGGGTCAAAACGTAGGACCCGTGCGACAGGTACCCCAAAATGACAGGATGCATTCGGGGGCCAAGAGGGGACGACGGCCTGTGGGCTGCACAGTCAGGACGGGCTGCAAACCCACGATGAAGGCCGGTGTCATAAAACCCTATGGGCATGTATCCCAAAAAAATACGAAAAAGTGATAAGAGAGAAACAAGACCTGTTAGCTGCAAACTGCGAAGTCACGGAGCCCGACTGACGCTCTGTTACACCCCTCCTTCCCCGCCACCCCCACCATCGCCTAGACCTAGCACCACGCGTACAGTAAGATCCTATACATTTATGCGACCTCAATCTGTTGTTGGAACCCCCCCCCCCCCCCTCCTTTTCAACCCCCCAGCCCTCCGCCACCCCCCCCCCCCGTCTAAAACTCCGCCCTCCCCTCAACGGTTGTACGACTTACAGGATATACATAATGATAAACTGATTATCAGATAGATGCATTCCTTCCACAGCCGTCAGATTTTTTTCATGTCCCCCTTGAAAAAAGGTTTTATAATTTCCGCGCACAGATTGATCCCCTGCCCCCCCCCCCTCCTTTTCAACCCCCCGCCTCCCCCCCCTTAATCGATTCCGCCCTCCCCTCACCGGTTATACGACTTGCAGGATATATATACATGATAAACCGATGATGCATTTCTTCCACACACAGGCAATATATTTTCTTTCCGTCAAAAACGTGTTTTATAGTTTCCGCGAACAGAGTGATTGACATCACATGGTACAAGCTACACACTGTTGTTCTAAGGGGAGTCGCCGGTCTATATCCTTAATGAGGACACACCCAGTAATACGCGCGATCGGAGTATCACACACAGCTTGCAACGATGAGTTTCGACGAAATATCCGATCTCACAACTGGAGGAGTTTATTTTCATTTTTGTGATACACATCTGTCGCCGAGGCGAGTTCAGCTAGTAATAATCGGATCAAAGCTTTTCAGCCTTTTGCCCCCGCAATAGCATGACAAGTATTACTACTATTCATACTGCAGTGCCACCAGATCTTGCCTGACAGTGTACACGTGTTTGTGTTATTCGCGGTTTTAAACCGTTCTTAATGCAGTAATATCCATCGACGTCCAGCACGTCCGGCTCCAGTTTTTCATCCCACAGAGAGCAGCAGCAGACTGCTTGGTTTGGTTGGATGGAAACAGAACTAACTGATTAATATTAATATGGACTTAAGAAACACTACAACGACAGGCACGAAATAGATAGATGTCCATGCTATATTCATACAGAGTTCGTCATCATCACCGTAGCCTTGGTAGGTGTAAAGAGGCGTTACTACGGCAGGGGTAGCACTCTTAGGAAAAAAATATTTTCTGAAGTGAGGGGGGCTCCTTAGCCCAGCACCGTCGAAAAGTAATCTGTCTTTATTTGCGATTTGAGTTATTATTTGTATGCCTTTAGACCATGGATATGTTCATATTATATAAAAAAAGTAAAAAATGCACTCCATCCATCTGTGAGATCGAAGATTTCGTCGAAACTCATCTTTGCAGAGGGTACGTTACCACTTACTCGCGAGAATGATTGACATACTCTTTAATTGATATATACCCCAACCCTAACGCTAACGCTATCCCAATGAAACGCAACCAACCAATGCAGGCTGAAACCCCCTTCGTCTCCTACACAGCAGTGTGCGTCAACCCTTTTCTCGAATAAGTGGTAAGCTCTACTGTCTTTGCAAGCTGTGTGTGATGCTCCGATCGCGCGCATTAATGGGTGTGCGTCCTCATAAAGGACATAAGTCGGCGGCTCCCCTTGAAACTACAGGGTAGCTTGTGCCACTGGGTCAACAGGGTGGTGTTAATCCATCTATGCGCGGAAACTACAAAACCCGTTTTTGAGGGGGACATATTATTTTTGATATCGCCCTCCGACAATATAGCATACATGCCGTTCCGATGTAAATCGACCATCCTTCTACAAAAAGCAGTGATATCTCTCCAATGACCGTCTGCCACCCATTTCCTCTTTTCCTCTCCCAACAACATCTTTTATTTTTAGCTGCTACTTGCTCTTCCCCACAGAATCGTTCTGCGGTAGCCCCCCCAACTTTTTTTTAACGCCGTCGCTGGTTTTGAAACCAGCTCCTGGCCGTATCCCCTGAAACACGGTGCCCCTTGCCCACCCCAACGTCATCGCCCGATAGTCCTTTGCAAACAAGAAAGTTTTCCAAGTTTTTTTTCCTTGGCATCCTTCCTCGTGTCGAGCAGCCAAACGAAACTTTCGTTAAAGAAAGTCGCTGGCTTTGGGGGGCGGCTATCCTCGTAGAATCAGCAGCAGTTCACGTCTTTGTCGTGTTTTTACACTTTTCACGATTACTCCAAATCAGCATTTTTTTGGTGAGCTATACTATTAATAGTAAAGTGCTCACTCAGGTGAAGAAAGAACCTCAGAAAATACTTATGTTCGCCTCTACCTACGGTAGGACGCACGCTACGGTAGAATTAGCGCTTTTCGTCCGAAATGTTTTCTGAGTGACGGGGCTCCTTATAGCCCAAAAACGTCGGAAAATACGCCCCCTTAAAAGTAGTTTTTGCATGATTCCCGCTGTGTACCTAGGCCATGGGGTTTTTTATCCGGTACGTACATAGCAGCTTTATTTTTTTCCAAACAAATCAGTTTATGGGAGAGAGGTCTTGAGCACCCAAAATTGAGGAACCTCAGAAAAAAAAGGTGCACCTCTATCGCAGTCGCTCGAAAATTGTCCTGCCGACAACGCCATGTATACCAAGATGAAGGGGCTGTTACAGACACAGGCCACCCCTTGCAGGTTTCTCTACTAGGCAGGTTCCACGTTGGTCACTCACTTGTACTAGATAAGCTCTTGTATTAGTTCCACACACGCCACGGACGAACTGAATAGCGAGCAATTCCGCGAGGAAAAAGCATCATCCCCTTTTTCCTATACGCATATGCCTTCAAAGGCATGTGAAACCCTTTTATATCCAGCCGTATCCCATATCTTACGCCTTGTTAGGCTCCCAGGGAAATACCACAACAGTAGCACATAAAACATATTTCATGCTTAAACCTTTTTCGGGGGGGGAGGGTTAAGAGGGGGGGGAATTGACGAAAACAAAATTGACGATTCCAGAATCCGTCACACAAAAAGCAGTCCGGGACGACGGGTATGATCGGGGTGTGCGTGTTCACCCGAGAGGGTGTTCGAAGCGCCATATATATGGTAGCAGCTATACCGCACACGCACCGCAGTTTCTCATGATGCTGGATCATCTCACTGTATGTGGTAGGGAGTTGCACGTTTTGAGCCAAAAGGCTTTTCTTTTAATGCTGCATGTACAAAACAAAACAAAATAAATAAATAAAAATAAAAATAACAGGACCCCTCCCATTAAGTGGAAAAAACTCACCCACATAGTATATATATACTAGCGCGATCGGAGTATCACACACAGCTTGCAAATACGAGTTTCGACGAAATCTTCGATCCCACAGCTGGAGTGTATTTTTATTTTTATAATATATACTACACGTACCGACAACGCAGCTTGCAAAGATGAGGATCGACCCAAACTTGTCTAACTCACAGCTAGCTGACAACGTCGGCAGAATAATTTTATGAAGTTTTTTCTGCCGCTTGAGGTCGCCAAGTGCGGAACTACTGGATAGTCTAATACCTTTTTTTTTCGAGTTTAAATAATACCAGGTAAGTTTTTTTTGTACTGTTAATAGGTAGGACATAGAAGCTTCGTCGGGTTGCGCGAAACGAATGCCTTCGAAGTCATGTTTCGGGTGAAATGTTGAGCTCCTCGTGTTGTTAATATAGGAACCCAGAAACTTTCTGCTGGACTTCTATCGTGGAATGGTGTTTAGATACGGCCTCAAAAGGCCTTTAAATATCCGAATTTGATATCATTTGGATGGGTTTCGTATGATAAGGTTGGCGTTTTATATTCGGGAAAGTTAGGAAATAGATCGGAGGCACGCGCCTCAGAAGCTATCCGGGGCTCTGGTGGAATCGAATAAAGCTACGTCTCTATGAAGGAAACGAAAGTGAGTACTCTCCGAGGACCTGCTCAATTGGCAGACCTACAGGGGGCACTCTGTGCGTCCCCCCTATAACTTTACATGTGGCGTCGACGGCAGGAACTCAATTAATGGCATAGTACGTGCTGATCCACTGCTGTAGTACGCTGCAAGCTTTTTCTACCAGGCGGGCGGTGCATGAATGATAGAGCAAGTTGTAAGGGTATTGGACGGAGACACAGAGTGTCCCATGCAGGTCTGCCAATTGAGCAGGCCCTCGGAGAGTACGCACTTTCTTAGCTTTAGGAGAGACGTAGCTTTGTTTATTGGATTCCACCAGAGTCCCGGGTGACTTCTGGTAACGGAGGCACGTGCCTCCGTTCTATTCCCTTACTATCCCGAACATAAAACGCCAACCTTATCATACGAAAACCGGTAAAATTATCTCGATTCAAATAATTACAGGCCGTTCGAGGCCGTTTCTTAACACTAGCCCACCCTGATGAACCGCACATTGTGCAGAAATATGGGAGATTCGGGGAAACTCCGGTTCTTGATTTTCATGGTCGATATGAACAGGCCTGAGAAAAAAAATGGTTACACCGATACGTCTGTTGTTTCGATGTACGAAGCATATATAAGTAGTCATCCATCGCTTATATTATAACAATAAAAATACACTCCAGCTGTGAAATCGAAGATTTCGTCGAAACTCATCTTCACAAGCTGTGTGTGATACTCCGATCGCGCGTATTACTGGGTGTGTGTCCTCATGAAGGATATAGGTCGGCGACTCCCCTTGGAACAGCAGTGTAGCTTGTACCAGGGTCAACAGGGTGATGTTAGTCAGTCTGTGCGCGTAAACTATAAAACCAGTTTCTGTCGGGGACAAATTCTGACAGCTGTGGAAGGAAAGGCATCAGTTTACCAAGTATATCCTGTAAGTCGTACAACCGGTGAGGGGAGGGATCTTATATATACCAAAACGCATGTATTATAATGAGCCCGCATGCGTTTCGTACACGGCTTTTAGTTTGGGTAGGCAATTGGCTAACCTTCAACCCGTGGTCAAACGGACTACCATTAGGCAACCCTCCGATACACCTTAACAAATGAATGGCGTCCGTCGGCAGGAGGACCATGGGTTTTGGGTCGTGGGTTCGAACCTCACCTCCCACTCAAAATAACCTTGTTACGTCTTTCCCCATGGTCAAACTTGAAAAAAACTCTCCCCGGTATCCCCAGGGAATTAAAACCGCGTGGATATATTAACACGTCCGCCCGGCCCAGGGGGGGAGGGTGTTATAATGCTTGGCTTGGGTAGGCAACTAACTGGTAGAGCTGAAAGTGGGCAAGATTTCACTACTAATAGCTACTCAGTAGGTGCCGATAGCCGACTAACTGGCCTTAGTCGGCAAGTCGGCTGGCCAAGCCATCTGATGGCTAGCGGACTTGCGGGCTTAAATTCGGCGTGCGAAGCAACCCAGATTCTTAGCACCTCCTGGCCGGGGGCGGGGGGGGGGGGGGGGGGCGCCCAAGAAGGAAAACATGAACATCCCACATTAACCAATCCTTCCTACAAATATGGAAACCTCAAATAAGTCGAATAGTCGGCACCTTCGGGAAAGGACTAACTGTTATTCCGACTAATAGCTTAGTTGGTGACTTAAGTCGTTCCGACTCATAGCTCTAATATTAATAGCTATTTACTAAACATTTTGCCCGCGGTCAAACGGACTAACACCCTGTAATATGCCTTCTTAGCACCTCCGCGTGGTGTTGTAACGTCCCCACCTCAATACTACTACCTACTACAATTTCACGAGCGCCAATAATATCACCGTCGTCGTCGGCACCCGAATAAATGCATCTGATGCACTCAAAAATAGAACATATGTGGGTCGCAGGTACACATTTTACCGAGAAAGACAAACGAAAGAAGTTCTTACAGTGTGGCGAGTCGAATCTGGCTGGGATATCCCAATCCCTCACATAGATTTTTGTACGTGCGGCAAATTAACATATTAGTATCGCTTTTTCTTTGGAGCATGCTAGTCATAAAACTGGAGGGAAAACCCGAGTTTCCGGTATGTTTTGCATCGATTTTTTTTTTCATTTTAAGAAGAGTTTTTGTCCCGGATGGGGGGGCCCCCCCCCCCCCCCCCGAAACCTCTCTTGAATATCCCACGGTGTTTTGTCAAGCCGCTTTGACCTCTCTTTGAAATCGGCGTTTCTCGTAACCCCTTCAGAGCCCCCAAATCCCTCCCTATACTAACTTCAAGTAAAATTGTCCCCAAAAGGGGGTTCCAGTTGTGAAGGGGTGAAGCGAATACCAGGTAGCTCAGGGGAGCACCAAGAACAAAAAAATGTTACCAACGACACACATATTGCTTCTTAAAGGAGCCAGACAATGGCGTAATGGAGTGCTCTCCGTAGATGGGGAGTCTATGGATTCGACATGAAACCATGTCGTGGCTGGGGTAAATGAAACCGGATGATAGTAGATGTCACATTCGCGTCAAGGCCGTCATAGATGGGCCTTTATGTAAGTGACGGTGATGGTCTCAGGCAGCACACCTCTGCCTAACCCTGATCTATTTGTCTTTCAGCGTGTTCCTTTAGAGAATAACAATGAGGAGCCTTTGTTTAAGGCAGCGAGCCTAAGGAGAGATGATAAAGACACCGGAACCCAAGAGGAGAACACTTTTCAACACCGACCACCCTGCATTTACCTCGGGACCACCTTGTGACAACGGAAGGGGGGTGTACTCAATTTGTGCATGGCCGTAGTTGTATGGCCGTGGACCCTCGCATCCCCTACTATGCCGGGACGGAGCAAGTCGGGTTTTCACCAACCAGGCAGACGTTGCTTGCACCAAGCAGCGCGAAGCGCCGTGGGGTGTTCGACGAGTCGCATGAAGGGTGAACTGCATCCTTCCAAGAACCGCTCGTAAGACGGACTTCGGGGGGGGGGAGGAAGGGGGGTTACCGAAACGAGTAGAAAGAGTCGAAAAAATCTCGTCATTTTCTCGATTCACACAGATATTACAACACGATGGTTCGTTTTTTTTTCTTTTTTTTCGACTTTTCTAGAAGAATGGCTTCGTTTTCTCTTTTTGTGCGCCCCCCTGGGTAGCTCTTAAACCGTACCCCCCCCTCCCCCCTGTTTTAGGTTCGATCGAAACAGAAACAAAAAACTGTGTAATCAATCAGACCAAGAGCGCCGGCAACAAGTTGTTTGCCGGCCAGCCCTGCATTTTTGTCTGGTCTTTGGTCCTGCTGCTGCACCTCTCTCTGGCTTTCATAACAATAGTATCAATGCTCAACAAAAAAGCAAAAAAATTGATAACAAATAAAACATAGTATGTATAGGCAAACAACGACGAACAAACGAACGAATGTCAACAGAAATGGAAGCGGGAACGGGAAATGGTAGACAGAGCCATGAGTCGGCAAGATTTCACTACCAATAACTAATCAATATTGGTAAGTAAGTGCCGATACCCGACTAACTGGCTTTAGTCGCCAAGTCGGCGGGCGAAGCCAGCTGGTGGTCAGCCGATTTGCCGACTTAAGCCAGGCAAGCGAAGCGGGCCAGATTAGCTCCTCCTTGGAACCGGGGGAGGGGACATCCCAAAAGGAAAAAAGGAAAGAAAAATCCCATACTAAAAAAAAACTCCCTACTAGTATGGCAACCAAATAAAATCGAACAGACTGCACGGCGCCTTTCTTCGGGGAACGACACTGTAGTAACTATTAGTCCGATTAGTAACTGCTGTGCGTATACTGACAGTAATCGTTTTAGTTTTTTATTTCTAATAATGATTTTTCGGTAAAATTCATTTGAATCTGAAGTCGCAAACCTCCCATTATCCAATTTGACCATTGGTGTAGTAGGTGACTTAAGTCGGGCCGACTCACAGCTCTAGAAAACGGGAAACGATTCGCTTGTCATCATTGAATAACGAAATGAGCGGCATGGACCTTAGACAGCTTAATTTAGATGGTGGGTAGACTAATCGGTTTTTCACCGTATATATACTAGTATTAAATAGCCCAGTTGTGGAAGACAGGGTCGTAGATACCTATCGTAGATCTCGTAAACGCATGCGCGAGAGGACACGTCACCGGTCAGGCAATACACGATTAGGGGACGCGAGCGGTGTCACCCGTCATAGACGGCGTTGACCCGACCCCGGAACGTCAGCCACCGAAAGATAATCCCGCCGCATGACGAGAGGGCATAAGCCCACCGTCACTCTAGCTTTAGCATCTCCTTGTGCTACATCTAAGAAAGAATGGTCTCAGCGTGCGTCCGCTGCCCAGTGGATTAATACATTAATACCTTACTTAAAAAATGGCGTGGTGGGTGGGACAAAAAATAGGTGTTTCCCGTCACCAGTATTAACATCAACATAGTACATGAACAAATGGCGTTGGCGACGGGACAAAAAAATAGATTTTTTCCCGCCATCAGTGTTAACAGCCCACCAGTGGATAAATAGACAACACCCGTACGAAGAACAAACGAGCGGCCGGCGTATCACGCCGGTTGCAAAGATGAGTATCGACCCTACGTATTTGATCGAACTCACAACTGATGTGTTTTGAAATAATTTTTTTCAAATACCTTGACAAAGGGCGTCGGCGGCGGGACAAAAAAAAATCATACCACCAGCAATACACCCTCTTGGGACCTCGCGTATAGCGACCGAAGCAACGCCGATTTGCGGTATTTTTCAAACGGCGTGCTCGACTATTTTAGCGTAAACGCGCCACAGCAGTAGTAGTAGCCCACGAGTATGATCACATGCTGCGCACCCGCCCCCCGTACTATGCGAGTCGTTGACACTGTTGTGTGTCGTTCTGACACCAATTCAATCACCGCCAAATCAGCCGGTGGTGGCCGATCGAGCCGTAATCGTCCATTTTCGTTCGTCAGTTTTTTTCCCTCTGAATTCTCAAAAGGGGTTAATACCACACCGTAATGCAGTGGGTCAATAGCACCCTTTAACCAATGGCGTCGTCGGCAGTGCACAAAATGGAACACTTTTTCTCACCGCCACCACGGGTAGTACGGCAAAAAAAAATATCCCACACTACGACGTGTATAAATAATAGGTTCCAAGCCATTTTGCCACCGAACTCGTGAGTGAACGAACGAACGAACGAACGAACGAACGAACGAACGAACGAACGACCGGGCGAACCAATTTTATACCGCTTTTAGTGTGGAGCGCGTGCTACGAGGACCGAGGCATTTTATCGTATCAAGTATATACCAGGTACTTTTTCCGGCAGTAAAATGTTTTCTGGAACGGCGGGGCTCTCCGTATCGTCGGAATGTAGGTCTCTCGTCTACCAAAATGGTGGTTTTCTATGCTAAGCCCACTACGGGTTTGGTCATTACAGGGTTAAGCTTGCAGTTGTCCGCTGAAAAAAACGTTTTTGGGAGGTTAAGCTTGCGTTTTTTTCGCCCAAAAAATCAGTTTTAGGGAGGTTTTATTAAGATTGCAGTCTTGCATAAAAAAAAAAAAAAGTGTTTTGGGAGGTTATGACTGCAGTTTTTTGCAAAAAAAGAAAACGACAGTTTTTGGGAGGATGTGATTGCATTTTTTCGCTCAAAAAAAAGTTTTTGGGGAGGTTAAAATTGCATTTTCTCGCTGAACAAAAACAGTTTTTGGACGGTCAAGATTGCACTTTTTCGCTAAAAAAAAGTTTTGGGGAGGTTAAAATTGCATTTTTTTTCGCTAAACAAAAACAGTTTTTGGACGGTTAAGATTGCATTTGTTTTGCTAATAAATCAGTTTTTTGGAGGGTGAGATTGAGATACACAGAACTCCTCAAGTGAGGAAGGAGTCTAAGAAAAGGAGCAAAAAAAAAAGGATGCTTAGCACGTGTCTTAGGTAGGCCACATTTGGTTACCCCTTTTACAATCAGCAGCGGTCACACGGAGTTATTGACCTCCAATCCCTTAACGAACGGACAAACGAACGAATGAACGAACGAACTTATTCCGAAAAGAAAAAAGCGAACGGAAAACGGAAAACGGAAACGGAAGAGAAAGAAACGGAAAAACACAATTTTGGAAACGATTCGCATTTATTATACCACTTTATGACCCTCGCTCGAACGTTTTCGGAGGCAGACTTCTTAACACATCAGACAGGTCACGATCTACTGTAGATCATACAAATCCTACATCTATCTGCCGTTGTGGCATGATGTGCAGGGTCTGTGCAGTACATATGTAAATGATCTGTGAAGCTGTGTGGCACAGATTCAACAGAACAGAGGAGTCGGTCATACGGACTAATACCCTCCAATCCCTCAACTAACTGAGGAACGAACTTGCTTGTTCTGAGAAGAAAGAAAAAAGCGAACGGAAAAAAACAGAGTTTTCAGAAAAATGGGAACGGAGCCTAAAATGAGAACCAAGCGTTATCTCCAGAACCATGTGGTGTATCAGAGAACCGAAATAATCCTGCGAAACCCCTTGGCCAGCCCTGTGAGAGGAGCTCGTCAGAACGGTCATGCTCCATCTCATGCCTTCGGGTGGGCGCAAAAAGCGATATACGCTGGCTCTATGGTGATTTCTCTAGATGCTGGCTACCGAGGCGATGCCGAGGACTTCCAGCCTGAGCGACAGCTCATTCGAAGGCTGCTGTACAGCCCCACAGGACTGTCATTTTTTTTTTTTGAGTTGTACATAATTGGTTCGCTTTCTAAAAAAAACCGTCCGTTCTCATTTTAGGCTCCGTTCCCATTTTTCAGAAAACTCTGTTAAAACGGAAACAGAATCGGAAACGGATTTTTTGGAAACGATTCGCATTTATTTGTCGAACCACTTTATGATGAGCGGCGCTCACGTTTTCGGAGACAGACTTCTCAACACATCAGACAGGTCACGATCTACTAGCTGTATGTATATCATACAGATCCAATATCCGTAGTTTGTTGTGGTATAGTACTCGAGCTCACAGTTGCGGCGTATTTTCATTTTTTCGTAAAATATTTACCAGTTACCTGGTACGCACGAAGGAAACAGAAGGAATATTAACACTTTTGTATCTTAATATCTCACTTCGGGCAATAACTGCTTTGTTGCATTCGCGAAAATGTAGGTTTAATATGTTGTTCTGGATTCCGTTTCTCGTTCGTTGCGCTTCTGACTCTGTGGTCTAGTCAATTAATAATTACATTATTATTATGTAATCTTATTGTACGGCTGGCAGGCACCGTTTTTCCTGTTGCTTTTTCCTCTTTGTTATTGTTGTTTTAATCCCCCCCCCCTTCTTTTTCCCCTTTTTGTTGCAAATAATTTGGTGTGTTTGGTTTGCATCCTTTTTTTTGGCCCGCGTGTTCGTTGCGGTTCACTGCATGGCCAAATCACCTTTTTTTGTTGTATTTCTAAGGCATATCGCGGTCTCGGCGCTTGTGACCACAGAGCTCTCGTCCCTCTGTATGGGAGGGGGCATCGGCACGGACACTCGTTGTTGTGCTGGATGTAGATGGGTGATAATATCAGTTTAATGTGATTAACACAACAAATTGTACAAGAGGTACGCATAATTTAATCCATTGTGTTGGGAGGGAACATAGTACTAAATATGTGCAGGCTGGTATTAATAGTCTTATCCGTTAACTGTTTTTTCACCAGTGGTTGCCCAGCCGACTACCGGTACCATCGTATTATACTGGTAAAAATTGTTCTCAAACGTCTGACTCGCCGGGAGGGAAGGGCGGCAGGGGGGGGAGGAAAACATGACGTTTTGAGACGCGGTTCTCAAGACTCGAGAGCAGGAGGTGGAAGAGCAACGAACGATTATTGAGAGAAGGGTTGAACAACGGCAGCAAGTGGTGGTGGAGTAGATTGGATTGGCGGCTAACTCGGAGGCAGATACACAATGATGACCGTTATAGATTTCCTGGTTTATGCCATGAATGAGTAGCCCGGCCGGCTAGAACCTAGATAATTATTCCCAAACGTCTGACTCGGTGGGAGGAAAGGGCGGCGGGGAGGGGAGAAAAACATAACATTTTGAGGCGCGCAGCTCTCAAGATTCAAGGGCAGGAGGTAGAATATCGGCGAGTATTGAGAGAGGAGGGTTGAACAACCGCAGCAAGTGGTGGTGGAGTAGATTGGATTGGCGGCTAATTCGGAAATAGATGCCCAATAATAACCGTGACAGATTTTCCTGGTATCATATTATGTGTACCGCTGTGGTCGTCGCGCGAGTCGGTACGCATGAACGAGTAGCCCGGTCGGCTAGAACCTACCAGGTAGACAATTATTCCAAAACATCTGACCCAGCGGGAGGGAAGAAGGGCCGGCGGGGGGCGTGGGGGGGTAATATTCGGTAATCATATGCAGATGCGTGGATGAACACGTGAGAGAATGATAGGAAGCAGATAAACGAGAACGGAAGGAAGGCCAATGGAACAATGGCAGCAGTTGCGGAAAAAAATGACGCTTAGCCGGAAGTAGGTAGTAGAATAGCGTCAGAATCGTGCAGAGGTTTCCTGTTTTTCCATTAATCCAGCCGGCTAACGCCTTAACAACAGGTATTCTGATCCAGCGGGAGAGAAGAAAATGGAGAGGGGGGGGTGGGGGGCATAGAATGTATAGACGCGGCTCAAGATTTAAGAGTAGGTGTTGAGGTATCAAGCCGACCTGCCTCCCCGCCTTTCCGGGTGGGGAGAGTGACATAAACCTTACTTTGCGTGGGTATTAGGTTGAAGTTTTTACCAGTAGCCGAGTGGACTATTAACCTCTGTTAGCAGTACTTTTTGTTTTGCTCAAGTGTCTTCTATTACTGTCTTCGCACTGTTTTCCTTTCTCCTTCTTCCTCCCTACCAGACGTAACTCAGATCCGGGGTCTCACTACAAGCAGGCTTTTCTCCCCCCTCCCCACTACGGCACGTGCGTTCATTTTTATTGCGGGAAGCTTTCGGCTATTTCTTCCCTCTCGTCAACTCGCATCGAACGATGTCGTCTAACATATAACAGGAGGTAGACGAACGGGTAATGAGAGAGGCTTGATGGGACAATGGCATAAGTGGTGGGGTAAATTTGATGTTTAGCCGGAAGTAGACATAGAACGGCGCTTGACCCGTGCACAGGGGGGTTCCTGGTTTGGTCTCCCGGTTCGTCTTCTTTGATCCTTGGCATGCTTATCAAAGAGCGGCGTTGAAGCTTACTTCGGTATAATGCCATTCAGCACATAGTCGGATGGCAAGCAACACGTTACTTGGAGTTATCCCACGGTATATAGGGGTTGAAACTTTTGGACCCAAAACATTTCTGACCGCGGGTGAGCTCCTCAAAGTGCGGAACTTTCGGCTGGTATGGTAATTTTACGAGGACTTTATTTGTTTTAGAAGAGCGCGCGTAGAGGTGTTTGGCCAGGTTGCGTCAACGAGTGTCTTCGAGGTCATGGCGTCCTGGTGAGATATTGGCCTCCTCGTGTGAGGAGCTGATGAACCTCTTGTGCACCCCTTGTTTTGTCCGTGCTACGGGCACCTGTTCCTCTTCAGCACGTATGTTTTTCTCCTTGCAGCCTTCCCTTTCCGATCTTCTTGCATTGCATTCTTCGGTAACACCTGTCAGAACACCTGTCGGCGTGGGATGGCTCACCAATGACGCGTGCTACGAATAGAGGCCGTGCACCACTTTTTTTTTTTCTGAGGTTCTTTCTCAATTTGGGAGCTTAAGACCTCCCCCAAAGACTGGTTTGGAGAAAAATAAAACTTCAATCATACCGGATAGTCATACCGGATGAAAAATCCGATGGCTTAGGCACAACAACAAGAATCATGCAAAAATTAAGGGGGCGTATTTTCCGACAATTTTGGGTTAAGGAGCGCCCCGTCATTCAGAAAACATTTCAGACGAAAAGCGCTGCTATCTCTATCGTTACATGCGTCTAATATATATATGCATATATATGCACTCACAGTAATACGCGCGATACCTAGTATCACACACAGCCTGCAAAGATGAGTGTTTCGACGAAAAATCTTGTGTCTCACAGAAGCCGTGTAGCGTATTTCATTTTTTTTTTATATAATATACAGTGGTGGTCCCCTTCTATTGTGCCGGTTGCAAGCCCCGCTGTGGCGCCTGTGGATCGCCCGGCGAAGAAGATGGGAACAAAAAGTAGTGGCGAATATGCGGGTAGTGCCGATTTGCCGCTATAGTGCAGATGTCTCCGGTTTGCACACACCGGCGATATAGAGAGATCGTTCACAGCAAGACGCGAGGTGAAACTTTATCTTCCTTGTATGTAGCGAGGAGAGCGCTAATCTAGATTTGACTCGAAGGGGGCGGAGGGTTCCCCGAGTATGCGGCGGGACTATCGCCGGCGGCTATTCTCCGGGGACGGGTCAACGCCGTCAACGACAGGGAGACAGATCGCGTCCTGAGATCTTACATGGCCTGACCGGTTACGTGTCCTTTCGCGCATGCGTGTAACGATATCTACGATAGGTATCTGCGACCCTGTCTTCCACACTACTGTGTGTATATATATACAGGCAGACGCCCCCGCCATGGACTTACGCCCACCGTCGGCTCCGTGCGTCCTCGCAAAGATCAAGGATGACTAGGCCTAAATAGAGGACGGGTCTTGCAGAAATCGTACTGCAGGACATTGGTCTGATGGGTCGAAGCGGGCCTTCGGCCGCCCCGGAGTGTTATGGTGAAAACGCCACAAAAAACAACACACGCCGCGGAGCCGCGCGACCGTCCCCTGCTGACCTCGGTCTCCCCCAATATTGTGGGATTGGGGCTGAGGCTAGGGTCAGAATCACCCCACGCTAGGGGTAAGGGTACAGCAGAAAGGATTTTTTAGCTCCTGACGCGAGGAGCTCAATATCTCACCCAGAACATTAGTTCGAAGACTATCCCTTCGCACAACTCGACCATCTTTTTCCACAGCATGCGCGCTACAGCAGTAGTCCTGGAGCTGATAAGAGTCGTACGAAAAAATATGACTCTAACCTCGATAGTTCCACGCTTGAGGGGTCCAACTGGTCAGAAAAAGCATTTAACCCAAAAAGCGCAACCCCTGCTCTTGCCGTGAGATGACTCCAATACGGCTTCTTGGGACTAAGGCTAAGGTTAGGGTTTTCCCTGCATCTTTGTAGAGGGCATCTGTATTACAAAAAGAAGCTTCGTTACTGTTTATCGTTTGTGATAAAAGTCTCAACTTTCCATCGTTTTTTTTCCTTTTTGATACCCCGAGAGATATCGAGTTTACAATGTGATTGATTTTTGTTTGTATCGTCAACAGTCTGCGACTGCAGTGCGAGCGTTCGCCGGTACGAGTAGGATCACGATATGTCCGGTGTCGTACGGCTCGTTCGCATCGAACTTCGGAAAACAAATCTTTGCCATCTTCCAACCACACAGTCACCGATGCGGTAATAGTCACTTGTACTGCCACGTTTTCCTCTTCTGAAGCTCCAAGAGGGTGAATAACAATACGAGGTATATATACGAGTGGTGTAATCGTCCATGTGTTACCCTCAATCTTCCCTTCTGAAGTCCCGGCAGGCGTACATATTATACGCGTGGCTAGCCGTTGAACGTGCAAAAAGTGCGGCCGTCGTCATCTCCCGCCATCAAATCGGCATACTTCTCGTCCAGTAAGATCTGACGTTCGCTTGGACCCCGCCTCCACGTCCGCCTTGCCCCCCTCTCCAACAAAAGCTTGCAGATGCGCGCACGGCTCTCCTCCCCTACCGCGACCACCGCCCCCGCCGCCCCTACCACCCCTGACCCCGCCTCCGCCACCATCCCTGCCCCCGCCTCCGCCACCATCCCTGCCCCCGCCCTTGCCCCCACCCCCGCCTCTGCCTCCATCCCCGCCACCGATCCCACTGCCTCCGCTTCCCCTACCGCCACGACCCCCGCCTCAACCGCCGCCTCTCCTTCTCCCCCCGCCCTCGCCCCCCCTTCTCTTCTCTCTACCGCCCTCGCCTGCACCTCCGCCTCCGCCACCGCCGCCACCGTCTCCACTTCGGCCACCTGCGTAATTGCCGCCGACACCGCCCCCGTCCCCGTCATCGCCATTACCGCCTCCACCCCAGCCCTCGCTCCCACCACCATCTCCGCCCCCACCCCATTCTGTGCAATCACTGGCCCAGCCCCCGTCTCCGCTCCCTCTTCCGTTTCCACCCCCGCCTGTCTGCCCACTCCCGCCACCGTCGCCACCCCCACCCCCCCAGCCCCGCCCCCCGCCCCCGCCCCCGATCCCGTCCCCGCTCCCACCCTCCCCTCCACCCCTGCTTCCGCCATCGCCACCCCCGCCCCAGCCCCAATCTCCACCCCCCCCACCACCGCTTGCACCACAACCGCTCCTTCCCTATCTCCCGCTCCCGCCCCCACTACCGCTGGCGCCGCCCCCGTCCCCGCCTCTACCCCTGTCTCCGTGTCTATTGTTGCGCCTGCACTTGGGGCTGGGCAGAAGGCTGTGACTGTGGTGGTGGCCTTCGGTATAGCTGTGGTTGTGGTTGTTGGTGTTGGCGTGGCTGTACCTGCCTCTGCGGTTGTGGGTGTAGTAGTAGTGGCGGCTGTGACTGTGTCTGTGCCTAAGCTTAAACCTTGCTCTGCGAGGTTGAGAGGCATGATGTCGCCCTGAGGAGACGGGGTGTTTCGTGCGCGGAACAGCAACACATACTTTATCGACGCCATTCCGGTGTGAGTGTGTTTTGTTGCGTGTGTGTGACGGCTGGGACCTCGCCGCTGCTATGTGCGTGGCACCGCAAGGTGAGGTTCGAAGCAGCAGTAACAACACCATTTCTTTGCAAGCAAAGGTAGCCGCCACTGACCTTTGTGGAGGCGCTTTAACTAGTTGATTATAAGGCACAGCAGCCTATGAAAGTCGTAAAGTGACAAGAGAGTGAAGTATGTGGTATGGAACCTGGTCTAGTGCTCTCTGGGAGGAATCAGTTAATCTTCTCTTCTTACAGCTCGCTCGCGCAGCTCCTGCGCTATCCCCCTCCCCCCGCAAGTGGAAACCCGGCGTGCTCTATCCCGGCATTGTAAGAAAACGAGGGCCTATGGTTCCACGGACACCAGCCATGCATTATGTGACGATCAACTCCCTCCTACACACCCACCCCTTCCGATAATTCGCACCTTAGCGACGGCATTGATGTCTGCTCCTAGCTCGATCAGCCGGCGTGAAGCTTCGAAAAGTCCTCGCTGAACGGCCACGTGGAGGGGTGTTCGGAAGTCGGACTTCCTCTGTATGTACGTACGTACGCACGAACGAAATAAAAAGGCAAAGGGAAATGAGAATGGCACCAAGAAGAGCGAAAAAAAGGACTTGGTTTCACCCTTAGAACCCCTGTATCCTATAGCGATCAAAACAGCCAAAACAACGTCAACCAAATCACGTTTTTTTCAAGCGACTAGACTGTGATAAATTACACGCTCAAGCGATCTTCTCGTATCCCCGGATCCCCATTCGATATCCATAAGGACGAGTGGAAACCCATGCTACCAGAAGATCCAGTAAACACACTCATCGATCCCTCAACGGTCAATCACCACAAAGAAAGGCAGCCATAATATTTCATCATTAACAATACTCAGTCTCTGGTGCTCTACTGTCCACAGTATAGGGAGAAGGCGCAGCAGGAACACGCATCACCACATGGTGCGCACGTGTGTGGTACAACTCCTTTCATTGCACGCCTGACACACCCCTTACATCAACAGCCTGAGCTTCTTCGTATTACCGATAATGCCGTAGTCATCACGTTTTTGTTTTGTTTTTGGCATTCTTCCTCTCTGACGCCCCAAGGGCTGGCGTTGCTAATGCTTAGACGTGTGATATGCCTTGGGGGGTTTACCCTGTGCGTCGGTGAATCGATCGATATTTTACTTAGTATTGCAAAAACATGATTTTTGCGTAGGCCATCACGACAAGAAGCGAGCACGACCGACGCCGAACCTGGCAGGGTCGGGAGAGTCGAGCAAGGTGGGGCACGTCCAGGAAACAGCGCGCCGAGAAGTGGACCTCAGCTCGAGTTATATCGAAGACGGCTCAAAATCCTGGTCTAAATCGGACCCTTCGGCTACCCTCGTGCAAGCACCAAAAAAATTATAGACGTATCTATTACCCTGTCATGACGCACGCTACAATACATGGCACACTTTTTGACCAAAGCATTTCAGACTGACGGGGTCTCCTCGACGGAGGCAGTACCCGATACCGTCGCCTTTAGGGTCATCCCACTCTAGGGGTGCAGCAGGATTTTGGTCGATTACTTCTAACACGAGGAACTCAATATTTCAACCGAAGCATGACTTCGAAGACATTCGTTCGCGAAACACGATCAACATATCTATTCGCTCGTAGTTCTTAAAACAGTTACGCCCGTAAAATAATTATCTTACCAACCGATAGTTCCTCACATGAGCTCAACCGGGTCAGAGAAACTTCAGACCCAAAAAGTGTAACCCCTGCTGCGGGATGACTCCTTACTGCTTTACCGTTCGTTTTTTTTGGGGGGGGAGTGTAGTATTCGTGATAAACATGCGTGGGTCATCCTAGGACTGTCTCGTCTGGTTACACTTTCGTTTTGATCCCAAAAAAGTCAGCTGTTGGGCGAGATGTAGGTCTCCCATAGGTTGGGAGCCTCGGATTATTAGGCACACCTCTCTACCGTAGCATTCGACGCTTGCTATACACTATGCGATAGCGGTATACAGCGATAGTGGTATACAGCCTTTTTTTTTTGCTACGAGTACAACATTTTATGAAACGATGGGGATCCTTACCCCCAGAACATCGTCGGAACAAGTGTCTGCTTTTTAATTTTTGCAAAGCGTATCACTTTTGTAAAACCTAGCCCATGGATTCGGTTCATCGGTATGGCATTCTTCCAGCTTACTGCTCGAAATAAGCGACGCTTGCTATACACTACGCGATAGCGGTATACAGCGATAGTGGTATACAGCCTTTTTTTTTGCAACGAGTACAACATTTTATGAAACAATGGGGCTCCCTACCCCCAGAACATCGTCGGAACAAGTGTCTGATTTTTAATTTATGCAAAGCGTATCGCTTTTGTAAAACCTAGCCCATGGATTCGGTTTATCGGTATGGCATTTTCCAGCTTACTGCTCAAAATAAGCAGTTTCTTAGAGATCGGGCATAGAGCTTCAGACGTGAGGAGCCTCAGACAAATTAACGCGCACCTCAACCGAGCTGTCATCCCACGAAATAGGGGTTGCATGTTTTGGGGCGAAACCTTTCCGACCGGTTGAGCTCTTCAAGTGTGCAACTATCGGCTAGTATGAATTATTTTTACGAGTATATTTAGTTTATTTTTAGGACTATAGAGCATAGAAGTCTTGGTTGGGTTGTGCCCGAAACAAATGCCTTCGAAGTCAGTCATGTTTTTGGGTGAAATATCGAGCTCCTCATGTTAGGGCCTCAGAAACTTCTTAGGATCTGCTGCACACCTAGCGTGGGATGACTCTACCGTGGCGTGCGTCATTGTGCGTCGTACCTGCGCGCTCACTGGCATGCCGACCTCTGATACGAGGAACTCGAGGGTCGAAATCACGTCCCTCCCGTCCATCCCTGAGTCGCAGCCCCCCACGACCCAGTGAACGGCGTCCGAAACGGCGTGGAACCCAACGTCGAGGCCATGGCCGACCATGTATCTCATCTTGAAAGGTTCGAGGTAGTATTGCAAGGACGACGAGCGACGTACGCGGCGTGGGGAGGCAAAGGAGGCGGAGATGTGTCGCAAGGCTCTCTCTGGGTGGTCTATTGGTCAACCTTTCACCAATAGCCCCGCGGACTAATACCCTCTAGTACCTTAACAAATGGCGTCGTCGGAAGGACAAAGCTAAAGAAAAGGGTAATGCCATGTCAGGTGGGCATGGGTGGGAAGAAGGTCATTCAAGTGTTTTTTTTGTTGGACCAGTGTACTCTGCGGTTAATGGGAGCCAACGTCGAGGCCGTGGTTGACCATATATCTTCCACGTGAATCCCACGTGGCATCGCAGGGGAGAGCCGAGAGACAGACGTGTAGCTTGTGAGGGGGGGGACGAAAGACAGACGCGGTGGGGAGAGGGGAGGGAGGTGGGTGTGGCTTTGGATGGCAGGAAACCATTCGTAGAAGTGGTGGTGAGCATGAGACAGAAAGGCGTTCGTTGGGTTTTGGTTGGACCAGCGCTCTGCTGTTTGCGGCTTATCCCCTGTGATGGGACCTCCCCTCTCCGCTCCAAGTTATGATTTGCACTAGCAAAGAAGACAGACGACCGTTCGGGTGCCGGTGGGGGCGGGGCGGCAAAAAGCCGTTTGGTTGAGGAGTCATCCCTCTGTAGTGCGGTATAGTGGGGTAGGGGTTGGCAATTTTCGGGCCAACAAACGCGTTTCTGACCGGTTGAGCTCCTCACGTGTAGAACTATCGGTTAGTACGACAATTTTCCCGAGCATATTGGTTTTCAGGACTACCCCATTGGAAGCGTTGGCCGGGTTGCTCGAACGAGCGTCTTCGAGGGCATGCTTCGTGTGAGAAATTTCTTGGAATCTGCTGCGCACCTACCGTGGGATGACTCTGACGAGGGGTGGTGAGCATGAGGAAGAAAAGTCATTCGTTAGTTTCGTTGCTGGACCAGTATTCTGCTGCTTATGGCATATCCCCTGTGACGGGGTTGCCCCTCTCCCCTCCGCTCTAGCTGCGTTCTGGTTTGTGCTGTCAAGTAGAAAGCCGTCGAATTAAGCTGTGTTGAGCACGAGGCAGAAGGTCGTTCGCTTAGGTGTCGGGGGGCGTGCGTGGGCAGAAAGCCGCTCATTTAGGTGATGGTGGGGCATGGGGTTGGCAGGAGTGTGCTCGTTTAGGTGGTGACAGACACGAGGCACAAACCCGCCCGCTAGTTTTGTTTGGACCAATGGTCTGTTGTTTCATAGAATATCTGTTGTGGTGGAACCCCGTCCCCCTTCCACTTTAGCGGCGTTTTGGTTTTCACTACAGTACAGAGGCGTTGGCTTAGGTGGTTACTTCGCACGAGGCAGAAATCCATTCATTTAGGTGGTGGAGAGCATGGCTTATAGAGCCGTTGGGTGGTTTGGTTGGGACAGTGCTGTGTTGCTCGTGGCATATCCCCTGCAATTAACTCCCTCCTCCCCGCCACTCTGTCGGCGTTTTGGTTTGGACGTTTACAAGTAGAAAGCCGTTGGTTTAGGTGGCGGTGGGGCACGAGGCAGAACGCCGCTCGCTTAGATGTTGGGGGTTATGGATGGGCAGAAAAGCGTTTGCTTTAGGTAACGGTGGCGCATGCAATGACAGAAGTCTGCTCGTTTAGGTGGTGGTAGGCACGGGGCAGAAAATCGTTCGCTAGGTTTGGTGCACCAGTACTCTGTTGTTCGTGGCATTTCCAGTGTGATGGAATCCCGCCTCCCTTCCACTCTAGCGGTCCGGTTTGTACTACAGCAGTAGAACGCCTTTGGTTTAGGTGGTGGGCACGAGGCCAAAATACGTTTGTTTTCGGTAGTGGTGGCCATGAGGTGGCCGAAAGCCCTTCGTCGGGTATTGTTGGACCAGTACTCTTCTTGCTGTTCATGGCATGTCCCCTGTAATCCCATCCTCTGTCCCCTCCACTCTGGTGGCGTTATTTGTCGTAGAGTATAACGGTTGACTAGCGACCGTAAGAGATCTTCTTTGGAAAGGCTAACTTAAAATCTCTGTTTACCCTTCGTGTGTCACGCGTGCTTACAATTTGTAGGCGGTTGTTGAGGCAGGCCTGCTCAAACATGCGCACCGAGAACCACGCCAGCATTCCTCCTCGAGGGCATAGGCTCAAGACGTGCTCAAGCTCCTGCAGTTGCCCGTCCCTGAAAAAGGGAGGGAGGGAGGGAGGGAGGGAGGGAGGGAGGGAGGGGGGGGAGGAAGGGAGGGAGGGAGGGAGGGAGGGAGGGAGGGAGGGAGGAAGGGAGGGAGGGAGGGAGGGAGGGAGGGAGGGAGGGAGGGAGAGAGGGAGGGAGGGAGGGAGGGAGGGAGGGAGGGAGGGGGGGAGGGGGGGCGGGAGGGAGGGAGGCAGGGAGGGAGGGAGGGAGGGGGCGGGGCGGGAGGGAAGGATGGAGGGGAGAAGAGAGAGTATAACATACGTGTACAAGTAGAAAATACTTACAGCGGTAGTTATAAGCCGAGTTTGTGTAGCAGATACTTGGGTAACATCGGCTGACCGGCTGCACTGCTTTCCATAGACCTACCTAGCCAGCCGGACCGAACGCTCGCCTTGTTTCATCACCATCTCCATCGCGGCAGGATGTTTTTCTCTGTCTTGCAAAACCTACTTAATCACGAATGGCGCGAAGCACAACACAAATAGCAGTCCCGAGTCGGAAGCAGGTACATGAGGGGGTTAGACTCCATATATACAGTAGGTTTCCTTTTTGCTTGTTTTGATTATTTTTTCTACGAAATATTTTGGAGGATTGACGTAGAAGCTAGTGCTGGATGGCCAAAGTAGCAACAATGCTTTGAGGACTTTAAGTTGTGCGTGTATCGCCCATCTCTCTCTATTTTCACCGATGACACAAAGCGAGTACATACGGCGGGTAGGAGACGTTCCGTCGAAAAGTTTTCAACGAGCACTTATGAATATCTTCAGAACGATTACTATTAATACTATATCAACAATGCTAGGGCTGGGCACTGGCTGACTCAGTCAGTATCGATTATGCTGTGGTAAATATCAATCAACATACTGGACGGCAGCAGTATACTGGCCGAGCGTAGCTCGGCCAACAGCCCCCCCCCCCGACTCGTGAGGGGGGGGCGCTGGAGGCGCCGCCGGAGGTCCCAAAAATACGCATTTTAGCTTCCTTTCCGATCACAACCGGCGCTCAAAAACTCTATTGGCTGGGGGTGGTTGCAGTCATTTACACAGAAAAAATCAAGAAACTGTTGGGAAAAATACGTGGAACGTATGGCGATGACGTGACGTTCTTCATGTTGGTGTTCGCGCAAGTGCATTATAAATCGTTCTGACGTATGCATCATATTTAATATTCAATATTCACCGTTACCCCATCGCTCCTACCCTTGGGGCACAGGGTATTACGCTCTCACCAGCAAACTAAACACAGGAAAGCACAGACCAACAAAAATACAAAAACAAAACGACAAACAAAACAAAAAACCGAAGCAGCGCTACTTGTATGCTACTCGTATATGTAACCGGTATCAGGTAAGGTATTAGGTTCTGTAAACGCAGAGAAAGATCCAAACATGAAAAAAGTAGAAGGAAGGCGCGTGAAAAATCTCAACAGCCTGGGGGTGGCGGAATCTTTTAGCGTGCAAACAGGAAACAGGCAACAGGGAGGAAACCGTGAAAAGGAGCAACAGCCGGGGGGGGTGGCGAAGACCTTTCTTCAGGGAACACAAAAAAAAACTCCCCCTGAAAGCTTACGAGTGAACAACAAAGAATGAAATAAAATAGACAGAACGACGACATAGCAATGCAGACTAGACGAGCAGCTTAAGGATACACTGCAACTCCGTACCCGATATTGTACACCAGGTAACAACAACAAATATACGAAAGTCTTTAAAAAAAGAGAACAACACCCAGAGAGGGAGGGAGAGAGGGGAAGGGGAGGGGGGCGGGGCGGTCGGAGAAGTACTTTAACTCATTCGCCAGCATTGGGTGAGTTTCCGTCCTATAATATGGCGTGTTTATTGGACGTACGTCAAATAAAAACTACTGGCGAATATACTGGCCGGGTCAATCAGTAGATTAATACTGCCAGTGGATTACTACTGCCAGTACATACTGAGCCAGTGCCCAGCCCTAAAAAATACTGCACGTACAACGGAACTGTTCATACGACAGTGGAACTGCTCTATTTGGTCCGGTGTCGAACTACTTGTGGACCCTGACATTCATCGGAGGGAAAAAAGGGACCAACATCTAGACTAAAGATAGATGCCAATTGCGACCACGGCCACACGACGCCGCTCGGCCGGGCTGTTGCGGTTTCGCCCAAGTGTCTGAGCAAAACGACAAGGAGGTGTACGACACGCACGCAGCAACATACTTAATAATTGCTCTAGCTGCACTGAATGCAAACGCCTAATCACTGGTCCCAACTGTGTGCAATTATCTGCAGACATGTTGCAACACCGCTCGTGGCAAACGGCAAAAAAAAGACTATGTTGACATTGACAATAATAGGCGCGTGGAGATCCTTGTCTGGCTCTGACTTGGAAGCTGGAGTCTGCTGTGACGGCAGCAGTACTGCTATTATATCTAACTGCGTTGCTGTGGCCGCAGCCAACACTTGCAACACTGCTTTCTACCCCCCACAAGTTATTTACGATTACAGTATGGCAGCACGAGTACTGCTGCTGTGCAGAGTAGACTATATATATATACCGGATGAATTTCCGCGTCGATTTTCTCCAAAGACACAACAAAAATAGTGGTCTTGTAATGCGTCGTCGAGATCTTTCCATACGTAGAAGACGCAGCGCTGGGCGTTCGCACGTTTGTACTCTTCTTTCCCGTTGCCAAGACAATCAGGTTGAAAAAAAATCCATCCGGCGGGGTGTGTGTTGTCAAAGTGTGGCACGTCGTTCAGCAGTGCAGTACCGCACTGGTACGGCGGTATACCAGTGCGTACGAGCACGAACTCTACGAGAGTCTGCTGTTTAGGTCTCGATACCGCTCGGTACCAGGTGCAGTATATGGTATAATGGCAAACGCACTTACTTACCCTGCTCATCTGTTTGTCGATCGTTTCTTTCACGGCAAATAAGTCCGGCTGGGCACTTTGTCGAGCCCAGGTGACCGTCACGCTCGGAGCGAGAACCCCCTCCTTTCGGTCGCCACCATCTTCTCCCGGCGGTCGTTTCTGGTCAGCACCATCATTATGCGGTAGCGCTCGTAGTGGCACACCACGACTAACGTTGTCGCAAAAGCCACTCATCATGCCTAATACCCGTCGAGCAATGCGTACAACTCAGACACGGTCGCAGGATACTGTACAATCTGGTTGAACGAAGCTGAACGCCTGGTATGCGCTATGCTATGCCAGCGTGCAGCAGACTTGCATACAGCAGCAGTCGCAACAGCAGCGACAGGGAAGTTTTCACAGGCAGTGAACAACAACCTACTATGCTGCTAGGCGCAGCCGAGTACAGGGCAGGGCGGTGGAGGGCTGCAATATGCGCACCGGCAGGATCCAGATCGCTGATCAGGATCCAAAATCTTCGCCAGCCGGTACTTTTTTCCTTATCAGCCCCGTGGAGACATGCGATTGGAACTCCTTCAGTTTTTTTCGCGGAATAATATCAAACATCAAACGAACAAACGAACTAACGAACTTCAGGAAAGCAGGAACGCAGCTCGTGTATACATACGGACGGTGCCATGGGAGACGCTATAATATCGCCCGCTGTGGGTGTAGCTGGACATGGGGGTATTCCAGGGATGCCAGCCTTGCCGCCGGCACCGCCGGCGACGGCGAACAAGCACCAGGTGGGTTTTGACCAAAATCTGTGTCGGCACGACTCGGCACTCGGCACCCACAAACAACGACCGAATGCTTGATTATTTCCTAGATTAATTTCACCCTTGTTTTTCGGTGAGAAAAATGAAAAATGAAAAGTTAAATAATGTATGCACACATATCACCAATTTTGATTTCGTGCGTACCTGGCTGTGGTGACAGCGCGAGTAGGGTCATTTTTAGTAGATTCTGAGTCTCATTTTTCTTCAGACTAAAAACTCTGTACCCTGCTACATTTATGCTTCAAGCTTTTTGCTGTTCTTTCTTCGCTTTGTGGGCGAGTTGGTGCTTCAGTAGGGGTCCTCCAATAAGGCGGTCTAAGCGAGGCGGTATCCCGATATAAAGGCGGTCAACATCGCTTGGAGCACCTGGGGCATTGCACTCTTAACCCGGAATAAATAAGCCGGCTTCCCCTCACTAAAAGGCGGTCATTTTGCTCTGGCACGCCGCCGCCTGCTGTTTTCGTTTTCGAATTCGTTTTCGTTTTTTTTTTCTGATTTGTATTCTTCGTGAAAGAAGCTTTTGTCAATTCCGGACGGTGTATCAGACCGATGCTCAATCGTCTCGTTCTTCAGCTATGCGATACGAGCTGGTCGAGACATGCTGACTGCTGCCTGGTGGTTCTCGCTGCGTTGTCCTTTCTATCTCTCGTATCCATAAACCTCATGGTGTTACTGATACGTCCACGACTGCTCGCCAACATGAACGATTTTTTCTCGTGGTTTTGTGCTTTTCGTATTCTGCTTTTCTGTTTTCTGCTTCTTTTCTGCATGGCTTCTCTGTGCGGCTGTGGTTTGCGTTGTCGTTGTTGCTGTTGATGTTGATGTTGATGTTGTCGTTGTCGTTGTCGTCATTGATGTTGCCGTCTTTCTGTTTTCTCCTAAAATGTACCAGGTACCTGATACCCGTTTTCTGTTTTCAGTTATTTTTTTTTCCTGTTTTTGTGTCTTGTGTTTTGTGTTTTCCGTTTTTCGTTTTCCGTTTTCTGTTTTCTGTTTTCTGTTTTCTGTTTTCTGTTTTCTGTTTTCTGTTTTCTGTTTTCTGTTTTCTGTTTTCTGTTTTCTGTTTTCTGTTTTCTGTTTTCTGTTTTCTGTTTTCTGTTTACTATTTCCGTTTTCTGTTTTCTGTTTCCTCTTCTGCATGGCTTCTCTGTGCGGTTGCTGTTTGCGTTGTCGTTGGCGTTGTTGATGTTGATGTTATCGTAGTTGTTGATGTTGTCGTCGTCGCTGTTGTTCAATTACAATCGACAGCCCGCGCAGCGGTATTTATACCAGCGGCGTGAACAAACGAACCCGATCGCACTGCTTCTAAGAGAGAAACTACGAATCTCGAGTATCGTATCGACGACAACAAGCAGAACTAGCGAGCAAGCTGTGTCTGTTCTGCTGTTTCGCTGACGTTTCGTTGAGTTTTGCCCGCCGTTTTTTTTCGAAATCGGGGCGGTACCGGAATTGAAGTGCGAAACTTGGGACGAAACCAGAGGTTTTCACTTATTTTTGGTACATCTAGCGTGAGTGAGGCATCTATCTCCATGAAGAAGGAAGGACAAATGGATTGGGGGCGGGGAGAACGGAGGGGGAGGAAGGGCGGAAGGAAGGGAGCGATGGTCGGCTGCTGTTGTCCTACGCTGCCGTGGGCCCGACTTCATGGCAGCAAAATCGTAAGACGAGCCTACGGTAACTAACGTTCTTTCTGCGGTCGAGCTCACCAAAATCTCAAACAAAACTGATTTGATAATGGTGACGATGGGCTGGCTGACTCTCGCAGCATTCCTGGTACAGAGCAGTAGGGGCCCCGCAGCAAGGCGTGTGTGTGTGCCTTAATGGGGGAAGCCGCCTTACTTCCTACCCTGGTACAGATTATGTATGCAATTCCCCAGTCCAGCCAACCACCTGTCAGGGTACCCCTGCTGCTGTGCCTGATACACGCTATTTTTAGATACAGCGTGCAGAGTACAGCAGCAGCAGTGCTTGTATGAGGATGCATGTATACAATTGCCAGTGTCTTAAGAGCAGTCGCAGCAGCGATAACCGAAGGCCTCATGGCATTGCCACACACTACCGGCGCTCTCTTGACCTTTATTAATAGAGGCTCCAACATCTCTATACTAACTCCAAGTAATTTTTCCCCGCGCGAATGGGTTTCCGGTCGAAAAGGGGATGGATACTGGTACCTGGTACCGCAGACAGGGTAGCAAGGTACCAGGCCGACTAGTAGGTGGAACCTTTCTATCTATGCCACTCGTACCGCCAACTGCTGCGGCTGCTCGGAATGTGATGTCTTGGTACTTTGATTTTTCCGTGAATTTATTTATTTTATTTTATTTTATTTTTTTTCTTTCCCCTTCTTATCCTTATGAAGGGAGTCTTGCATGGTGGGTAGGTGACGAGCCTGTTTTATTTGGCCCTCCCAGTCTTCCTTCTTCTACTTGTTTCTTTTTTCCGGGGTATTTTTTCCCTTTCTTTCCCCCTTGCATGTCCATTTTGGCTCATGCTCGGGGTATGTTTCTATCTCCCGTGCTTTGGCTCCCCTTTTTATTTATTTATTTATTTATTTTGTCTTGGTTTCTTTCGTTGTTTCTCTCTTTTACAAGGTATTTTGGTTTAATGAGAAGAACACAAAGGGGGGAGGGGGGGAAACAGGAGGAGTAGAAGGAAAGCCGTCCAAGGGAATGGGGGCAGGGGGGGCAACAGGAGGAATAGAAGGGAGACCGCGGTGGACGAAGGCAGGAAGGAGATGGCAGACAGGGTAGCAAGGTACCAGGCCGACTAGTAGGTACATAGCACTTTTCGTCTTTCTCTGGGGTATTTTTTTCCCCTTTGTTCCCTCCTTGCGTGTCCAGGTTTTTGGCTCGTGTTCGGATTATCTTATTTTGGTTTTACTTTACTTTATTTTATTTCATTTTATTATGTTTCTTTTCCGAGCTTTGGCTCTCCTTTGCGGTTGGGTTGTTTCTTCGATTTCCCCTTCATTTTGTTTGTTTCATTTTTTGTTTTATTTTTATCTTTGTTTTTATTTGTTTTCTTATTTTGTTTTTTGTTTTTTGTTTTTGTTTTTGTTTTTGTTTATTTCGTATTTCTCTCTTCCAATGTATTTCTGTTGCTGACGTATGTATGTTGTGCCTGTCGTACCCAGTACTAGGGCATGACATTGCGTTGTCGAATGCATTACGATGCATTATCTCTGTGTCGTGGCTTGTGACCACAGAGCTGATCTTTCTAGGGTGAAGAATCAGTACGGACACTGGGTGTGCTGGATGTCGACGAGTAGAAGAACGGTTTAATGTGAAGAACACACACACACACACACCAAAAGAACCCCACAAGAAACTCAAGTCTAACAGTTGCGGGAAGTAAAAAACTCGACAGCTGTTATTTATACTGAAGTTAGTTTAAGAAACACCTATTTCTCAGCTGTGAAAATCTAAAACCAATGCAGCAGTCAGTACTTATACGAGGGGTCCCCCAGTTGTTCTTCTCACATTAACTCGCAGAAGCGCAATCCGTGATACGGCGGTCTGGCTAAGGTGGTATCCCGATATAAGGCGGTGAAAATCGCCTCGCGCGAGTTTGCAATCATAATCTGGAACGAACAAGAACGAATAAGGCGGCTTCCCCCAATAAGGCGGTCATATTGCTCTGTTGGCACACCACCCTCGCCTCCCTGGGGGACCCGTACTATTAATACTATATGCTTGTAGTGCTGCTGTAATCTGCACCCCAGTTTCTGGTCGGAGGACCGGCACTGCTGTAGGTTCACAGCTTGCCAAGATGAGTTTCGACAAAATCTTCGATCTCACGGCTGGAGTGTATTTTTACTTTTACAATATAGTCTATAGCCCATACCAGTGGTGCTTGCGGTAGGCGACAAAAATAATACTCCGGAGTAGCGTTTTTGTCGTCTCAAGCGTTCCACACGTGGGACAGATCACCGATCCGCACGTGATGATCTAGATACTTCAAGGAAGACCTGTATGATCTATTAATAGCTCATGTTACCGGATGGGAACCGTACGATCTGCATACGATCTAGCGCATACTTCCGGGGTTGGATCTGTGTTCCTCTGTAGTATATAGAGTATCCTGCACAACATGCACAATATCTCAAAACGGCAGACACAAGATTTACTGCAGATGATCTATACGATCTATATGATCTAGGTGATGTTGATGCTCTATATGATCTATATGATCTGTAGATCCTCATCTGCCCGAGGTGTTACAACGTTCCCAAACAAACAACAAAACTTGTTCTGCTGTGTGCATGGCAGTGCTCACCACGAAGCACCAAGTGATGAACTCGTATCAAAAGGTACCGCGCAAATCACCCGTACAGCTACGAAGCTCATGCTAAATAGACTCGAGACCGGTAGAGAGATCGGTACAGCCTAGCCACGACAAGACGTGAAGTTTGAAACTTGAACAGATTTCTTCTTCGTGCGTGCTGAGTACGACTGCTGTTCTGACTTCGTGCTGCCGCTGCTGTTCTTTACATTCGTTTCGTGCCTGCCAAAAGTGTGAAACACGGCGGTACTGATGTACCGGGTACATACGTATACTGCTGTGTGACTCTACATTTTTCCACGTGTCGGGCGATGTACCGCCTCCGCAGACGAGGCTCCGGCCTGGAATGTGTGTGGACGACGAAGCCTTGTCACTTGCTGGTATCACTTTTTTGTTCGTTTTTTCTTCTTTTTTTATCCGCCGGTGGATGGGAGAAAAATAAAGCATACCAGGTACCAGGTATGCTCAGCACACTTCCACGTTTTTTTCGTATGTGTCGTGCCTCAATTTTAACTCAGACTGGTACTTCGAAGTACCAGGTATCACCTTTTTCGTTGTGTTGTTTTTTGCAGGGTTAACCCCTTTACAACTGGAAACCCGTTTTTGGGGACAAAGTTACTTGGATTTAGGATAGGGGAGGGTTCGGGGGCTCTCAAGGGGTCGAGACGATGCGTGATTTGTACCCGTGGGTACCGTGATTTGTACTGTTTTCTCGGCAGTATTTTCGATTTCTTCTTTCTTGTTTTGCTGTTGTCGTCTCTGTTTGCACCCTTTTTTTTGCCTGGGGCAGGCGGCGAAGAGCGAAGACGATACACCGCCTCCGCAGACGCGCTCCCGGCTTAGCATGGTCGTGGCCGCCGATTTGTACTCTTTTTCTTTTTACAGCATATTTATATGTTATGTAATTAAAAATACACTCCAGCTGTGAGATCGAAGATTTGGTCAAAACTCATCTTTGCAAGCTGTGTGTGATACTCCGATCACGCGTATTACTGGGTGTGTGTCCTCATTGAGGATAAAATAGGTCGGCGACTCCCCTTGGAACTACAGCAGTGTAGCTTGTACCAGGGTCAACAGGGTGATGTTAGTCAGTCTGTGCGCGGAAACTATAAAACCTGTTTTTGAGGGGGACAAGATCTGACAGCTTCGGAAGGAAATGCATCAGTTTATCAAGTGTGTATATATCCGGTCGCCCCGGTGGTGTATCAGGTTATCCTCGGGCCTGGTATAGGTCAGTTTCGTGAGTTCGAGCCCCGCCGAGTGCATACTCGTATAAATTCGTTGAGACTTCTTCTTGTGCACAAATTGACGTGTGGAAAGCGCGAGAGCGTGAGTTAGCAACACTCGATGAAAAATCGACGGGCACTGGGATTGCTGAACCCTATGCGCGATAAAAATTGAAGGCAAGAACCGGGGGGAAGAAGGGACGACACCTGTGACCACGGCTTTTCTAGAAGCTGGAAAGCATAAGTGTGAGAAAAAAAATATACTAAGTATATATTGTAAAAAATGAAAATACACTCCAGCTGTGAGATCGAAGATTTCGTCGAAACTCATCTTTGCAAGCTGTGTGTGATACTCCGATCGCGCGCATTACGAGTTGTGTGTCCTCATTAAGGATATAGGTCGGCGACTCCCCTTACAACTACAGTGTAGCTATCAGGGTCAACAGGATGATTTTAGTCAGTCTGTGCGCGGAAACTATAAAACCCGTTTCTGAGGGGGACAAAATCTGACAGCTGTGAAGGGAAAGGGGGCCTGGTTTTGATCAAAGGCGAGCGGGTTTGGAGGGGGGGGGGGGGGGGGGGGGGGAAGGGGGCAATTTGTGCATGTAAGCTATAAATCCTTTCGAGGGGATAAATCTGACGGTTTTGGCACCAGTATATTATTGGGGGCGGGGGGGGGGGGGGGTTGGGGCGGGGGGGGAGGGGGGGGCGGGGGGGGCAGCTCAATATGTGCCTAAAAACTGTACATTATTTTGAGTGGATAAATGTGACGGTTTTGGAAATAATACATCAGTTTATCATGTATATCCTGGGGTAAGTCGTACAATCAGTGAGTAAAGAGAGGGTAGAGTGTTCGAGGGGGTGGGGTTGGGATGGGTTGGGGGGGAAGGTGGGGGGTGGGGGCGGGAGGGGGGCGGGGGGGGGGGGGGGGGGGGGGAAGGGCTTCAGGTGAGGGGTTAAAAAATATATATATCTTGTTTTGTTCCTTACCAATGTGTGATCGATATTTCGTACCGGCGTGCTGTCGTTGTGAGTTCTGTTTGGTTGTTTTTTTGTATCTCATTTTCGTTTTCTTGTCTTTGTTGTCGTCGTTTCCTTCTGTCTGTTGTCCTCTATACATCGGATGCAGGCGGCGAAAAGAGAGGACGACGCACCGCCGCCGCCGCCGCAAAAGAGTCCCCGGCCTGGGATGATGATGGACGACGAAGTGTACCACAAGCTTGGCGCCGCTAATGACCTCATCGTCGTCAAAAGCAACGACGGAAAGCTGTCCATATCGGATTTCCACGTGAGAAAATCGGGGGGGAGGGGTAGGGGAGAGGGGGAAAGTGGGGGTCGTGGGGGGTGGGGGGGGGTACTCATATCATGCATAGCCGTAGTCGTTTGACCATAGACCGGCGGGGGTCGTGGGGGGGAAGGAGGATGAGGGACGAGGCGGGGGGCGGGCAGGGCGAGAAAGGTGTGCGGCGCTGCTCGACGGATTATTTAGGATTTTTTGTTTCGTTCGTTTCGATCCGTGACGTCCGTTATATCCGTTACACGTCGTTGCGTTCGGTTCATTTCGATTTCGTACTTGGTTTCGTTTCGTTTCGTTTCGTTTTTTTTTCTTTTCCTTTCTTGTGCCTCTGGTTGTGGCCGTTACACGAATTCTAAATCAGTTCACTCGTTTCGGTTTATTCCGTCAGTGTCTCGGTTCTCGTTTTATTTTGTTTCGCTCGATTTGATTTCGTTTCGTGAGTTACACGTTTTGTCTCTGTTATCGTTTTTATTTCCTTTGAACTTATTTGGTTTGGTTTTGCTTTGTTTTTGTTTGTATTCAATGTCGTTTCATAAGTTGCATCTTGGTTATGTTTTTCATTTCCGTTCTGCTTTTTGTTCATGTTATTTCGTTTTGCTTCCCCAGGTGATGTTCAACCGCAAGGAGTCGGTTAAAGGGGCACCTCCGAAAATGTCTTCAACGCTTTCCACGGTGAACAGAGCCGTTTTTACCTACATCAACGGGGAGCTGCAACCGAAGGTCAGCGGCCGGCCGACTGACGAGGAGGCGTGTTTTTTGTTTTGTAAGGGCATGCTACGATAGACGTAGCCCTTTTTTGGCTGAAACGATTTCTGCCTGACGAGGGCTCCTTAACTGAAACTCTTCGTAATTGTTTTTTTTTTTTTTTTTCGGGGGGGGGGAACCGACATTCGTCGTAATGTCATTTTTATTTTTGGAAAATATTTTCGTTGTAACCTACAGCAGTAGCTTTAGACCATGGGGATAAGTTGATCGGGTACGAGTATTGAATTTTCTTGTTTTTCCGCAAATCGGTTTTTGGAAGAGGTAGAAAGCTGATTAACGCCTTCACTTCTGAAACCCTTTTGGGAGACAAAATTACTTGAAGTTAGTATATGAGGATTTTAGGGTTAAACGGCAAGTCTCGGAAAGAAAACGGTGCAACTCTGCCGTACGTAGCATGCGTCTTTATGCCAGTTTTGTTTGTGTGTTTGTTGTGTGTTTTGTGTGTGTTTGTTGTGTGTTTTGTGTGTGTTTGTTGTGTGTGTTTGTTGTGTACCAAGTATGTGTTTTTTGTGTTTTTTTCAGCGAACGCGAGTTTCGAATTTACACGGCGCCAACAACTTGAGGCCCTTTCTCGAGATCGCCGACGCTGAATTATTCGACCGCCGGTCGCCGACCAGCAACACACGCAAGAGGAAGGGGGGGGGGGAAGACGGGGAGGTAGGAGAGGGGAGGGGGGGGGGGGGGGCTGTACTCAGTTTGTGCATGTCCGTAGTCGTATGACGATAGACCCTCGCATCCCTACTATGCCAGGACGGGGCATGTCGAGTTTTCACCGACCAGGCAGAAATTGCTTACACCAAGCGCGAAGCGCCGTGAGGTGTTCGGGGAGTCGCATGAAGGGTGAACTGCATCCTACTAAGAAGGAAGGATGATGGCGCTGACGAGGAGGAGGAAGGGGGTGGGGGTAGGAGGGTAGGAGGGGGGGGTAAGACGGCGAAGGAGGGAGTAGGAGGAGGGAGGGAGGCATCGTCGGCGCTGTCCACGGTGAACAGAACCGTGTTCACATACAACCATGGGGAGCTGCATCATCAGTGGGCGCCCCGACTGACCAGGGGAGGGCATATTTTTTCTTTGGGGAGGGGGGGGGTCATTTTTGCCGGTCAGGGGATTCGGTGGGGGTGGCGCGGGGGCGGGGGCGGGGGGGGGGCTGCTCCCTGTCCCCCGCCATTGCTTTCTTCCTTTCGCTCGGCCTTTCGCCGCTTCTTTTCCCCGTTATTATCCAAGTTATTATGATATATACCCTGTAATATGCGCGATCGGAGTATCACACACAGGTTGCAAAGATGGGTTTCGACAAAACCTTCGATCTCCCAGCTGGAGTGCATTTTTATTTTTTTAATATATCCTCTGGGAGGAAGTAGAACTTGTGGTGTTTTTCATTTTTCTAGATTTTATGTCGTTTATTTTATCGTTTTTTCCCGTTTTTTCACTACATTTTTCGTTTTCTCTTTATTGTGTGTTTCCGTCCCCTCCCCCCCGTATCCCTCCGTTGGAACTCCCACAGATGTACATGCGCGTGAAGGCGGACGGGTTTTGCGTCTTCCCCGACGGCCGGCAGCAACCTCCGGAAGATGCGTTGGCGGTCATGGAGGGCGCGGGTCTCGTGTCCGGCATCAACAACGTTCGCTTCGAGATCAGGTGCGCTTTTCATTGAGGAGTCTGTATGTTTTGTTTTGTTGGTTGTATTCAGGGCTTGCTATGGGTCTGAACCGGTCGCCCCGGTGGCGTAATAGATTATCCTCGAGCCTGGCATGGGTCAGTTTCGTGAGTTCGAATCCCCCCGCGTGCATACTCGTGCAAATTCGTGGGGATTTTTTCTTGTGCACAAAATGACTTGCGGAAAGCGCGAGAGCGTGAGTTAGCAACAACATTCGATGAAAAGTCGACGAGCGCTGGGATTGCTGAACTCTATGCGCGATAAAAATGAAGGCAAGAACCGGGGGGGAGAAGGGACGACACCTGTGACCACGGCTTGTCCAGAATCTGGAAGGTAGATGTGTGTGAGAAAAAAATAAAAATAAAAGGTCACGACCCGACCCAGCATGAGTCGGGTCAGGAGGCTTTCAAAATATCGCAGGTCAAGCCGGGCCGGGTCCGCAACTATCGAAAAGTCACGGGTCGGGTTGGGTCGGGTCGGATCGGATAGGGTCGGGTCGGATCGGATAGGGTCGGGTCGGATCGGGTCGGGTCGGGTCGGATCGGATCGGTTCAGGTGGTTTTTCAGATCTCGCGGGTCGGGTCAGGCGTTTTTTCATATCTCACGGGTCGGGTCGGATCGGGACATCCTGACCCGACCCGACCCGTGAAACGCCCTGGTTATATTTCACTACCGACTAACCGACCCGACCCGTGAAACGCCCTGGTTATATTTCACTACCGACTAAACCACTTACTGCTGTAGTCGCGTGGGTTTTGTGATCTAGTGTGTAGTGCCGTATAACCAAGAGAGGTGGACACTGTTTGAGAAGGAACGGTTGACCCGCGGTTCTTGGAAACCCGTCAGGCATTTTGTCTGCTGGTGGTCGGTTCTCAGTTTTGATAATCGTTTTTTTTTGTTTTAGGGCGCCTGTGGAAGACAGGCTCGTGGTGAAGGACAGGCTCAACGTTGGCGACCACCGTGTGATTCAAATCCACGAGTACGAATACATGACGACCTGACCGCCATGCCATTTGCTGTTTAGATTTGCTGTCATATTTCGAGACCTGGAATAAAAACTAAAAAATGCCAGAACCTTTGCCCAAATTGGCAAGGTTTTTGAGCCATTTGCAATTTGTCCTTGTGTGCGCGTGTGTTCTTCTGATTAAACTTACGTGCCTACTCATATACATCCGGCGCAATCAGTGTCCGTGTGGTTGCCCTTCTAGAGAGACGATTTGAAATTTGCGGTCACAAACTACAAGACAGAGATGCACATTGCAAGTGCATCAATGTGATTTGGCCGTGCAATGCCAACCGCACTGACTACGAGGGCAAAAAAGCATAATAGGCAAAAGCCAGCACACCAGGGAAAAACAAAAATAATAAGAGTGTGTTTCAAGAAACGCCCGCAAGAAGGTTGAGGTGGTTGAGGAGGGAGGAGGGTGGTAGAAATTAAGTTGGAAAGCACACACGGCTGGCACGAAACTAGACGAAACAAAACAAAAGACCAAGAAAAGAAATATATGAGAACTAAAACCTAGTAAACAAAAGTATTCTAGTAGAGGAGGAGGTTGGGAGTTAAGGGGGCAGGAGCAGGGCGGGGGGAGGGGGAAGGGAGCGAGCGTGACGCGGGGGTTAGGGGGGGGGGTCGAGCGGGAGAGGGAGAAGGAGACTGTGGATGAAACTTCGCTTTTTACTCTATCAATAACGTTTTCTTCCGCGCGCGCTAACGCTTACGCGGTCTCGCATTGGCTTTCGTCCTCCCCATTCTCGTCGCCGTATGCATAACGCCCCCACAGGTACCATAGAGACCCCCGGGTGCTGGTGGCGGAGTGCTTCGCTTTCGTGTGGGCGGTCAACACGCCGATGATCGTGGTGGACATTGATGGAACAATCACCCGGAGCAACGTGCCCGGGCTGGTCATGACGCTCAAGCCGGGCCTTGTAACGGACCACACGCACGCGGGGATTTGCGCGCTGCTCACGCGCATGGTGGAGGGGGAGGTGAGAGATGATTCGTGGTCTGGTGATGTGGTTGGTGGTCGGTTTTGATGGAGGGAGACGTGAGAGGATATGTGAGTGATTGTTGATCGTTGATTGTTGACTGGTTGGGAGAAGATTGGTCCACGATTATTTGGGTTGGCGGAGGGAGAGGTGAAAAGAGGGGGAAATTATTTGGTGAAGGTCGAGTTAGCAACAAAGACGAGGCAGGCAGAATGGCAGGAAGGAGCGCGTGGCGAGAGTCGGCGAGTGCTCCCGGTACGTCTTGAGTGCTTTTTTTGTTTCGCATCGTACAAAAAAGCCACGAATGCCGCCGTCTCCGCCGCCGCTTCCGTCTGTTTCGGCTATCGCTTGCACGATCACGATTCAAGCGTTTGCCCCCCCCCCCCGCCCCCCCCCCCACAAACTGAGAAACAAAGTGTATCTCATTGGCGCTGTTATCCGCAAGCAAGGAAGTAGGCACAAGGTGCCGACGTCCGTCTTGCGCGCGGTTCTTGGAAGGATGCAGTTCGCCCTTCATGCGACTCGCCGAACACCTCCCGGCGCTTCGCGATTGGTGCAAACAATGTCTGCCTGGTTGGTGAAAACCCGACGTGCTCCGTCCCGGTGTAGCAGGGGTGCGAGGGTGTATGGTCATACGGCTACGGCCATGCATGAATATCGAGTACACCCACCCGCCCCCCCCTCCCCTTATCCGCCCCGATGCTTGTTTTACGGGGACGCGGACTGCGATAGAGAAAATGTTTTGTGAAAATGACGGGGCTCCTTGACCGATTTCCAACTCCTAAAATCATCCTATTAATAGTGTAACTCCAAGTGTTTTGTCCCCCATGTCGTGATTGTGGTGCTAAAAAGTAACTCAAAATCGTCGGAAATGCCGTTTTGGTTGTGCAAAATGAATGTTTTTTTATAGTTAGGCCATGAGTTTCGTAATCGGTTTTTGCACTTTAACCCCTTTAAAGCGCCCCAAAACCCCTCCCTATACTAAATCCAAGTAATTTTACCCTCAAAACGGGTTTCCAGTAGTGAAGGCGATAAGTGTACTCAATTTCAGTGTTTTTTTTGGGGGGGTGAATTAAATAGCTCCTAAAGTGAAGAGAGCCTCGGAAAACAAACAAAGTGGTGCGCTTTTTTTTACCGCAGCTCATGTCCGGGTCTCTGCGTGCTTACCCCCCCCCCCCCTTGAAACCCCCAAGCTATCGTCTTCGGACTCGGTAGTTCGTCGCTTCGTTTCGTTTCGTTTTGCGCGAGCGGTGGTTGTAATAGTTGCTGACGCTACGATGATAGCGCCATTCGCTTGCGCTGACGCTGACCGGCCGGCCCGGCCCACCCGCGATTTTATTTTTTTCTGTCTCCCGGCTGATCGGTGAGTGCAGGGGGCGCAGGTCGTGTACCTGACATCCCGGCCCATCGTTCTGGCGCAAAAGACTCGCTCGTTTTTGGCGTCGACGCAGCAGGATGGAGAGACGCTGCCGCTAGGGCCGCTCCGGTGCTGCCTTGATTCGGTGTCCGGTGTGCTGTGGCGAGAGGTAAGGGTATATGCGCTTTGGCGTGCCGCTGTCCGCTTGCGAGTGTGTGATCGCGGCCGCCGCCGCAGTGGGCCTTCTTCAATCCCCGCCCCCCTCTGCCCCAACCAACCCCTCGCCCTTTTTGCTCCCGAACGCCTCGCCCTTGTTGCTGCACCTTCCCATTCCCCGCAGATGCTTTGCTTTATGCTGGAAAACTCGTACCCAATCCAACCGAATTCACTCCAATCCAACCCTAAACCCAAACCCCCAATCCAAACCAAACCCAAACCACACCCAGTTCGTTCCAACCGGTCGCCCCGGTGGCATATCAGGTTACCCTCAAGCCCGGTATAGGTCAGTTTCGTGAGTTCGAATCCCCCCGAGTGCATACTCGTATAAATTCGTAGGGACTTTTTCTTGTGCACAAATTGACTTGCGGAAAGCGCGAGAGCGTGAGTGAGCAACACTCGATGAAAAATCGACGGGCAGTGGAATTGCTGAACCCTATGCGCGATAAAAATTGAAGGCAAGAACCGGGGGGGGAAAGGACGATACCTGTGACCACGGCTTGTCCAGAAGCTGGAAGGTAGAAGTGTGAAAAAAGGAAAATCCCACCCCGCCCCCCAAAATACAACATAAAAACACACAAGCCATAACCCACCACCCCCAAAACCCCACCCCACCGTGCCCGTGTGGCACAACAATAGAGAGTAGGACTCACATAGTAGGAGAATGTGAAATATACGGGAGGAACGGGATGCGTTAGAGGAGGATATGAGGAAGTACGACGTATGTGACATGGAAGAGCTTGGTAGACTAGAGAGTAACGAGAAAACGATCGCTATCCTAGGAGACAGATGGCGTGGCCGCAGACAGCGAAACATGACGGGGATAGGATAAGCAAACAGTTTCTATGTAGTATATGGAAGAAGCGTAATGAGAGCCCAAATGTTGGAGGTGTCTCTATTAGGAGTAGGAACGGTACTCCGTCTCAAAAGGGATGCGTGGTCAATGGCCAAATGACTAAGGCAAGCAACCAATCAGTATTTCCCAACCTAACTCCCTGCGCAAAAATCCAACCTCCGCCCGCCTTTTGTGTTGTTTTTTTATCCGCCTGCAGCTGATTCGGAAAGACATGCACGACTACAAGATCAGCGCCCTGCTTGACCTCGCTCGGCCTTTTCGAGAGGCGGGAAGGGTTTTTGGGGAGGCGGTCTTTGCCGCGGGGATCGGGAACAAGGTCCACGATGCCGTCTCCTACAAGGCGGCGGGAATTCCGGAGGACTTTATTTTTCTCATTGATCCGGAGTCGAACCTGAGGGTGAGTTATATATATGTGACAAAAATGTTGTGTTTTTTTTGCCTGTAGGGCAGCACCAATGATTCAATGGCCTTGGCCTGCTTCTTTTTTTATTTTATTTTTTTTTATCCTCCGGCGGATGGGGAAAAATAAAGCTTTAGCTCACCACACTTCCACGTATTTTCATACGCGTCGTGCCTGCTTTTACCTCCTGTAGGTGGTGAGTTGCTGTTTTTTCGTAGTGCAACATTGGCCTTCTTTTCCTTTCATGATTCGAAGTATGTACCAGGTATGTATTTATATATGTTATTTTTTATGGTTGGACGCTTTGTTTTTCTCATCGATCCGGAATCGGACCTGAGCCTGGGATAAGCTGTACGATTCCACTAGATTCGATGCAGCGAGGTGCTACACGATACAATATATTACGATACCATGAGATGTAGTATGAAGCGACGTGACGCAACGGAGCTGATCTACGAACGATACGGTATGCTACGATGCGTTGACATGCGACACGATACGATGTGATACGATATGATGCGATACGATGCGATACGATACGATACGATGTGATGCGATACGATACGACGCGATACGATGCGATAAGTTACGGTACGATACATTGCTACGCGATACGATGCGATAACTGCTGAATTTACGCGGTGACTGGTAACTCACGTTACGATGCACTACGATACGATACAACGTGATGCAATGCAATACAACCCGATTACTGGACCTCCTCCCCCCCCTTCTCCTCCTCCTCCTTCTCCTCCTCCTCCTCCTCCTCCCCCTCCCCCTCCCTTTCCCCCTCGCCCTCGCCGCAAATCACAGGTCTGGGACGGCGACACTTCGAAGATGGGGGGAAGCGGGGACGGCAGACCCATCAGCCCCCCGCTTACCACCGTCTCCGCCACCGCCTGCTCCACCTCCGACGCGGGCAGTGACGCGGACAATCGTTTCACGCCACCGCCACGACCGTTATCGCCTGGGTCAACAGGGTCGCGGAGAGGAAGACCCGCGACTGACGCTCCAGGCGAGGATCGGCATGCGAGTTTGCAGTCGTCTGGGTCGGGGAACCGAATAGACAGCGGCTCCGGGGGAAACTCGATTGGGAGACTCGGTGCTGAAGGCGGCAGTGGTAGTGCCGGAAACGGCGGCAGTAGTGACGGCGGTAGTGGAGGTAAGAGTGGTGGCGGTGGTAGCGGCGGTGCCTGTAACGGTCATAGTAACGGTAGCGGCGGAGTGGGAGGCGGCGGGAGGGTGCAAGGCGATATGGCGAAACGAATAGAAGATGGCGGTTCTTCTAATAGTGAGCACGCCGTCGGCGGGGCGCTTTCGTCGTCGTCTTCCTCCACTGCTGCTGCTGCTGCTGCGGCTGCTACTCCCGCTTACTTCACCGTCCCGTCTCCAGGACGAATGTCCTTCTCGAAGCCACGCGCGGGCGGAGAACATTCTTCTGCGGACCCATCTTCCTCCTCTTCCTCGCCGTTGGCGTTGTCCGCATCGTCCCCTATCCCGCCCCAAGCTCACGCGTTACCGCACGCGCAATCGCAAATACCGCAAGGGAAATCTCTGCACGGGCAAGAGCTGCAAACTGAAGCGCAAGCGAGGATGTCGATGGGTTACAACTCCTACGACGACGAGCGGTTCTTTACCCGGCTCCGCGCTAGTCTCGATCTCGCCGCGTGGGAGGCGGCAAAGGCGGTGGAGGCTGGGGTGCACGCTGCGGCCCAAGCAGCGCACGCAGCGCACGTGGGGATTCAGGGACCCCTGCTTTGCCACGACGCGCAGCTGACGTCTCGGAGGGGGAGTGGGGTGGGGGGCGTGGGCGAGAGCGGGGAGGAGGCGGCGCTTCGTTTGGCGGAGAGGGTGCATAGTATGTCTTTGAAATCGACGGAGGGTGGTGGCGGTGGTGGTGAGTTGCATCCGCTGGAACGGAAGTCTTCGGAATAGGAAGTGTTTGTCGTGTAGTCTAATGTTGTAGCATCTCTTGCTTATTCGTCCTGCTGCTGTTGCGCTACTGCTGCTGCTGCTGTTGCTGTTGATGCTGCTGCTGTTGTTCAGTTGCTGCTGCTGCTGCGGGCGGTTAGCATTGAGAGCCAAACCACCCTTTTGTTTGATCTGGATCTCGATCGGTTGCTTTCTTGCTCTGCTTACTTTGCTTGCTTAGCTTGCTTTGCTTGCTCACTGGCTAGCTTTGATTGCTGGCTAGCGTTGCCGGCTCGTTCTTGTGCTTACCTTGTATTCGTTCGTTGTTGATTGATCATGTGCTGAGGTTTTTACGGGGCGGGGGGCGAGGGTATGGTCCTTCCCATCGTTTACTGCTCGGGTTCACCGCGTATTTATGCATTAGGTACAGCCCCTTTGGGACAAGACACAAGTCATCACAAAAATGTCGAAAATATATGCATATGACGACCACGGCATCGTCCACAAGAAGCAGCCCGGGCTGCTGGGGCCATTAGTCCGGGCCGTTGGGGTAAAGCGTAGAGCCCCGACTTACAACATAAGGAGATAGATCTACGACACGCGCAGCATGGTTGGCTTGTAGCTGCTACTGCGCTACGCTCTTGCTGCTCTAGCCGGTTGCTAAAACCGCGCTTTTCGTTTTTTTTTGTTTTCGCTGTACTTGGGTTCTGTAGGCGGTGATGGCATGGTCTGATGCCAGTATGTGGCGACGGCGCGTCGTTTTCTTAGGACCAAGGGATTTATAATAGCGGAGGCGGTAGATTTAACTGACGGGGGGGGGGGGGTTATAGACGAATAACAAGGAAAAGGGCAGCTAGGAATGTGTTCTTCATTTAAGATAAGCACATGAGCTAGCGGTCGACTAGATTTTGTCAAAAAACTGAAATGTAACTTTTTAAACGCCGCTTGCCGCCTTGTAGAAAAAAATGCAGAAAAACAACAGCTCTACCAAAACCCCATTTGGACAAAGAAGCGTTCCCACACCGCGCGCTGTTTTGTTTCTTTTTTTCCCGTTTCTTGCTGTGTTGCCCTTGTTGCTTCTAGCTTTTTGTTTCCAGTTTTTGCGACTAGCCTTTTTACTCTAGCTATTTGCTTCTAGCCTGTTTGTGGCTAGTTTCTTCTAGCTTCTTGTGTTTTGATTTTTTACGTGTTTGCTGCGCTATGCCTTTTGCTTTCGCTTTTATTATATATAGCGCTGTGCGTTTTGCTTTCTGCTCTTTGCATTTTTCTTTTGCTTCTGGCGTTGGCCTGCTTCTAGTTTCTAGCGTCCTCGTAGCTTTTCTTCTGCTATTTTTCCCCCCCTTTTTTCTTTTGGACGTTTTTCTTTTTTTTCAGTCCGGGAGAAATGCGTATAATACGCATGATCGACTGATGTAGGGGTTGCTGGCGGCGGCAGCGACAACTCGAGAAGAAAATAAGTTCTTAGCGGCTGTTTTGCTTTCTCTTAGAGAGAGAAGAGCTAGAGCTGGTGCGCAGGCAGCCCCGAGACACTCAAGAGCTGCGCCCTTGGGGAAAGAGCAGAAACAGCCCCCCCGTGCCTGCCCCTCCATCCCCCCCCTCCCCCCTCCCCAAAATTCCTTTCAGCCATCAGCTGTAGGGTAGTAGTAGATAAACCAGTACCTGTATATTATGGTAATGTAGTATGTTGTTATTCAGCAACAGCGGTGTTGTGTGTTATGTGGCGGTACGAATGGTGCTGTTGCGCATCTGTTGTGACGGCATCATGGCGTGTGCTGTGCGCTAGGCGCGTAAAAACAAGCACGAACACGAACAGAGCGTGGGACCGGGGCGTGGTTTCGAAGCGTGCCAGCGCAACGGGCGTGGTTTAGAGTGGCATGAGCTAGAGAGGGGTGAGGGGCGTGAGCTAGCGGGGCGTTAGTGGGGTGTGAGCTTCTGGAAGCATGACCTAGGCGTGCGCAGGGGTTTTGGCTGGGCGTGGACTAGGCGTCAGCGACGACACCGATAGGCTTGGGCTATATCGTGAGCAAGACGTGCGCTAGTCGTGAGCAAGCCGTGGGCTAGGCATGAGCGAAGCGTGAACTTGGCGTGGGCTATGCCAGTGTGTCAAGCCAGTGTCGCAAGCCAATGTCCTTCTACTTCCTCCCCCCCCCGACTGCGCACTGCCGTTTGTACTGCTTTTTTGCTGAAGGAAGTTGCTGTTGCTGTTGCGGTCGTCTCTCTAGCGAATAGTTTGTTGTTGATGTTGATTTGTTTCGTACCGGTATGATTTTATCGGTTAAATAATATTGACGGGTTATTAGTTGGTGCGATTGGGACGAAAGGTTTTGGTGGCCAGGTAACCCAATTTTTTTTTTGGAGTCCAGGTACGGTCGCCACTGTGTGCTCTGATTGGTTGGTTGAGGTTGTCGCGGGGGTTTTCGTACTTAAACCTGCCAATTATTAGCAAATGGGCTATCGATTGTCCTGCCAATGGTTGGCAAGTGGGCATTATTGCGCTTCCAATGATTGATTGGCGAATGAACTATTTTATAAAAAATATTTCAAGGACGTCAGCCGTGAGTTCGACGAATTTCAGGTCAATACTCATCTTTGCAAGCTGCGTTGTTGGTACCTATAATACACTCTATGGGTGAGTTTTTATTGGGAGGGGTCCTATTTTTTGTCCACTATAATGGTAAGTTGCCCCACTGCGAACAATGTTTGCCGGAGTCCCCACTCCCCCCCGCCTCCCCGAAGGCTCGACTGGCTACATACCACGCCCAATACGTACCTACTTACATAGCACATGGGCACGTCTAAGTTTGTACTTTGTACTATGTAGACAAATGTATGTACAGTAGTACCTTGTGCGCTCACAGTCACACAACACAAGTGATACTCCGAGCGGTACGAAGTGCAGCAATCTGTTTTTTATGTTTATAGTACTCGATTCTAGAGGCTGTGCGGATACGGTCGATAAGACGCCGCTCGGGGTTGTTTGTTTGAGGACGTAGCGCTATTAGTGTGATTTACTGATCATTTGCTGTGCTCGTTAATGTGTTGCATGTGGACGTTTGTCGGGTGCTGATTTTAATACCGGGTACGCACTATTACAATACCAAGTAAGTATTTTTTTTGGCCAAATCGGACTGATTTATAGTGATTCGGAATATGTTGGTGTATACCAACACGTCAACTTTACCGTGGTGTGATCGATGCATTAGGATTGTGTTGGGATCTTTGTTACTCAAGAGGAACCGTTTTCGTGAAGCTGAAAAAAAAACAACCACCGATCCAATGAGCCCCTCGAGCTCGCTATATATAGCTCGAGCTCGTTAGTATGAATAGAGGCCGCGCGTTAAGGTTCGGTATAAGATAGCCGCTCGTGTTTTTCGGTATTGCATTATTTCGTTCGTTTGCTCTCAGCGAGAGTGAGAGAGAACAGGTTTAACCTTGGGACCCAGACGTAGCTATCGTCAAAAACAAAGGACGAATGCACGGTATTATCAACCGCCTTGTCATACAGCAGCCCCACCCCCCATAAGCCGGTATCCCTATATAAGGTGGTCAAAATCGCTTGGCGCGACTGGGGAATCGCACTCATAGCCTGGAATGAACAGGGCGGCTTGCCTCAACAACGCGGTCATATTGCTCTGGTATACACCACCCGACAGCAACAAACTGCTGCTACAGCAACAACAACCGCAACAACAGCAGCAACCGTACCAGCATCAACCGCACTAAAAGCAGCCACCAACAACTGCGACCCGTCCAAGGGCCCCCGCCCCCGGTGTCAAACACGCCTCCCATGTACGCACACTATCAAAACCGCTGATGTATTAATTGTACTTCCATCGAGCAGTGTGAACTCAGCTCCTTACTTATCTCTTCATTCGAAGAGGAAAGCAAAGGCTTGCTATCAACGAGTGGTCTCTCTGAACCCCCAACCGCCCTCGACGTTCTTCCTTCGACGAAGAATTAAACGCTCCCCAAGTCATATATCTGAACTCTCAGACTGCCCTTGATGAGGCCTTCAGACTGCCCTTGATGAGGCCTTCAGACTGCCCTTGATGAGGCCTTCAGACTGCCCTTGATGAGGCCTTCAGCCTGCCCTTGATGAGGCCTTCGACCACGACGGGGACATGACAGGAGATTGTTTCAAACTTTTCCGGAAAAATGAAACATCGAAATCACGCGGCTTGAAAAGTCCGGTAAACTTTCGCTATATAGCCGTCACGACGGCCTCCTTAGCCCTCACGACGGGACAGGCAGGGGACAATCTTCAACTATTCTAGTATAAAATGCCAAAAATACAAAAATACAACAGCGTGTTTAGTACGGGCACCTGGGGTACCCGGATACCAAACCGGTTACCAAAGTCATACTCGGGTAGATAGGGCTCCCGGAAACCAAGCCGGATACGATAGTCATACTCGAGGTAGATAGGGTACCCGGATACCAAACCGGATACGATAGTCATACTCGGGTAGATACCCGGGTAATCTAGAGTATATACCCTACCAATCCCACCCTTGCAGATACGGAAATGGTCCCTCTATAGTGGCGGTATGTTCCAGCCATAATTACCGGCATTAAAGCGGCAACCCGTGCTACTGCGCATGCTGCCACTACTACTTGTTCCCATCCGTGCCAAGCGACTTCACAGGCACTACAGCGGGCAACCGGCACTACTCAACCGGCACTATAGAGGGACCTCTACCGTGCTGCGCCTCAAAACATGTACATGATCTGAGTGGCCATCGCCGCAAGGGTAAGGCCTGCGAGGCCAGAGAGCAGGACGGTTATCCCCCACATATTTCGCCCGGTGAAGAAGGCGTAGGCGTCGTGCACGCTGCCCTGCATCACATCCGCCACCTTGTGGAACCTGCGCTCTCCGGTTCGGTTAGTCGATCAATCAAGCAAACAATCAAACAACCAATAAACAAATTAACCAATCAACCAACCAATCAACCAATCAACCAATCAATCAATCAACCAATCAATCAATCAACCAATCAATCAATCAACCAATCAATCAAACGAAACAATAGCCAACGGATAAGTCGATGAATGGTCGACATTCAGTCGATAAATCAATCCATCGATCAACCACCAAAACAACCACCCAATAGATCGATGAAGCCATCGACAAATCAATCAATCAATCAATCAATTAAATAACCAGTCATTTAAACAACCAAAGCAACCAATCAGTCAATCAATCAACCAAGCAATCAATCCACCAAGCACCACGCACAAACCCAAGCAATCAACCGAACAAATGAACAACCAGTCAACCGATCAACCCATCCATCGCACGCGAGTTCGTTGGTCCGGAGGTCCAATGATCCGTTCCATGGTTTTGTGCGATAGTTGGAAGGGTTTCCAAAACATGCCGCGGGGGCGCGTAGCGGGAAGGGTGGGGGGGGAGGGGACGCGGCGGAAGGCAGGGGGCAGGGAGTGATCAGTTTCCGGCTGTACGAAAAAAACGATAGCATTTAACCGTGCCGTTCTCAACAAAAACATTTATTTCGCGAAACTTGTGTGTCAGAAAAAAAATGCGCGGCGTGAGTTGCAGAAGAAACTGGGGGCAAAAGTACCTCTTTTACCACCATATATCTAACAGCATGCGTATTAACTGCCTGCTAGGCTGCCGAACCTGCCACTACATCGCCGATCAAAACAGCGTATATATAGGTACAAATGGGATTGAAATTACAGTGGGCAACTTCTTCGGTTGAGGCGGGCGTCCCGACTGATGTGCCAGGAAAAAAATGGCCCAAATACGCCCCCTTCGCGGCCGCGAACATATAGCACAGCCGTATAATGCCTGGTATTACGCCCACGTTTACCTCCGCACAAGCATATCATTGCGAAAGCGTGAGTAGGCAAAATCAAAGCAAGCGAGCAGCGGTAACGCTGAACCGTCAGCACCGTAAAAGTGAAGGCGGGTAACGCGGGGGAGAACGGACGGCATCTATGACCACGGCTTGTCCACAAGATGGACACTAAAAAAACGATGACAAAAAAGACGAAAAAAAAAACGAAAAAAAAACATAACTGTTATTGTCGGCATCTCTAAGCGGCCGGGGGGAGGGAGGCGGGGGGGGAGGGGGGGAGGGGGGAGGGGGGAGGTGGGAAGGGGGGGGGGGGGGGGGAGGGGGGGCGTCATGCCCAAGAGACTGAGCTTTGGGCCTGGCCATCATCGTCTTGAAGCTTGTGGGTCTTCCAGTGGCCGTCACAAGTTAGCGTAACGACGCCCTGGCTTCTTCGTCTTGTTGCGTTCTCCCCCCAGTGTCAGTTGATGCACTTGATACCCTCTATGAACCCAATGCCGTCTTTAGTCTGTTCATAAGGTCTGCTAGCATGCTGTTTTTTTCTTTCTTTCCTTTCCTTGCTTCGTCTTCTTGTGTTTTTTCTTCTTTTATTCTTCCTTTTTCCCTTTCTTTTTATTTTCCTTCTGATCTTTTCTTTTCGGCCATTTCCTTTCTTTTCTTTTTCCCAGTTGACTTGAGACTGACGTGTGTATGCGTAGTGATAGGTACCATGTGTAACATATACGTGGTAGTCTTTTCTGGGTGGCAGCGGTGTAGTCGGTTTTTTCAGGCGCGAGTAGTGCGACGTATGTACCAGTATGGACCTAGCACATCGTAGGCTGAATCCGATTTCCTCTTTTGTATTTTTCTGGCGGAGGCACGAATTGCGTCAGCTATGATACATGCGTGTACCACTTTTGGTTTTGTTTGTGTTTGTGTTTGTGTATGTGTTTTTTTTCCCTGGGGTATTCCTCCACTCCAGAGTAACTGGAGCCTGTCCTGTGATCACGGACTTGATTATGCGAGTGAATGTGAGAACAACAACAACAACAATTCTCCATGAAGACCATGTACGGGCACAATGCCGAAGTTGCAGCACGCAGCTTGCCAAGGTGGGTATGGAGCGCTCAACCGGTCGAACTCACAGCTGACGTACTTGAAATATTTTCTCATCAATATGGGATTTTACAGCTACATTGAGCACGTCCTGGGACGAGGGGGCCCGCCGTTGGAACGGTATAGTAGCACCGTTGTTGCAACCGAGTTAAATTGACACTGACACAGTATGGGCCTGGCACGTACGTAGACTGACTTCCGATTTCACTTGTCTTATTTTTTTTGGCGGATGCATGAATTGCTTCAGCTATGATATATACGTGTGCCACTTTGGGTTTGCTTTTGTGTTTTCCATGGAGTATTCCTCTACTCCCGAGTGACTGGAGCCTGTCGTGTGACCACGGACTTGATTATGCGACTTAATAGGACAACGACAACATGTGAAAATACAATGGCATAGCCACTTGAGCACCGTCCGGTTCAAGACTACTTTGCGTAGATAAGACCAGGTAAATCGAAGTGTCCCGAGTAAAAAACGTGGACAAGACCGGTTTGCCGCCTGTTCCCCAAGAGCGGTCTTCACTTGGGGAAAAAAACGCCTGCGTACAAAGACCTTACCCAGACAAGAACGTCCAGCCCACGAGCGAACGAACGCCGTTCCCTGCTGCTCTACATAAATATATCTAGCTGTTGTCTCTGCGGCTGCAGCAATACCTGGGGAATTCGCTTCTAGACCTTGCTGCACCCAAACAATCATTAACATATACCTGGGTATGAATCTCAAAGCATTACTTTTTACTCTGATTGAAGACCGTTTTGGTCTTATCCCAGATTCAGACCAAATCAACCTCAACGCGGGATAATACCAAACATAAGAGGTGAACACCCAAAAAAGCTGTCCCGAGGTGGTCATAAACTGGGCATGTCACTGTGTATGGATTTGTGGTCATGTTTACCAATGTCCCGGAGGAACTAAAAAGAAACAAAACTCCTACGTGCCAGGCAAAAAAGGATCCCAACAATAGCGCCCGTTTACCACCGAAACCGCTTTCGCTATCAGTAGATTGTCGTACCTTCTGTTGCCAACGAAGACGACGTACGGGCACAGCGCGAAATACGCAGAGCTCATGACCACGAAAACGACGCGGTAGGACGCGGTGGCCTCGGCCGCCAAGGTCAGGGACAGCACCCCCGCCGTAAACATCTTCGTCGTCACGCGAACCCACGCCAGAAACGTCCTCTCGTTCGCGAGGTGCGCGTTGACCCGCTTCATTTTCAGGATCGCCCGCCGCTGGTGCTCGGCGTTGTGCCTATCCCCGTCCACCTCGTTGGCCCCCGTCTCCCCCGGCGTCTCCCCACCCTTCGTCACCGATGACGACCATGACATTGACTCCCTGCCCCCGCCCGCCCTCCCCCCCCCGCCTTCGCCTCCGCTGCTGGTCGGACTCCCACTCCCGCACCAATCAGCGCACCAGTCCCAGCCCGCGCCCCCATCCCATCCCCACCCCCACCCCCGGCCTCCGGGTCGAGATCGCCGGGAGGGCGGCGAGCGCGGGGCAGTGGCAATCAGCGGTCTGCGCTCGTCGTCCGAGTTGTAACGGTCGGCTGGTGGATTGAAGCGGCCGCTGCCGGTGCCGCCGGCGTTGTCGTCGCGGTCAAACCGGTTCCGCAACCACCGTCGAATGAGCGTCTTCGGTGCGTCCGACTTCGAACACGATCGGCGACGGTTACTGCTACCGCTACCGCTATCGACGTCGCTACCGACGCCACTACCGCCGACATCGGGAGGAGCAGAAACAGAAGAAGGGGAGGGAGCACGAGATGCCCGGCCTTCCCACCCGCTCCTCTCCTGGTCTTGGTCCCTCGTCCGAGAGCGAGCCCTAACCGCGCCCGAACGGCCACGTGGGATAATATCACCTCCACCGGGGCCACCACCATCCTTCCCCCGACCACCACCACCACCACCGCCTGCCCCGGACAGAAACCGAGGCGGATTCAAGCTACCAGTGTAACCTCCGTAACAATCATAGCCTTCGTAACCGTCGGACGCACCGTAAACATCGCTCCGAGGCGGCGAAACCGTAGTGTCGAGGTAGAGGGTAACGCCGTTTGTTAGGGGCTGGTCGAAATCGACCATGTCACCGGTTTTCCACACCAGGTGGGTTTGTTTTCCCTCGGGGTCGAGAGCGGGGTCAGCGTCAATCCCGAGGCCGAGGGCGAGGCGGGCGCACCGCAGGATAGCGCCTTCCGTCGCGCCGTCATACCTGAGACGACGCGGTAGCAGCAGCAGGGGCCGGTTGCGGTAGCGGCGGGGCGGCGGCAGACGACATGGGGGAATCAGACGAGTGCGTGTGGGGGGGAGGGGTACTCATTTATTGCTTGCCTTAGTCACTTGACCATTGACCACGCATCCCTTTCGAGACGGAGCACCGTTCCTGCTCCTAACAGAGACACCTCCGAAAATTCGGGCGCTCAGTACGTTCCTTCCAAATGTTACACACTTATTGCAACATATTTTCTTCCCTTCCTCTTTGGCCGTCTGTCGGTCTCCTAGGATAGCGATCGTTTTCTCGCTAATTTCGACAACTTTCGACAACTTCTCCACAACAAGGGGAAATATCAAAGCCACGGTAGCTTCTGTCACTCTCAGGGCCTCCGTTTTCAGCAACTCCGAGACATTCGCGCGATTGGCTGCTTCTGGAGGATTTTTTTTGCAAAACTTTTCGGTTGCGCTGCGGCAGCACTATAATTGTTGACGCCCCGTCTTATTGAGTGAGAGACTCAAGCCACGCGCGCGAGTGGCCTATATACATAGCAAAAGATTAAATGGGAGCACCCCCTCCAGAGCAGTAGCCATGATCTCAACAAGAGCGGGGTGTGCGACGTATCATAGGAAGAGTGAGTAAAAGAGGGAAGCACTCGTACTCAACACATACAGTGTGTTCGCCTTCGGGGTTTTTCCCCGTTGTTTTCGGTTGATGCTGTTTTCCTCCCGGGGGCGGACGGCTGCAAAAAGGGGGGGGGGGGGGGGGACTTACCAGTACGTAACCAATCAAAGCGGGAAAAAAAACATTAGGGTATTTGCGATTTCCAATCCTGTTTGGGTTGAAAACATCAGAGCGAAAAAAAACAAAAAAACGGTATTTATGACTTCCACTCTTGTTTGGGTTAAAGAAAAACAAAACATCAGGGTGTTCGCGACTTCCAATCCTGGTCCTGTTCGCGTTGGAAACAGATATAACGTCACAACCCAAGGCCAACCATCCCACGAAAATATTAGGTTCGAAAATACAAAAAAAGGTAGGAAAACCATATATTCAACACAGTTTTTCGCTGCTTTTCGTGAATTGGGTTGGCCTTGGACTATGACCTTCGATGGTTTTAATACCATTATTATACAACCCCCTACGCAACTCCTACCCAACCAAACTTGGTATCTCGCAAACACACTAATTGCGATAAACGACGAGTACAGCAGCACGGGCTGCCAGGCTAGGGGATGGCAAACATAGCGTCCATTCGTGCAAAGAGTTCGCACCTCGGACAGATGAGATCCCTGTTAATGATCTGCAGACCACGTTGCCCAGTGGAACCCGTAGGATCCGTTTGACCTAGCACCTACTACTTGGGTTTGATCTGTACTTGCACAGATCATCTGCACTGCACAGATCCTGGACAAGACGCGTGCTACGATAGAGGCAGCACTTTTCGCCTGAAATGGTTTCTGAAATGACGGGGCTGCTTAACCCAAAATCGTCGGGAACGGACATTTTTTGGGGCGTGGTTCTTGATGTGTACCTAGGCCATGGCATTTTCTCTCCGGTAGCAGTTTTTTTTTGTTCTCCAGTATCAGTTTTTGCCTTCGAGAGGTCTTAAGCTCCCAAACTGAGGAACCTCAGAAAAAACAATGGTTGGTGCACCATTATCGTAGCACGCGTCACTAGACGAAAGCTACTCTAGGGGGGTCTCTCTTGGTGCCTTTTTTCGCCGTGGCTTGGGGTCAACTCGCGCGAGAGACCCCCTCGTTCCTTGCGGTCTCAAGGTTTCGCGCTGTTTTACTTGTTGCGATAGGAACCCGCAATGGAGCGATTAGCTATTAACAAGGTTTCGCCAAAACAAATCGCCTTCGCAGCACAGCGTTTTCGTCGGCGAGGTACAGTCACTGGTGCGAGTGGCTCAGAACCCGTGGTGAACGTGGGGCATGGCCCGACAATGATAGAATGTGATGCAGTGCAGATAGTATGGCACAGTAGCCTTGGTCAAAAGACATACCATCGACAGAAACAAGATCTACACCGTCTACAGCAGTAGACTTCACGAAACGTCTAGAATATGATTTAGGATAAGAGCATGGAAATCGGGGAATATTTTGATGTATGGGTTTTAATGCGGCCCACCACTTTTACACTTTTTTAATCTACGGAAAAGATGTCGAATTTTTTTCCCGTACAAAGTTCTATGGGTAGGGTTGGGGTCGGGGTTAGGGTTAGGGTTAGCGTCAGGGTCTAATGTAGTGCTTTGGGCAGTTTTTTTTTTATATTTTCCGTCTCATAATACTGGAAGCACACGGGGGTCAAACCAAATTCCCCGATTTCCATACTTTATCCCATATAATAACCCAGAATTGCGGTGAAGCCGGCTCATCTAGAAAGTCATCTGCCCGAGGTGCGAAAAGAAAGGTAAAGGTAAGACACGTTCACAACACGATAGTACCTGTACCGCCGTGCGCTCACACTAGACATAGGCGGTTCGAAATATTTCGCTTTCTCCTGTGTTTTCGCTCCGCTGCTCTGCCGCTGTATCACACCGCTGTGCAAGCTCTTGCATTGTGGCAGTCACGCTTCAACAGCAGCCGTGCTTCAAGCTCTTTCCCTTTTGTGAAAGGTACGGATGGTGTATCGGCGTGTATGCGTGTGTGCTTATGTGTGTGCGGTTTTTAAGGACACAATCAAGAGCGGCGCAACCGTTGGAAAAACAGTTGCTGAGCTGCACAGCCACCATTCACCAAAGTGCACAGCAGTACACACAACAGCAGAAGCGACAGCAGCCCCGCTTCAAGCCCTTGTCTTCGCGACAGGCACGGCATCTTACGTGTGTGTGCGGTGTTCAGCAGGAGATCCAAATCACGCCACCACATTCGCGCATCCAACGCAAAGATTCTACACACACGGTCGAACCTCATGAGCTCAATACTGGTACGTAGGAACGCCTGTGTTCCGCCTTTTCAACTTGTGACATTCCCAGGATATCAAGTCAACCACATCCCAAAGGGGGAAGCTTGTACCACTCTGTCCGGAAATATAAGCTGATGCATGCTACGGTAGAGGTAGCGCTTTTCGTCTGAAACGGTTTCTGAATGACGGGGCTTTCCTTCACCCCAAATCGTCGGAAAATACGCCCCCTTAGTTTTTGCATGATTCTCATTGTGTACCTAGGCCATGGGGATTTTCATCCGGTAGCAGGCATTATTTTCCTCCAAATCAGTTTTTTGGGGGAGGTCTTGAGCTCCCGAAATCGAGGAATCTCGGAAAAAAAAAAAGCGGAGCACCTCTATCGAAGCGCGCGTGAGCTACATGTATTGTAATACTAATGAATAAAATGAGTATTGACCCGAAATTCGTCGAACTCACGGCTGACGTCCTTAGAATATTGTTCATAAAATATGCCTGCACTTCCGGACATAGTGGTGCTCTGTACAAGGAATCGCGACATCGATCTGAATCTTCTGCGGACGCATGTGGCAAGCACATAATACCAGTATCATCATATTAGTTATCATAAAAAAGGTATAGCTGCAACCGTCGACGCGCATAATCAACTAGCTGATGGGTTATTTTTCGGACCGCCCGCAGTAAAAATGGCATGATAACACATCTTTGAAAGTGGCGGGGATACAGACACGAAAATATACCTGGCACCTGGTGTGTACTTCTGTTTCCCGTCGTGTACACAGTGACCCTGGCATCAGCAGGGGAGTCACCGACCTGTATCCTTCACCAGGGTACACACTCCCCGCAACACGCGCGATCGAAGTATCACACGCAGCTCGCAAATGATGAGTTTTGATCAACGTCTTTTTCGCTTTGGTCGATCTCACAGCTCAAGTGTATTTTTTTTTTTTTTCTAATATAGCAGACCGGTAACACGTAACACAAACGCATGCCCTCTGACGCCTTTCCACGTAGATTTTTTTCGACAACTGAGAGGATGCAAAACGCCGAGCGGTACGTCTATGGAAGTAGCGTGTTCGCGTTTCGCAATCTCTGCTGGGTTCGAAAAATGTACAAGTAGTACTGAAACCGCCGAACATCGAAGCCAAAGGCCAGTCAATCCAAGAGAAACTTAGGTTATAAAAAAAAAAAAAATGGCGGGAAAATATATTGCTGACCGATTTTTCAGCTTTTTTCGTGGGTGGGGTTGGCTTTGGATTAAGACGTTTGACCGTTCCAGTTCTATTACTGTATGTTTTCCTACCCGACTCCTACTGAAGCAAAGTTGGTACATCGCAAACATCCAAGTATCTCGACGAAAAGTTTCCAATTCCACCATTTTTGTTGTGTGTTGGTCCCCTTGATATCGAAAAAAAAAAACGCCTCTTAAAAAAAAGGTCGCGAGCGGTGTGTATTCCTTGCGCGTTTTATACGGTACCTTCTCGAATAATGATCCGATTCCCGTGTCGGTTTCAATACGACGAGAGGAAGTAAACCAAGTACACGACACCGCTCACCGGTGTCGTCTCCTCTCAGGTAGTATACCGTACAACACCCCAAGATGTTACACCTTAACACCCCTCGGACGCGTTTCCAAAATGATTTTCTCGACAACTGGGAGGATGCAAAACGCCGGGCGGTGCGTTCATGGAAGCATATCGGTGAAACGTTTCCAAATCCGCAATTTTCGTTGCGCGTTGGTCCCCCCTTGATATCTAGTAAAACCGTCTCGCAGAGAGTCATCCCAAGCGGCGTGTTGTCTTGCATGTTTTTACACGGTACCAGGTATCTCTTCGAATGCTGATCCACTTCGGTTTCACGATTGCGGGAGGAGTTACAACGGCCTGGCGAGTAAACAAATGCACCCTCTCAAGTACCAGTCCGTTTCCGTTAGGGTTTTTATGATGGACGCTTACACCGACACCGCCGTCGTTATACGGTATCTCCTCAAGCACTGGTCCGTTTGGGTTTCACGAGGATAGAGGCTTACACGAAGTACACGACACCGGTGTCGTCTACCAGGTTTAAGCGACACCGGTGTCCGCATACAATGAATCACGACGCCAGCCTTGCGAGTACACACATATTTCTTCGAGTACCTGGTCCGTTCACGACGATAGAGGCTCACACACGACACCGCTGCCGTCATACGGTATTCCTTCGAGTACTGGTCCGTTTTGGTTTCACGATGATAGAGGCATACACAAAGTACACGACACCGGTGTCGTCTTCCAGGTACAAGCGAGCGTCACTGGTATCGTACATAAGGAATCACGACACCCGACCTGGCAAGTAACCAAATATCCTCCAGCACTGATTCGTTTTGGTTTCACGATGGAGACATATACGCGACACCGGTGTCGTGCACAACATGACCGGTGTCATCTGTAAGGGACTCTGGTGTCATTCAGCTGGTGCTGCTGTATGATATAAGGCATCACGACACCGGCCTGAATATTCTGCGGGTGTACGTCACAAGCACATGGCATATCGCCTCGAGTACTGGTCCGTTTTGGTGTCAGGCGTGAGCCCAACATGCGTTGGGCTGTGCAACTTTTAGCTGGTCTTTCTCGTACCCTGACCCTAACCCTACGTACGAGGCGAGAAAAAAAAGTTGAGGCACCCTTGTCGTGTTCATGGCACGTACTGCTGTAGGCGAAAAACGCGTTTGGCTTCACCGCACTTGGTTAATTGGGTTTCAGGGGTACATTCGCGCGTGTATCGCGAAACAGAAACTTGTACCGAGGAGCCTAATTGATGCCCTGTCTGGTTGCTGCTGTATCATGCTTTGAGCGCACCAGGTACCGCCGCATGCAATCCGCATGCTTAATATGAGAGCGAGGCTTCGGGGAGGGGGGGGCGACCCACGCCGCGCCCAAAACCAGCTGCTGCCTCGTACGAGGTAATATGCCAACGCTGGCGAGTGAGGAAGTCGCACCTTCGTGCAAGTGGTCATCGCTGTGCCCGGCTCAACGCCAGTACGTAGCCCGCCTCGGAGCACACACTCCGGAGCACGAGACGAACAGACAAACAGCAGTAGCACAAGCAGCAGACAAAGCACACATTGGAGCCCGCCGCTGCTGCAGCTGATGCAAACATACAAGTTAGAGACCCATTAGACTACACTAGTAGACCGATACTAGGACGAATTTATTGCGGTCTATCTTATCGAGCAGTACGAGTGCATATTACCATGCTGCACGCGCTTTGCACAGCTCTTCATTGTATTGCATATCGGACGCATGCCCTGCCCCCGCGACCAGGGCTGGGTTGTGTGGTTAATTAATCGTCAGTTTTGTTCGAGATGCTTTCGCTCCGAAGACCAAACGGGAGTGGCTCACCAGGAGATGTCTTCTCGCTTTCCGTCAGAGGCGACGACCGTCACGCTACGGCGGACCATTCGATAGCGACGACGACGTGTCACGCACAGTCAGCGCAACGTCGACAAACCAGCCAAGGTCTCCGCTCTGCTGTATGTGTGTTGTGCTGCGTGCCGTGCTTGTTTTTTGCGTGTCTCGCGGCGCCTGGCGCCTGTTTATTAGATTTCGAGTGCTGTGACTGCGGACTTTCACGCTTTTCTGTTGTTTGTCCGCGCAAACATACCAAAAATAGTATGGAAAAATTTCCCGTGTAGCAATCACAAAAAACTACTATACCAACTCCCAAATTTGGTCCAGCCGTCAGAATGACTCGAAAGTGCGCACTGCTCTGATACCTGATACGGTAATAGATGCGGTCATACATATAACACGCTCTTCGGGGAAAAGCAATTTACGGAGCGATCACCCCGAGTCGATCTCAGTGCTCTCTTTTTCTCCGCACTTCCTGTGCGTTACCACCCGAGAAGCGGCCGGGACTCTCCCGGTAGGGGCTGGCCTGTGGTCACACATTTTCGAGCGGAAATCACGCCGCCTTTTTTCATTCTCTTTTCTACTTGCTTGGCCAACACACGGGGGGCACGGATTCTGCAAATTTTCTTTTGCTTGCTGTGCAGCGTGTTTGCGTAGTCGTGTCTGCCTATGTCACTGCATCGCCGCAGCAGCGCAGGAGGAGCAGGAGGAGCGGGAGGGGGAGGAGGGCATGTGGACAAGAAGACCATCGTCGTGCGATATGAAGGCCAGGATTACACGGTTTCATGGTGAGTGTGAGCTGAGTGCGCGCGTGAGTGCTGAGTAGAGAGAAAATATGTGCGCTCCAGATGTCAGGTTTTCGTTGATTATTTCCGACTGCATGCCCGAGATGCTACAGCAGCCAGCAGCCTCGGCCGCTGTAGCACAGCAGGAACATCAGCATCGGCAGCAGCAGCAGCAGCAGCAGAGCAACAGTGTTGAGTTGATTCTTTTGGGGCCCATGTATAGCCTAAAGACCGAAAAACGGCGCGTACACACGACCGACGACAATTGCAGTTTTAGCAAGCGCCTATTGTACAGCAGTCGTACTATTAGTACAGGAAGAGTGTCCAGCAGTATGTGCAAGTGTCATGCTGCCCGCATATCGCACAGCGCGTTCCTTTGCATTGCGGACACTCCTCCTTAGCCTCCACCCCTCGCACCCCGGGCTGCCTCGTGTGGTCGATGCTGAAACCGTCAGGATTTGTTGGCATTTTCCCCCATCTGATTTCCCGATTGTAGTGCTGTACTCGTAGACTAGAGACTATGGATCTACCAGATATAATATCGTACAAGGGGCTTCGCAGGCGGCCTGGACGGCCACCTGTCGCAGACTGGCGTGATGCCAAAATATTAGTAGCACAGATTGAGCTGCCCCGCCCGTCCCGCCCCCTCCTCACGATAAACTGGTGCATTCTTTCCAAAATCGTCAGATTTATCCCCTTGAAGGATTTATAGTTTCTACGCAAAGATTGAGCTGCCCCCCCCCTCCCCCCTCCCCCCCGCTCCCTATTGATCAAGCCCACACCCCCCACGTCCTTAAAAACTCTGCCCTCCCCTCACCGGTTATTCGACTTACAGGATTCACTTGATAAACTGATGCATTTCCTTCCACAGCTGTCAGATTTTGCCCCCCTTAAAAACGGGTTTTATAGTTTCCGCGCACACACTGACTAACATCACCCTGTTGACCCAGGTAGCTGCACTGTAGTTGCAAGGGGGGTCGCCGACCTATATCCTTAATGAGGACCCACAACCCGTAATACGCGCGATCGGAGTATCACACAGCTTGCAAAGATGAGTTTCGACAAAATCTGACAGCTGGAGTGTATTTTTGTTTTCATAATATTAGTAGCAGCTGCGTACGGATGTGGTGAAAGATGAAGGTCAGACTTAATGGCAAGAGTTGAAAGTGCTCCCTGTAGGTGGCGAGTTCGTGTTTGGTATGAAGACCGCCAGAAATTGTAGATCGCCATCTAAAAAACTAAACACTCCGTAGTACGACTACGCGCGATCGAGAGGTAGCACACACAGCTTGCAAAGATGAGTTTCAGGAAGTAAAGTACGCTCACAGCTGATGTTTGCAACGACCTCGGCTGTCTTCGATCTCTTGGCCGGAGACCGACTCGGCGGGTCCATAAGGAAAGATTGGTAGTTGAAAGATGCGAGAGAGTGGGAGAGTACTGCTGTTTGTAATGCGCAGCAGTGTGCCGGTGGTGGTTGTGGCAGCTGGTGGGCGACAACATCGCAAAATAAGCGCCGCTATGTCCGGCACCGCGAAGCACAGCAGCACAGCTGACGTTTTTTCACCAACAGGTACACATATGGAGGTGTGCAAGGACAGGCGATACGTACGCGTGAACCACTCCATTCAGGACAACCTGCGCGCACCAAGCAAACAGCAACGAACAGCAACAAAACATAACCCCGCATACAAGAAGAAAGTATCTGTGAAAATCTCATTTTCAAAGGGGGCTTCGCCGGCGGCCTGGTTGGCCGCCGGTCGCAGACTGGTGTGATACCCAAAATATTAATAGCAGCTATGGATGTCGTGAAAGATGGAGGACATACTTGATGCCAAGAGTTGAGAATGCTCTCAATAGGTGGCGAGTTCGTTCGGTATAAAGACCGCCAGAAGATGTAGATCACCATCGAAAAAATTACACGTTCCGTAGCACGCACGATCGAGGTATCACACACAGCTTGCAAAGATGAGTTTCAGGAAATAAAGTACGCTCACAGCTGATGTTTTCCACGACCTCGGCTGTCTTCGATCTCTTGGCCGAAGACGGACTCAGTGTGTCCATCAGGAAAGCTTGGTAGTTGAAGGATGCACAGAGTGGGAGAGTGCTGCTGTTGTAGTGCGCAGCAGTGTGCTGGCGATGGTCGTGGGCAGGTGGTGGGCGACAACATCTAAAAAAAATGGACAAAGCGGGCGCCATGTCCCCCGCACCGCGAAGCACAACCACAGCACAGCTGACGTTTTTTCACCAACAGGTACACATATGGAGGTGTGCAAGGACAGGCGATACGTACGCGTGAACCACTCCATTCAGGACCACCTGCACGCACCAAGCAAACAGCAACGTTTACGAACAGCAACAAACACAACCCCTGATACAACACAGATTATTTTTGTGGAAACAGGTGGAAACCTCATTTTTCTCGATTGACGGGGTGTTAATTATCGATCGACTGATGATGCCTGGAACACAGAACAGCAGTTGTTGTGAAAAGAGGCGTTGGGCTTGCACCCATGCAGATGCCTAGCAGGAAATTAGGCGCCATGTACCATGCCTCAACATCCCCGTTCGTATTGCCCGCTGTAGTCTGTAGTGGCCCATGCCCCGAGCCCTCGTCTCAGTTGTCGCGAGTTGCAGGCTGTACGCCTTGTCCAAAAAGACAAAAAAAGGGCCTCACCGAGGTATCCCATGTTTGCTGACACACATACATATAATAGCATGACATCACTACATACGTCATCGCCACGAAACGTGGACGGCGTGTTTGTGCCGGGGGGGCGGAGCATGTTATAGATATCGACCTTGCCGTCGCCCGCATAGGTCCCCACGAGGTCGGCGCCGGCAGGGCGGCCGACCCTCTCGCAGGACCGGAGGTCGGAGAGCACGCCCCCGAAGAAATTGCGACAAAATGCAGTTCCTGCGACGAGCGGTGTGGGTCAAAACGCTGAGCGCGAGGCCAAGAACGGAGATTTATAGGTATATCTGTACCACACCTATATTTTTATATATAGTTGAAAAACGTCAGCTGAGTACGACCGAACGTATCTGTAGAACCTGTGCACGTGGTTGTAATGGTGGGCGTGTAAGCACCTCTATATAGCAAAGCTATACCAAGGCGGCAAGCGTGGTTGCCACGAGATGCACTCCACCGCACCACCACCACACCACCACCAGTCGCCGCTTTTTTTTTTTCGCTAGACAAGAACGGTGAAGGTGGAATGCATGCAAACTGCGCACTGCCGTAGCACGAACGGTATAGAAGCAAACTGGCAAACTGCAGGCACGCAAAGCACAAACGCAACCACCCGACGTGACTTGTCTGTGGTGTCTTGTGTTCTTCGGTAAGGGGAAAATTGCCGAATTGTGGTATTTGAGCTCGTGTGGGACCTACAGCAGCATATGGTGAAAACTGGTGTCCTGATTGCCTGTTTGAGCGCACACAGCAGCAGTGATGTATGTTACCGGTACGAGGTGGTAATCACGGGTATTGAAACCCGTACAATATGAGTCGGGTTAATCTTCGAAAGAAAAAGTAAAGCTCAAGCTCACCACACTTACTTGCGCATATTTTTCATGCATATCGTGTGTTAATTTAGTTCCTCCTTTATAGTCACAAAATTAGGTGTATTACGCAGCTTGCGTGAGTATCGACCCTGAATTTATCGAACTCACAGCTGACGTGTTTAGACATTTTTTTTTTTCAAAATGTAAATGAGGTTTCGTCTTATTTTGCATCAACACCTGGTATCATGTGTGAGAAGTTCGTCTAGTACAAAACGCCTCCACATACACTGGACCCCCTAGAAACCCTGAATATCCCCGGCCCTGCGGTGTTTCAGGTAGCGGTAATGGTGAGCGGTAGTGTTTTTCAGCAGTGCTTTTCAGCAAAATCGGTAATTTACCGGTTCATCACAGCTCTGGAATAGCGGCAAAATGTGATACATCCCTGTTATGTATCGACATGCTCCCGGCAGCGTAATGCCATTCCGATCTGACCCCCCGTATCTGAGCCCTCCAAACTGGCCCTGGATAGATCGTGCTGTTGCGCCCGCAGGCCCGTGGAGGGTGAGGGGTGAGAGTTAAACGACTCGTCGACGACAAAAAAACAGGTAGCGTTGCCGCAGAGTTGAGTGCGAACCTATCGATAATACCGCAAAATGAGCTACTGGTATGATAACCGCACTCAAGAACCGCTACCGCAAAAACTCGCGGAAAGGGGTGGATGGCTACCATCCCCTTGTAACAACACGTTAAAAACGTGAGGGTTTCCAATATATATACGGAAGCGTTTCTAACAGGGGCTGGTGCCAGATATTCAAGAACCGCCTTTTTTTTCGACAACCTCGTAATAAATCATATGATTTCGCGATACCGTTAGCGACGCGGGACGGGTATCATAACACGCAACCTTGCAAAAATACACCGCCATCGAGATTTTTCACGAACAACGCCAATTTTTTTATTTAATATCGAGCGGTTGGAACACCCGATCAGTGCAACAGTACCGGAACTAGTGTTCTAGTATATCGGAGCAACACACCGAGCCCGTGTATCATCCGCGGCGAAACGGCAAAACGAGGTCGGACGCAAACGCGGACAAACGGTTGCCTACGATTGGCGACACACAGCAAGAGTTGGCGTAAGACTTGTTGAACCGGGGTGCCGTGGACACCTGAGGCCCAGAAGGAAATTTCCGCAGAAATTTCCGCTTTTAGGTCCAGCAGCACCTCCTGAACAACAAGTGAAGACGAAAACAAGGTCTTACTTTTGAGGACCCATGTACGGTATACCGGTATACAGGCCTAACAAGAAAACGAACGCGTATAGCATCGGCCACGCCAAACGGCCGGGCGGCCGGGATAGGGCGTGTGTCCCAGCTATGCAAACAATGTAATGAGCTGTACATGTGTACATGTACCACACCCGAGCAGTATGCATGGTGACATTTGTTAGTGCTACTGCGCATTCTTCTTAGCCGCTTGACAACATCTACCTCGATGTTGCCATTGCAGTGTTCCTTTGGCCGCGGAGCATGGCCCCCAAACCCTTACCCCACGTCAACCCTCTGACGGGTCGAGATTGGGTCGAGGTCGGCAGGGACAGGTGCTGGTGCTGTTGCTGCAATTTCTTAGTGTTACCGTCTATTACCTCTCTCTTGCTGCTGGTGCCTGTATGACGAGGGCACTTCACTCAGCTACCGTATTCTTGCACACACATACGTGCGAGGTTTTTCACGCGAATAAAATAATTTGCGATATATCATATATATGACATCACATACCCACCTCGCCTGATGTATTTGTAGGACGTATCTCTGACTTAAAATTGACGACTGCAGAGCCCCACATCGACAAGGTAAAATCATAGGCGTGAAATCGTACATTTATTTGAGACAAAAATAATTTGGAAAAGGAAGCACAGGCAGATGTGTTAAAACTGCGGTAAACAACCTTACCAACCCATTACGTAGGGTATTTCGTACATACCGTCTGCATGATCGCCTCCCCACCTATGCCAAGCGAAGTATTACTAACGAGGTAACGTGATTGAGCGCGTGTATACCAAGTACCTGGTATGACTAATGAGGTAACGTAATTGAGCACATGTATACCAAGCGTCGATTCGCATCCCTCCCTCTAATGCTCAAAGACGGAGACAGCATATGGCCACATACATCACCTCGCATGCTGTATTTGGCAATACGTATCTCTTGCGTATAATTAGCGATGTCGATAATAATGGTGACTGTATGATGATGGTGACAAACACAGTGCATGACCACATCACCTCGCCTGTTGCATTTGACAATACGTATCTCTTTCTTATAATTAGCGATGTCAGAAAATAATGGTACCTACAAATATTCTATAAAATATTCTAGCTTTCGATCGATGTATCATACAACAACAAACTATGAAGATTTAACACGTTATTTACTACACTTAAACACTGGGTTGCATGCTGCATCTAACATCAAACCTTCTAGAATAGTAAACATTACAAGCCAGATGATATAAAGGGATGTCTTATTGCTTCAATCGTCAGGTTTGTCCCCTTTGAGAATTTATAGTTTCCGCGCACATATTGAAATGTCCCGCCCCCCGCCCCTCCCCCCCCCCCCCTCCCCTCCCCCTCCACTGACCTCTTTTTCATAACAAACCCCAACCCTTTCCCCCCCCCCGCCCCTCCGTCCCCCGATCCCCCCCCCCCCTTCCGCCTAGTCTGTCCAAACGCCCCACTCACAATCAAAATCGGCCTGAGTAATAAACACCTATACGCAGTTGATACCACGTCATTATCTTTCTGACCATCCATGACGAAGGTTTCAATTATATTCCCCCCCCCCCCCCCCCCTCCAACGCCCCCTCTTTTCCGACCACCTACACGATCGCCTAGACCTAGCACCACGCGTATAACAAGCTGCTACATATCTTTGATCTCACAGCCGAAGTGTATTTGAATATTATTTGTGACCTAAACCTCCTAAAAATCCCCCCCCCCCCTCTTGCTCTCCCTTACTCAAACGCCCCACCAAATATCGAAATCCGCCACATTAACAAACACTTCACGCACAGGATATCACCTCATTATCTTTCGAGAGCCATCCATGCCGCTGTGTCCCCCCCCCCCCCCCCCCCCTCCAACGCCCCCTCTTTCCCGACCACCTGCACGATCGCCTAGACCTAGCACCACGCGTATAACAAGCTGATACATATCTTTGATCTCACAGCCGAAGTGTATTTGAATATTATTTGTGACCTAAACCTCCTAAAAAATCTCCCCCCCCCCCCCCCCCTCTTGCTCTCCCTTACTCAAACGCCCCACCAAATATCGAAATCCGCCACATTAATAAACACTTCACGCACAGGATATCACCTCATTATCTTTCGAGAGCCATCCATGCCGCTGTGTTCCCCCCCCCCCCCCCCCGCCTCGAACGCCCCTTTCTTCCCCATCACCCGCACCTTCGCCTAGACCTAGCACCACACGTATAACAAACCCCTCACCTAAAGCCCTTCCCCCCCCCCCCCCGCCCCCCGCCCCCGCCCCCACCCCCCACCCTCCCCCCCCAACCCATCCCAACCCCACCCCCTCGAACACTCCACCCTCTCTTTACTCACTGATTGTACGACTTACCCCAGAATATACACGATAAACTGATGTATTATTTCCAAAAATGTCACATTTATCCCCTCGAAATAATGTATAGTTTCCGGGCACATATCGAGCTGCCCCCCCCCCCCCCCCCCCCCCCCCCCGCCCCCAATAATATACTGGTGCCAAAACCGTCAGATTTATCCCCTCGAAAGGATTTATAGCTTACATGCACAAATTGCCCTTCCCCCCCCCCCCCCCCCCCCCCCGCCCCCCTCCAAACCCGCTCGCTTTTGATCAAAACCAGGCCCCCCCTTTGCCTTCACAGCTGTCAGATTTTGTCCCCCTCAGAAACGGGTTTTATAGTTTCCGCGCACAGACTGACTAAAATCATCCTGTTGACCCTGATAGCTACACTGTAGCTGTAAGGGGAGTCGCCGACCTATATCCTTAATGAGGACACACAACTCGTAATGCGCGCGATCGGAGTATCACACACAGCTTGCAAAGATGAGTTTCGACGAAATCTTCGATCTCACAGCTGGAGTGTATTTTAATTTTTATAATATATATGGCGGCTCCTTATGTGCAGGTCGGCACAACGACGTGCGTGGTGCCCCGACTAATCCGACCCCAGGTCTTACCCTAACCGTAATCGTAACCTTAGCCGCAGCCCTTTGGGGAGCTCGAGGTCGGCTCGAAGTCGGCAGGGTAATTCCTGCCATATATGCATCGCTAATAAACCTTGCGTGCATATCTGAAAAACCATACCTGGTACATGTTAAACGTATCCAATACCCGGAGCCAATGTAGACGCGGAGATTAATTCCTGCCATATATGCATCGCTAATAAACCTTGCGTGCATATATAATAAACCATACCTGGTACATGTTAAACCTATCCTATACACGGAGCCAATGGCGAGGCGGAGATGTCGTCTCGCAGGGTCTTGGTGTCTCCCTATGTCGATCGCCGTTCACAGCAAGCGCGAGCTGCAACATTGTTAATTGCATTTCGCAAGGGAGAATTATATGCCAACTGCTATAGTTCTGATTTGATGGGGACCGAGCGTTCCCATGAATCTGCGGTGGAATAATCTCCGACGGCTCGCACATGTATACGTTGCGATTATGGCTACATAGGGTGCAGTTTTATAGGTTATACACATTATTGTGTTTTTTCAACCATTTCATCTCAGTGATGTCATATACCCCTTTACAACTGGAAACCCGTTTTTGGGGACAAATTGCTTGGATTTAGTATAGGGAGGGGTTCCGGGGCTCCAAAGGGGTTAAAGGTTCGACGGGTAATTCCTATGGGTTACGTAGGGTTATACGGTTAGGGGTCAGTTGGGCATGGTTGAAAAACCACAATAATGTAGGACACCCAGTTTTATGCTCATTCGGGAATATGGTTTGAGGGTCCCCGTGTACGATACGAATGAAACTATTGTTGACTATGACCCCCAACCCAACCAACCAACGTAGAATAGTCCTCTCCGTCTCGTGCTCATTGGCTGTTCGTGTGCGTCTTTAGAAACAGAACTGCCCGAAAGCAAGCTCACTTGGTGCTTGACTACCGGTGAAGCTCCCGATCGCACGATCGATCTAGCCGTGAGAAACGGAATCATTGCTTTAACAATCGTGCAGTCGTAGCGGGCCGTTCGAAACCGCGTGGTCACCCGAACCACGCGCAAGCAGTGGTTGATCAGCCGTGATTTTCCTTATCGCACGGACCGGGCCGTTAGAGACGGGATCGTTCCAATGATCGTTCGTTTGGCGGTCGTGGTGTCTTCTCGATACGAGCGTGCGGTTGGAAACGGAGAATTAACCCGGAAGCACACGCAAGCAGTGGTAGATGAATTGAACTCCCGATCGCACAGGCCGCTAGAAGAAGAACCACGTAGCCGTTTCAGCAGTTATCAAGAGTCCCGAGATGAGCGGGTTCCATGGGTTGCACACGAAAAGGGGTGGTGGGGAGGCATGCTAATTTGTTGCTTGCCGTTGTTAATTTGACCGTTGAAGTCGCATCCCTTTCGAGACGGGGCACCGGAGAGGGGGGGAGGGGCGTTCAACTTACGTACCAAGACCGTAGAGAGGTCAGCCGCAGTTTGTTATAGGTTAGGAGGCGTATGTATGCGGTAAAAGGGGGCGATGCAGCCCTACTCCCCCCCCTGCTATTTCGTTTCAGATGTAAGGAAGGCGTATGCACGTCGGGATGCGGGCTGCTTAGCCCCTTCCCCACCCTTGCTCTGGGGCGTTTTTCCTTTTTTTTCTCAAGAAGTGGCCATCAAAGTGTCGACATAGCAGTGGTGGTCAAATTTCCTCCAAATCAGTTTCGGGAGCGACACATCTAAAGATGGCTGTTTTTTCGGTCTTCTTTCAGTTGAATTGGCTCTACTGTAGATATCTAGAAATCACGTCCTGTTTTTGTTTAACAGTTGAACTACTTCAGATGTGAGTTTGATAACTGTGTAAATACGCATAGTCACACCCCGGACAGCTCATGCACTAGCTCATCCATCGTGTATAGCTCACGCGCTCAAAACATGCGCAGATGAGCTATCGCCTGTAGCTCAAGCATTGAAGACATGTGCGGATCATGTAGTTCCTCTAGCTCATTCAGGGCCAAATGAGCTAGCTCATGTAGCTCGTTTAGCTCATCCTGGGCAAACATGTGCGGATGAGCTATCGATGATAGCCCACTCTTCCAAAACATGTGCAGATGAGCTATCGCATACAGCTCAAGCCGGGAAAACATGTGCAACTCATGTAGCTCATATAGCTCATTCCGGGACAAATGAGCTAGCTCATGTAGCTCTTATAGCTCACCGTGGTGATATATGTGCAGATGAGCTACCGTCTATTGCTCAAGTCGGGAAGACATGTGCAGACGAGCTATCGTCTACCAGGTATAGCTCAAGCCGGCAGAACATGTGCACGTGAACTATCCTCTATAGCTCACTCCATGAGCTCATGAGCTAGCTCATGTACGTAGCTCTTTGTAGCTCTTTCAGGGCAAAACATGCAGGTGCTTAGGTATATGGTAGATGAACAAACCTGGGCACTGGGACGAGTGCGAATGTAGGTTATACAGCTCACCATCCAGGCAAAACTTCAATGTTGGTACGTGTGACAGCATCGTACTCCCTTTCAACGTCAAAAAAAGTACACCTGGTATACTGTGTAGCTGATATTAATACCTGGTATATTGATATCAAGACCGTACTTCCTACGCATATCACAGCATTCGCATTTAACTTCATGGAACACATAACAATAGCAGTAGTCAATGCGGCCATGTTGACACCCAGCAGCATTTGAAACCCGTGCACCCCCATCCAACACGGCTTCGCGCCACAAGGTTTAAAAACCAAAATAATCGCAAGAGGCAGGAAGAAAAAACCCATCTGCATCGCCCAAAAGAAGTAAAAAAGAGACGAACAGGCAGGTACATAACAACAGCAGCACGGAAGATCTACCGCTGCCCCCCTTTCATCCCCAAGGCTTCTAGTCCAAGCCTTCCCCTGCGGAGTCGCCGCAGTCGGCGTTAACGCCCTCTTCGCCCGCAGACCCCACCTCCACTGCGTACTCATCGTAGTGGGCGTCCACGCCCGCTTCGCCCGCAGACCCCGCCCCACCCGCAGAAAGGGCGGCCACGTCCGCCTTCGGGTTGGCGAGACGGCGAGGTACCGCCTGGAGCGCCTGCTCAGTTGAGAGAGACAGTACTGGGAATGTGCTCGATGTTTCCGTCGAGGAACATGACCATCTCCGCGTAGGCCGCGGATAGGCTGCCCCTGGACCCCGTAATGAGACGCCCGGCCGTGCTAAAGTCCCTCTCCAGGACGGCAGAAGACGCCGGCACAGAGAGGAGCAGTACGCGAGCCACGCGGGCATGTTTGGGTAGATCGACTGGCTGCCCCTCGTTGGCCCAAAACGAGAGCAGGTCATGCTAGGCGTGTTGTATGGTGGTGTATGTGTATGCGTGCGAGCTCTTGTTTGTGGGTGGCAGGTGCCTCGATTGAGTTCTAGTTGAGTTAGTTGTACTTGGTCGGGTGTTGCATGGGCTTGGTGGGTGGTTATGGTTGTGACGAAAAAACAATCCACCGGTACTCTGTCTATCTGGCATATTAAGCACAGAAGAAGCTCCGATCGCGTATACAAAAGGTATGGATGTTTGTGTTGTCATGGTGTGGTATGTATGTGCTCGTACCTGCGATTAGCAGCAGCTCATGAGCTAGCGCATGTAGCTCTTATAGCTCACGACCTCAAAACATGTGCAGATGAGCTATCCTCTATAGCTCAAGCGTCGAAAACATGTGCAAATGAGCTATCGTCTATAGCTCAAACTTTGAAAACATGTGCAGATGAGCTATCGACTATAGCTCACCCTTTGAAAACATGTGCATATGAGCTATCACCTGTAGCTCAAGCATTGAAAAGATGTGCGGATCATGTAGTTCCTATAGCTCATCCAGGGCCTAATGAGCTAGCTCATGTAGCTCGTATAGCTCATCCTAGGCAAACATGTGCTGATGAGCTATCGGCTATAGCTTACCCTTCCAAAACATGTGCAGATGAGCTACCTTCTGTAGCTCAAGCCGGGGAAACATGTGCAGCTCATGTAGCTCCCGTAACTCACCGGTGAGCTACCTTCGAAAAGAGCTAGCTCGAGCTACGGTGAGCTGATCTGCCGGGGTGTGCACATATTTTCTTTATGTGGCACTTAAGTGGCGCGTGATACCACTCCATGTGTTAAGTTCATGAAGGATATTGGGCGACGGTGATAATGTCATAAAAAAATAGAACTACGCCCCTCGAGAAAAGAACAGGTAATTTATTAATAATATGTACCTCTGATAAATGGGCCTACCTGTTCCGCAAAGAGCGAGAGCCCGTCTCGATCGTTCCCGGATCAAACACATACAGCGTTTCGTCGAAAACAGAGCCTCGGGCCAATGTTACAGCCCTACTTGAAAAACGGGTACAATAGTATAAGCGACGACCTTACCCCCCACCCCTCTCCCGGCCCTCCCCTCACCGTTCCTCTTCGCCTCCCCCTCCCCCTCTGAACTCCCCCCCCCCTCCCCGTCCGCTCACCCCATCCTCCGCCTCTCGCCCCCCCCCCCTCCTCCCCCCGCCCCCCTCCTTCTCCTCTGCTCTCGTCCCTCCTGCATCCCCCCGTCCCCACCTTCCGTCGCTTCCCAGGTATTCGGGCGCAAGTGACGCAGCTATATCACGAGCGATAGACAATGCCCTCGGGTTACCGCGGGGCACCCCGGCCGTGGTGAGAGATCCCGACGACGGTAGCGCGCTGGCCATAAGCGACTCCATCCCTAGCGGAGTTGCCCTTGACGCTGAGCCGGCGATAGTGGCGGCGGCCGTGATGTCGGGGGCGGCGGCAGTAGCGGCAGCAGCAGCAGTAGCCGCCGCGGTGGGCGGTAAAGGTAGCGGTGGCGGTGGCAGCAGTGGTGATACCTCCCGCTCCCTGAGCCCCCCCATGCATCATTCAGACGATGGGTTCCACGGGGGGGGGGGCGACAAGGCGGTTGGGGCCGGGAACAGCATCGGCAGCAGCAGCGGAGATGGAGGAGGGGGGACGGATGGATCGGGGGGACGGGCTGGAGCGGGTGGAGCCAAGGAGTTCCGGGGGGAGCTGCTAAAGTTCGAGCGAGTCAACGCGCACTTGGCGAATGAGAGGACGTGGTTGGCGTGGGTTCGGACTGCCCTATCGGTGTTGGGGGTGGCGCTGTCGCTGTTGAGCCTGTCGGACGACATGTTGACGAGCGCGATGGACGCGGTGGCGCTTGCGCTCGGCGCTGCGTTCGTGCTCTGCACTCTGTTCACGTACCTGACGGGCTGGCTGCGGTACACTCGGGTGAAGGAGGTGTTGACGTGGACGGGGAGCCAGGTTAGGGGTAGCTTCGGTCGGTTCGGGCTACAGTACTTCACGTACTTCCTCGGCATTGCTCTTGTGCTTTGTGTCCCCATCTACCTCATCGCCGGGGTGGATGTCATCGAGGAGGCGTGATTGTTAGCGAGGGAAGAGGGGGGAGGGGGAGAGGGAGGGCGGGGGGCTGTTGTTCCCCCCCCCTAGGCGGGAGGAGGAGAGGGAGGGGGGGGGGTTGTTGCCGCCGCCGCCGCCGTCGCCGCCGCTGCTGCCTCTGCGGTGTTGTTTGCTTCTGGGCTGGGGAGATGGACGGATTTGCAATTGGATGCTGCTGCTTGATCGGGGACCGGGGGGGGGGGGGGGGGGCTCTGCTGTTGGTTGTTGCTGTTGTTTTTGGGCCGGAAATGGGGGGGGCGATGGAGGTTCTCTTGTCTGGCATTACCGTCAGGATTGCCGCCGCTTTTGCTGATATAGCTGGTGGTGATAGTGGCGATGCTGCTGTTGCTGGAGCTGACGACTTTGAGGGTGATAGCGCTGGTGGTGATTGTGGTGGGCTGTAGAGTCCATTGTGATCGCTAAACGATTACCACAGCCGGTAAACATGTTTTGCCTCTTCCGGCCTGTATTCTTCTTTGTTGAGATAGTTTGCATCTTCGTTTCTTCCTTGCTTTGCGTTCGTCTGCCTGTGTGTGTGTTTTTTTTTCTGTGGTTTTTGTTGGTTTGTTATTTTCAGTTTTGAAGGTACTCCGGTCAGTAGCTTTAGTTATCGGCAAGTCTGCCGGCTGGGGAGGGGGGGGGGGGGGTAGTTCGGTAGAGAAGGCAGACGGGAGGGAGCGCTTGAATTTTGCAATCCCTTTTTTCACTACGGCAGGCTTGTAGTGCTATTGAGAACGTGCAATATAACATATACTTGGTGTGTATAGCGTGCTGCAGGATTTCAGGACTTTTCTTTTGATACCAAGCGGGAGAGAAGTATCACTGATGCCGCTGTGTTTGGTAAAAGGTGGTACGTGTTTCAGAAACTCGAAAGAAAACGATTCAACGAGAAATACATTGCCGTTTTTCTTACTACTCACAGTTGCATTAATGTATGTATACATAATACGTACAATTGCCCGTCTGGTAATCATCAAAATGCAACAAGCAGTAGACAATTGCACCGACCCGCTGCTGCTGCTGTTGCTACTGGTGACGATGATGAGGAGGGCTCGCTCGCAACCAGATGACGTATAAGCGGTAGACCCGGCGTTTCCTGCCCTTCGTCTTTGACGGGGGGGGAAGGGGGAGGGGGGTACTCAGTTTGCGCATGGCCGTAGTCGTATGACCATAGACCCTCGCATCCCTACTATGCCGGGACGGAGCACGTCGGGTTTTCACCAACCAGGCAGACATTGCTTGCACCGTGAGGTGTTCGGCGAGTCGCATAAAGGGTGAACTGCATCCTTCCAAAAACCGCTCGTAGGACGGACTTTGGTACCTTGTGCCAACTTCCTTGCTTATGAATGACAGCGCCAATGAGTTATACTTTGTTGTTTTCTGGTGTGGCCATTCCACAGACAAGGGGGGGGGGGTGTACTCAGTTTGTGCATGGCCGTAGTCGTATGACCAAAGACCCTCGCATCCCTACTATGCCAGGACAACACGTCGGGTTTTCACCATCCAGGGGGGTGGAGGGGGATATTGGGGGGGGGTGGGGGGGCTGTTGAGCCATGCCATGGTAGGCGGGACTTTCGAACATTTTTTACTGACGGGGCCGTGTAACTGAGGAAAAATGCCCATTGTCTTTGCCATCCCCTTTATGTTTTACAATTTTACTCGCTTTTCGCGATTTTTTTCATCAGTTTTCGCGTCATTTTTTTCCAACAGTGTTTGTTTGAATGCTTATCAATTTTGTTATGAAAGCCGGTTTTGAGGTGGCGCAGTAATATAATTCGGGACCCCCTTTACACCGCCGTGTCATATCTTTGGCGGAGGTTCTCGCCGCGATCGACCGTGCCCCTTACCCGCGACGCCTCCCACCCCTTACCCGCCCCGCCCCCCCCCTGCCGGCTCCCGCGCCTCCCGCCCGCCCCGGCCTTGTTGTCGCTCGCGCTGTCGTTTGCGCTGTGGTCCAGCGGGCGCCGTTTTTGCTCGTGTTCTTTTTGGGGGGGGGATTGTAACGTGTGTCGTCATGACTTATTTTTCCCTTTAGCCGCCGTTTTTATTTACCTGCGGCACGAACGCACGCACGCTTCGCGCATTTATGCATCACGCAAGTATGATACCAGGCACCTGGTATATACATGCTTTTTCAGATGTATTTATGCGGCACGCCCAGAGAATAAATTATGAGCGCCTATATATCTACCGGTAAAAGATGCCAGGTATTATTTTTATAGGAAACATACAAAATGTGTTTCCCTTGTGTTTTCGTTTTTCTTTCTGCTTGTTAACTTTCTTTTGCTTTTGAAGTTGCCCTAAAACTGCATTGAGCTCTGGTTTTGCTTTGGATTTTGCTCCTGCATTTTTTTTTTTGCATTTTCATCGATTCTGCATGTTTACGTTGTGTTTGATTTTCCCGTCTACGTATGATACAGTGTTTCGTGGACACCAGCATGTTTTTGTTTTTTGCTCTTGTACAATAATGTTTTAACTGTTTTTAAAAATAATGTTTTTGCGGTGATCGCTGTGGAAGATATAGCACGGGCCGTGTGTGTCGGTCGCCGAACGCCAGGGTTATAGGGTTTCCGAAAACCGAGCTTGTGTTTTATACCGTAAGCTACGATAGCACACGGCACTGCTGTGATGCTATATGATGGTACAAGCAATGCGATATGTCTAATGTCTAATGACCGCTGAATACATACCAATGCGGCACGAGCAAACTGTCGTTTCGCCCATGATACAGAATATCGGGAACCCAAAAAAGGATGCCTACGAACGAGGGTCACTGAGATTCCTTTTGTTTGTACGAAGGTCCTTCGTGTTTGGTTTTGTTTTCTTCGAAGTTGCGACACGCGTGCTCCTCGTGCGCTTTCTTTTTTTCCTTCTCCTGTCCTCTTAGACACCACCGAAAATTGAAAAAAAAAGTTTCGGAGGGCCATTCTTTCGTGATCTCTCTAAGGAGCCGAAGCCCATGCAGACCGGTCGGTTATCCCGACAGGCAGTGTTTCCTTCCTGCGGGCTGTCTAGCGTACCCCAGCAGCCGCAGCACACACCGGCCACACGTACTCGTAATGTAGCTCTATATTTGTCAAAAGGGTGATGACTTTCGTGCCGGAATTTCAGTAGAAGGGGCAGTACAACACGCTCATATACAGCATGGTGCTATTCTTAATGCACACCGCTCACCCTGGACGAACGGTAAGCGGGCGCTTCTAACCGTTTTGGTGGTTTGTGTCTGGGAACCCAAAAGCGTCAGCAGAATCGAGAATTAGTAGTCAGCACCTTCAATCAATCGCGGGCTAAGGCTGCCGTAGTAGGGAAGGGGTGTCCCCATTTTCCACTATTACGGAGATCTGTTGTTAACAGGGGTCATTTAATGCTTATGGGGTGATAACTCTGTCAATTCTTCGTCGATAACGGTACACGATAGCTTGGATTGTTCGCATAGACCTTACGGTCACGGCGCAAAAATAATAAATATATATATATATATGATGTTCTCGCCGAGATATTGCAGGCATTTACCCCTGTTAACGATGGATCTCCCTAATAATGTGTTTGAGCCATTCGCACGAGGGACTCTGTACCTCGCCGGCGAAAATGCTTTAGGCGATTTGTTTTGGCGCATCGTTGCCTGCCATTCCATTGCGGAGTCATACCGCAAAACTAAAGCAGCACGAAAGCTGGAGTTGGCAAAGAAGCAAAGGGAGTCACTCGCGGGAATGACCCAGAGCCACCGAAAAGAAAAGGCCCCAAAAGTAACCCCCCCCACACCGTAGACTTGGTCGGTACAACATGAATATGCTTCCCTTGAAACGAGGGCCACCCTCACGTAAAACGCACACCCCCTGTGTATGAATACACATAATTTTATATACGTGGGCGTTCGGTCTTTACTCCTGACGCGCGCTTGATATAATCAGTGTTGAACATCGGGTCGCAAGTTTACATACATGCGTTCAAATTGAAATATCGAGCTTTCGATCTATCGTGTCCAACGCGAGTTGCCATCCATCCCCCGACATCCAAATTGCTTGGCTGATACTGAGCGAAAACTTGGGACGTATTATATCAACTATCGACATCATATCGATTCGATCTTTCGTTGTTCGTATCAAACTCGACTCTCGTTCGATGTCTATCACCACAATAGCAGTCGATAGCTCAACCGAACTAAATCAAGGCAGCAGCCCGAACGCCTGCGGCGGGAACACCCTCAGCAGGGCGTGCCCTACAATCTCCCGCTCGTCGAGTTCCCCCCACACCCTCGAGTCCATGGATGCCGAGGGGTTATCCCCGAGGACGAACACTGTGCCCTGCGGCAAAACCTTATCCTCCGCAGCGGTTATTCGTCGGAGAACAGTCTCTGGTAACGCGTCTGCTCCTCCGACAGGTGCCCCCCTTGCCCCCACTCCCCCTCTCCCTCCCCCTCCTCCACCACCTCCTCCTCCTCTTCCTCCTGCTGCTGGAACTGCTGCTGCTCCTCCTCCTCCTCCTCCTCCTCCTCTTGCTTCGGTTCCTCCTCCGTCCCCCCCTCCACTTCCTCTTCCTCCCCCCTCCCCTCCGCCCCTTGGGGGATTGGTTGGCAGGACTTTAACGTCTACCTTTCCGTCGCGGCCCACGCTAACCGTATCGCCGGGCAGGGCGGCCACGCGCTTGACAAAGAGGTCGCCGTCGCTTAGCTTCCCCCCGGCCTCGGAGACGACTTCGCGCAGCACGGGGGGTGGGCTGAAGAACACTATGTCGTCGCGCCTGATCAGGAAAGACCTCGACACCTTCTCCACCAGCACCACGTCACCGACCTGTTATGGTATTTACATAAGTGACGGATGATCAAGTTGCCAAGACGTAACCTTGTGCTTGTTGGAATAAGAGATAATCAAATGACAACAACAGCAGTAGCAACACAACAAATACAACCACACACAAAAAAGGTACCAGGTGCGAGGTACGCACAATAAACCCAAACCACATAAAACACATATTAATAGGAGCAACAACGGTAGCAGCTCCAATCAACAACAAAACAAGAAACAAACAAAACACAAAAACACACCCAAAATATACACAAAAATCACACAAAAACAAACCGCAAATCACAAAAATGAAAGCCTTCTCGCCTGCAGCGTCGGCTCCATGCTGTGACTCGGAATAAACGACAGCGTCAGCGCCTGGCTCAGCACGAACCCAGTTGCCAGCAGCGACAGGCTCGTCGTCAGCGCGGCCCACGCCGTCGCCGCATTGTACGAGAACGGCGTCAGCAGGACGGGGAACTCACGCGCCGGAACCTGGACGGGCCACGGCCGCTCCAGCCTCTTCACGAGCGGGTACACCGGTCGCATGGTGAACACTAGGACGCCCCCGTCGAAGGCCCCCTCCGGTGCCTCCCGAGCGGAGGCAAGCGGCAGCGGGTCCGTGAATTCGGATTCAGAATAGGAGTAGCGTTCGGCTTTGGCTTCGGCTTCGACTTCGGCTTCGGCTTCGGCTTCGGCGTCGGATACGGTTTCGGAATCGGGTTTGGATTCGAGTTTAGATTCCGATTGCGATTCAGATTCGGAGTCAGGATCCGTAGAGACCGAAATCTCGAGAATTCGGTATTCGACTCCCGGGAAAATGCCGCGATTTGCGAGGCCCTGAAAATCACGGGTGAAAGCGCGAATGAGTACGTGGTAGGGTGAGGGTGGTAAGGTGAAAAACGAGGCGTGTCCGGGTTCCGGGGGCGCAATCCACTCAACGGCCTGCTCACTCAATATGCATACATAAAAATACAGCAGGTACGGCAGTACTTAATACGTGCACGAATCAATACGTATCCTCGTACAACAGCATGTGCACCTTCACAAGGAGGATGTTACCCATATATAACCGCACCCACATTCAACCTACTTGGAGTTAGAGCAGGATAATGTTTACAGCTGGAACATCTTCTGAGAGCCGCACACAGTGATGTCCGTCCTGGATAGATACCAAGCACTTGTTGAGTGCGTGCCTGGCGTTTTCCCTTGTCTCTGCGGTTTACCCGGGTCGAGCATAGAGGTAATACCCTTCGCGAGATCTGTGTATGCGTATCGCCTGCCAGACGCGTCGGGACCGTACTAAAAAATACAACACTAAATAAGATAATGTATTATGTATACATGTGTGGATAAAAAAAGAACACCGGCAATAGCCAAAGCCCCCATAACAGACAAACAAAACCAAAACAAGAAACGAAAGTACTACAGTAGTAGACGCCCTTCCTTACCTGTCGGATCCCTCCCCACCCATCCCGCGCGCCGATGACGGGCACCACGACATCACCGACAGCCGCCGTCTTCCGAATGTTCTTCGGGACCGAGAAAAGCCTCTTGAGGAAACTCGGGGGCTCCATGGACACGCCCCCCACCCCGACCCCCTTCCCCACCCCCGCCTTCTCACTTCCTCCCTGCTTGTCCTCCGACATTAGAACGTCTCCGAGCGCTCGCTCTTCGGGCCTCTTTGGGGAAATTCAGAACATCGGAGAATTCCGAGAGAGTTATTTGCGGCGAGAGTGGGGAAATCGAGGACAAGGGGCGGGGCGAGGCCGGATAGGGGGGTGGGTGGGGGGACAGGTTGGTCCGACGGTTTGAAGGCCGCTGGCGGCGAAAAAGTTTCACAACAGAAGAAGCAGAAACAAAACCACCACCACCACCACCACCACCACCACCACCACCACCAACAACAACAACAACAACAACAACAACAACAGCAACAACCACACGATTGAAAATCTGGGATCCATCTTCCCCGAAATATCTAGACCGTGAAAGGGGGATATAATCTGCCCGATGAAACGGACCTTTTCGAACAGCATTGTTGGAGGTGCCTTCGCTTGCCAACGGGGCCTACTCGTGGACGAGGCTCCCCCTAGCCCTGAACGTCGCCTCCATGTCTCGGCGGGACGCACACCAGCGGCGGAAGCGGCAGCAGCAGCACTGGACGGGCTATGGATCAGGACTGCCACCCCTGCGCGCAACGCGGAGACGATAACGGCCGCGCATAGGGGGCAAAGAAAGAGGAAAAGGGAGTTAGCTTTCGTATGTAGGGGGTTAGAGTACGCGGTACAAGGCGCTTCGCTCCGCGGGCGGTATTCGCCGCCCGCTACGCTTGCTCATGAAGGAAAAATAGAACAACGTATGCGAAGCGGACAGAGGTTCATGATTGATTGCTGACTGCAGGTGATGCAAACTGGCGACTTGAAAATGCCAAGGGCCCCACCGCCATGGTCCAGGAAAACAACCCGGACGCCACATACGTGAGAGTACCGTATGTACTTGGTACGTTGCTGTACGAAGTCCTCGCGATATTATGTCTGTCTCGAAGTTTTGACTGCAGAGCTATCTTTCTAGGATGACGAATCGGTACAGGCGGTGATTGTGCTGAACGTCGACCGGTGGAAAAAACAGTACTAAAAACACACACACCGCAGTGTGGTAGAAGCGTCAGCGAAGGGACAGCTGTTTTCGTCACGCCCGTCACACGATAAGATATTCCAGACTAAAAATAATACAATATGTCTAGACGGCGGTCCGTCACAGGGCCGGGCCGAGTGTTAGCGGTACTGGGCAAAATCCAAATTATGATTGTTGGTGGCTTTATAACGCAATACTCGAACAACAACAACAAAGAGGGCATAAATAAACATAGTGCGGCTCTCGGCTACACTTTTGCTCTTGTATGCTGCGATGCCAGATAATGATGTGAATGACGTAGCACGTTCACTACAACAACGGCAAAGCGATTCGTGCAAGTGCTTGGTGTTCATTTTTAGGCCTACCAGGTAGACACGAGCAAGGATGTCTGCTGCGTTAGGGCCGCCTGAACCCAGCACTATCTGAAATTGTAGTGTCGCACGGTATCGCTTCAATCGTAGTAGTGCCTCGTGGTAAGCTGAAAGCTGACAACAGCAGCGCTCTCCTTATTGTTTTTGGCAGGTAACACAGCATACTTGAGCGGCGACACTGACTGCTGACTGCTGACCGGGTCATGTTTTCATGATTGGGGATACCATTTAATGTTGCAACGTACGTAAACGAATGCTGCTTGCCTACAACAACCTAGTACCTGTAGTGGAAAACGGAGATACTAGAGCGCTGCCGAAGTAGATCTGCGTCGTCAAGGCTACCACAGCGGGCGCGACCCTGGATCTCGGACGCATCGCTTCGGCAGTGAAGGTAGAAAATCCGGAACATTGGGAGTTCCCCACATGCTAGAGGCGTTTTCTACATGGGATCAATCAATCTCATCCCTGCTTGACGCTACGAACCCATCTCGTTTTCGCCAGTTTTCGCTGCACGCTGCACACGGCACAGGGTTGACAGTGCAGCTGGCAGCTTACACCTGTCCGGCCTGTAGTGCTCAGTCTACATTCTGTAATCGTTTCGACGGTTTTCCTGGAGTATTATTGTCGCCTGACGTCAGCAAGAGGCACAGGCACATTCTCGTACGTCGAAGCGACGACTCGGAAACTTTTTCGCACGGCGGGACTGTCATCTACTACTGTATCTCACTCTCAGAATATCAACATCCGTGCTCAGAGTGCTTGGTGTAACCTGCCGGCGGCTTACTATATGTCCAGTGTCAGTCTGGAGGGCTCAGGTCCGGGTGGGATAAGATCCGGGTGGGATCAGGGTGCCGAGCAAGATCGAAGTAATTTAGTTGCATAACGTAGGTGTGCAAACAGTTATTTGCATACCCGTGTTGCAAGGTGTCGTCCTCCGTGACACAGAACACAGAGACACACCACAGCAGTCATGGCGATCGACTTCCCGCTAACTCCTCTCCGTCGCTTCCTCTGGGACCATCTCTCGGAGATCGTCGGCTACGGCGCCGGTGTCGCCGATGCAAACCCCTTCGGGCAGGGCGGACCATCACCAACCTCATCACCTTCGCCTTCGCACCCAACGCCGCAGTTGTTCCGACCCGGCGTGAGCGACGCTTGGGCCGCCGGCGCCGGGTACGAGGGCTTCGACAACTTTCGTGTCGACCTCAAGAAGTTCTCGGTGGGGCAGTCCAACCCGACCTTCCTATTGCGGATCCACCTATCGCCACCTCCTCCTTCTTCTCTGCCCCGCCCCCACAACAGCCACGGCAAAGGCCATGACAACGGCTACCACCACCAGCATCATCGCAAAAACCGCTATCACGAAGGGGGGGACACCCGAAACGCCCCGACGCCACCGAGAACGACAGCAACGACGGAGTACCGCTTCGTGCTCCGAAAAAAGCCTGCCTCGGTCAAGGTCTCCTCGGCGCACGCGATCGAGCGCGAGTTTAAGGTCCTCCGAGCCCTCTGCCACACCGACGTCCCCGTGCCCCGCGCGCTCCTGCTCTGCGAGGACTCCACCGTCATCGGGACACCGTTCTACCTCATGGAGTTCGTCAACGGACGAATTTTTTCGGACGCCGCCCTCCCGGGCATGAGCCGGGCGGATCGAGCCGCGGCCTACGCCAGCGCCGCGGAGACCCTGTCGAGGCTGCACCGGGTGGATGTCGTGCGCGTGGGTCTCCAAGGGTACGGAAGGATTTCCGGTGGCTACCTGCGACGCCAGGTGACGACACTGGAGAGGGTCGCTGAGAAACAGGTACGTGATATACTTCGAAGTATACGCGTGCGGGGGTGAGAGTTAGGGTGATGGCTGTGTGAGGTCTAAGTATCATTGATACTACTCATATTATACCGAAATAAAAAACCACTGTTAATAACATTAAGGTAAAAACAACACATGTATTGCGCTCCTATCCACCTAATATCTGTATCTTTGATATCGTGGGCATCTGCATTTAGCATGCAGGTAGAATATGCTGGTCCCATCCAACTCCGCGTGCCCCCCTCCCCCCCCCCTTCTTCCCCCTCCACCCCCCCCTCCCCCCTTCTTCCCCCTCCACCCGAATGAAAATTCGCCAGTTACAAACGCTACCCGACAGGTGATATTATATATTTACCTTTCGAGCCATCCATGCAGTAGCTCCAATTCGTTTTAATGGTCTTCAAGTTCCAATCAACCCCCACCCCCCGGCCCTTCCCGCCGCCCACACCATCGTCTACTAGCATCACGCGTGCAGTAAGCTGTTCATTTATGCGACCCCCCCCCCCGCGCCCGCCCTTGAGACCCCTCCCCCGCCCCCCCTTCACTTGAGTAGACCTCCCCCCCCCCCCTTCCCTCACCGGTCGTACGACTATAGGTTATACGTGTTGAACTGGTGCATTCCACAGCCGTCAGATTTGGTCCCCCTCGAAAACGGGTTTTATAGTTTTCGTGCCCAGATTACCACCACCCTGTTGACCCTGGTACTAGCTAATTCTAAGGGGAGTCACCAACCTATATCCTTAATGAGGACACACCCACAATAATACGCTCGATCGGAGTATGACACACAGCTTACAAAATATGAGTTTAGACGAAGCCTTCGATCTCACAGATGACGTGTATTTCAAGTTTTTAGAATATACACTCTAGCCACTGAGCAAGCAATCATGCACGACGTGTGGGTAGGGGGGTGAGGATGAGAGTGAGGGTGAGGGGCGTGTTTTACATGCACCATGGCCACTGAACTAGCAGTCGGCGCTGACTGTTAGCCCCAGTGTTTATGGTGTACATACTTGCCGAAACAAAAGCAACTTCCGGGATATGTCTGCCCCTTTAGAACACCACCCACGTTTGAAGGGACCAAATACTCGGAAGTACGCATACTGTGAGAAAAAATTGCAACAGCAAGGGAAGAGTGGACCTAAGATTTTCCCAATGGTGGCAATCTTCTTGGTCAGCATTTATTCCATTGCCCCAGTGGTTGTGGCGTATATCTAATAGGCTGTTGGGGAGACGAGAGTGAGGATAGGGGTTTTTGGGGGTGGGGGTGGATTGGAGGTTGAAGGTGAGAGGTTCGACGCCTGATCGATCGCTTTGCGCGTCCAGTCCATGGCGTGTAATGTGTCGCAGCAGCGGATGGTATGAATGGGGAGAAAAACGGGTTTGCCTCTTATATAAGAGATGAGACAGATTCTGCCGGCGGGGACGTCATCAACATGTACCATGGTATTGTGTTAGTTTCTTGAACTGGAAAAATGAACATGTCCGTGCCGTACTCGTTATCCTTATGAAGGGAGTCTTGCATGGTGGGTAGGTGACGAGCCTGTTTTATTTGGCCCTCCCAGTCTTCCTTCTTTTACTTGTTTCTTTTTTCCGGGGTATTTTTTCCCTTTCTTTCCCCCTTGCATGTCCATTTTGGCTCATGCTCGGGGTATGTTTCTATCTCCCGAGCTTTGGCTCCCCTTTTTATTTATTTATTTATTTATTTATTTTGTCTTGGTTTATTTCGTTGTTTCTCTCTTTTACAAGGTATTTTGGTTAATGAGGAGAACACGAAGGGGGGAGGGGGGGAAACAGGAGGAGTAGAAGGAAAGCCGTCCAAGGGAATGGGGGCAGGGGGGGCAACAGGAGGAATAGAAGGGAGACCGCGGTGGACGAAGGCAGGAAGGAGATGGCAGACAGGGTAGCAAGGTATCAGGCCGACTAGTAGGTACATAGCACTTTTCGTCTTTTTCTGGGGTATTTTTTTCCCCTTTGTTCCCTCCTTGCGTGTCCAGGTTTTTGGCTCGTGTTCGGATTATCTTATTTTGGTTTTACTTCACTTTTTTTTATTTCATTTTATTATGTTTCTTTTCCGAGCTTTGGCTCTCCTTTCCGGTTGGGTTGTTTCTTCGATTTCCCCTTCATTTTGTTTGTTTCATTTTTTGTTTTATTTTTATCTTTGTTTTTATTTGTTTTCTTATTATTATTTTGTTTTTGTTTTTGTTTTTTGTTTTTGTTTATTTCGTATTTCTCTCTTCCAATGTTTTTCTGTTGCTGACGTATGTATGTTGTGCCTGTCGTACCCAGTACTAGGGCATGACATTGCGTTGTCGAATGCATTACGATGCATTATCTCTGTGTCGTAGCTTGTGACCACAGAGCTGATCTTTCTAGGGTGCAGAATCAGTACGGACACTGGGTGTGCTGGATGTCGACGAGTAGAAGAACGGTTTAATGTGAAGAGCACACACACACTCGAAATGTATCGCAACGAAGCACTATTTCGAGGATTCTCGTCGGAAATCCGCCATGACATTCGTCAAGATGGTGTTGCGGCCATGTCACGGTAAATAGCAACGGAACATGAATATGTTCGCGACCGATATAGCACCAAGCTTGCGCAGCTGAAAAGGAAACTGGTTCGTATTCTGCTAAAACAGCATTGCAACGCAATACGCACATTTGTTTTTGCGAATGTAAGCTGAAAATTGTATCGTTCATTATGATAACGTTTTCGCCTCTTGTCGCGATAAAAAGCAACGTAAATATGGAAGATTCACAACCGACTTATCGCAAAGCTTACCGAGCTAAAAAGAAGACTTATTCGTATCACACTCAATAGGTATCGCAAATAACTACTTTCACCTGTGAAAACAAGTTCAAAACGTATTATATGGGTATGCCTACATATCGAAAAACTACATGCGATTACTCAAGATAACGTTGTCGCCCTGAAACCGCGACGTTACGATAGAACATGCGTGACCGGCTTATAGCAAAACTTGCAAAGCCGAGGATCAACTGTAGACAACTTTCGTCGGTTTCACATAAGAGATAGCGTATCGTGTATAGGTGTTTCGATACTTTAATTGTGCAGAAATGCGTACCGTCTTGCCTGTTTCCTCATAAACCAGGCGGAAGACGCGGGGCCGATCGAAGGGTTCGGCGAGGTCGTGAAGGACTTGCGGAGACTCACCCCCGGCAGCAGCGGCGACAGCGACAGAGGCAGCGTCGTGCCCGACCGCGTCACCCTCGTCCACGGCGACTTCCGGATCGACAACCTCGTGTTCCACCCCGAATCCCCCCACGTGATAGCGGTGCTGGACTGGGAGCTCTCTACGCTCGGACACCCCCTGGCCGACGTCGCGAACCTCTGCATCCTCCACCACTTCCCGGCGTCGAAAGCACAACCATCATCGCCCGCGGGAAACAGCATGCCGTCGCCCCTGGCGGGGCTCAAAGGTCTGAACCTCGAGGCTCTCGGCATCCCGCAGCAGCCGGAGCTGATGAGACTGTACCGTCGAGCGGTCGGCCGCGACCGGCTGGTGGGGGTGGCGGAGAGGGGCGCGGTGGAGCTCGGGCTGGCGTTCATCTTGTTCAAGATGGCGGTTATCGCGCACGGAGTCAAGGCACGAAACGCTCGAGGCATGGCGAGCTCCGCGAACGCTTCCATGGTTGCCGCGATGGTACCAGCAGTGATGGATCTGGCTAGGGCACAGATCTGCACGCTTAAGGAGAAGATGGCTCTGACTGCCGTAAGTGCAGCTGAGGATGATGGCGATGAAGACGGTGGAAACAGAGATGGTGATGGTAATGGTGGTCGTAATGGTGGAGATGAGGGTGGTGGTCATGGTAGTGGTGGTAGCCGCGGTAGCAGCGGTGGCGTGCAAAGCGGGGGGTCGCGGCGCCGGCCGAGAGCGGTACTTTTCGACGTGGGAGGCGTTCTTTCGGAGTCCCCCCTGCTGGCGATCTCGCGGTTCGAGCGGGAGGCCCTGCCGCGCCCCTTACCCCCGTCCTACATAGGGGTCGCCATTGCGGCCGCTGGGGAGGATGGCCTCTTTCAGAGGCTTGAAAGGGGTGAAGAGCGACTTGGGGCGCGTTTTTTGGATCGGTTCGAAGAGTACATGTGCGGCGACCAGGCGAAGCGGGCCTACGTCGAGTACGTCACCAAGCGGGCGGGAAAGTCGAGCCTGTCGGCTTGGTCCAGAACCAGGGGGCGAACGGACGTCGCCGAAGCCGCGGCGACTGTCGCTAGCATTGGTTCGGCAGACGCGGGGGAAGAACAGGCGACAACGGAAGTGGTAGTAGCGGCGGCGGCGGCGGCGGAAGCGGCGGTGTCGAGGATCAATACCATCGATGTGCTTGAGCTTTTTCGGTGTATTGCGGCGGCCGCGAGGGTGCCAGTCCCCACCATGATTGCCGCTGCAAGGGCGCTGCGGCGTGAGGGGCTAATGGTAGCGGCGGTGTCCAACGATTTCTTGGCCGAGCGAGGGTTCGTCCTGGGGCGGCCGCGGACAAGCCCCGCTAGATCGGTGGAAGGGATCCAGCTAGGGAAGCGGGGGGTGGTCGGCGTGGAAGAGCTTTCCCACGCGAAACGAAACGCTGGGACCGATGTGGTCGACGCCGGCAATGGGCGGCTTCACACCGCAGAGGAACGCGGTTTGGCTCGTCGCAGCGGTGGCGGCGGCAACGGCGGTGGTGACGTTGGCGTTGGCGGCAGCGTGTACTCCCGCCTTCCCGACCTCTGCGATGCTGTGGTGCTGTCGAGCAGGTCCGGTTGCCGCAAGCCAGGCCGGCAGATCTACGAAGACGCGTGCAAAGCGTTGGGGGTTTCCGCGGGGGAGGCTGTGTTTGTCGACGATATTCGGGCGAATATTCGCGCGGCCGAGGCGCTGGGCATGCGCACTGTTTGGGTGAGGCCAGGCGGCGCTGAAGAGTTGCGGGCAGCGCTCGCGGAGTTGGAAGGGATAACTGGCGTTACTGTGGCCGCGGAGGGGGGACGAATTGAGGGGGTGCGCCAGCCTGTGGGAAAGCTGTGATGGTAGTTGTGTTGTTGATGTTGGAGTTGTTGCGGGAGAAATGGTGCCTGTCGCTGTTGCTGTGCTCTGCTGGTTGCGGTTACTGCCCTGCACGGTCATGGTTTAGTTAGTAAACCAAATACCAGAGGACACGGCCTCCTGCGTTCATTTATTATTGGTCGTAAATATGCGTTCAATACTGGTACGTGAGAGCTGTGGTACCACCCTCTGTAGTTCGAGGTCTCAATCGAGGGTAGCCCAAATCACGCTGGGCTAAAAGACCTTCAGTTTGTTCTTTGAGCGGCTGATGTAATGTTGTTTCTCCAACGCGTACATGAAGTGCCAAGCTCTAGAACTTGTTATTTCTTGTATGTTATATCTGGTCCAATAGGGGCCAAGCCCATGACGAACGGGAGCTGGAAAAAGCCGAGGCGTCAAGTTTGGGCAGTACTGACTGCTGCAATTGGGCACGTGGTGCGTCATGATTGGCCTACCTTTTACACAAGTACCCGGTGTATTTTTTTTTGTTGGAAAAGCGGAGTGAATGGTATTTGAAAGCAATCACCTTGCATGCGTGCGTGCGTGCATGCGTGCGTGCGCTTTGTACGCAGGAGTGCGTGCGGCCAAACGAAACGTAGAGTCAAGAATACTAGCAGTCACTTGTTTAGTGGTACTCGTAGTGTTGGGGGTAGTAGAAGTACAGTGTGGGATATATCATATAAGGCTGGCTTACTTATCTAAGAATGGGTGTGTTTCACGCTGTTTATGATTTCAGTATAATATGATATACGCTCCCGAAGTCCTTTTTCCCAGCCAGGTAATTATGTCGTGGACGACGAGGAGCTGCGTGTTTTGCGCCCACGCGTCGCATGATGGTGACGTCAGAAGCTATCGCCAAAACCTCCGGACTTTCGTCGGTTGGTGTGCCCTGGCGGTGCCTCCTCGTGTTGTCCTTGGTGTCGTCTCCGGAGCCCTCGTCCGGAGGTCCTCCCCGTCTCGAGTCCCCGGTATCCCCAGGAAATGAAACCGCTTGGATATTGACACGTCCGCCTGTATATCCGGCCGACCTGCTATCCCGCCGTTTCAGGGGGGAGGGGGTGTAATGTTGTAAGGCTTAGTTTGGGGAAGCAATTGGTTAACCTTTCGCAAGTGGTCAAACGGACTAATACCCCACTAATCCATTAACAATGGAGTCATTCGTTCTCTGATCTCCCTTCCGCGTAACAGCAGGAGGTTCTCGTAGACACGATCGCAAACTATTGTTATTGTAGAGTGAATAAAAGTTATGATGTTTAAAAATAAGCCCTCAGTTAGCTGACTATTCGTCGACGGCTGATGGTATATACCATTTTCATGCCTCTGGTAATGAGGGTTCAAGCTTATGCCTTTTTCTGAGTAAATAGACTAAAGGTGTTTCTTGTCGGCGAGCTCGTATCTTACACCCGGTAAGAACGACTGCTTGCATCCATCCAAGCTCACTCACAATTGCCGGCCCAACTGCATAGACTATTGCTGGGAAAAATATCCACCTCCGCTTTTACTACTACTGCTGTAAGTGCGCGCGACGAGAGCGTCTTCCTGATGCTGCCTGGGGCTGTTGAGCTGCCTGGGGGTTGTTGAGCTGTTACGCAGGTCTGGCCCATAAGATCATAAGATGAAGATCCTCGCCAGGGAGTTCACGCTTTGTTAGAGGGCTTTCTGTGGACGGGAGCAGAGAAAAAGTGCTGCACCGCACAACGCCCCAGCCGCGTGCACAACTAGTCTCTCAAGTTCTTCATCAAACTGAAGGTGATGACTGCTCTAGCAGAACAACCCCCCACCATCCCAAAGGAAGGAGATGATATTGGCACCAGCGGTAGCAGTGGTGGTGGCGACGGCGGTGTCATTCAGGCTATTGCAAACCGGGGATCCGCTGAAGAAGCAGAGGTGTTGTACACCTGCAGGATGTGCAGGCGGAGGCTCTTTGCGAAGAGGGACATAGAGGACCACGAGACGGCGACGCATAGCTTCCATCGTCGCAAGGTGCGGTGGGAAGAGCGCGGCGTGGTCCTTTCTGCCTCTCTTTGTGAGGACTGATCGGGATTCGTTTGCGACTGCTGCTGCTGCTGCTGCTGCGGTCCTTTTGGTATGTGGATGTCACGGGACTGTCAGTTTGCTGTCATCTTGTTGCACTTCTTCATTGCTACCACTATGTCCGTAAATATAAGCAACACTTTACTACACTATTAATCTATATATGTTGATTATATTTAAATCTTCGTACTTACTACCAGGTACTTCGTATTAATCTGTAAAAGTACTTCTTACTACTGTACGAGTACCTGGTATTAATTCTAGGGCTGTATCGTAGGCACGCAGCTGTCGCACGAGCTCTTCTTTCTCCTCCTCAGCACACCTCACCTATACCTATCGCCCCACCTATTCCGTACCTTATACCTGTACCAGTTGTGTAGTACTGCGCATCGTTTACAGAATCTACTGCTGCTGTGTTGTGCTGGGCTGCTGCTGCAGTGGCACCTGCATCATTTACAGCATCTACTACTGGCTGTGTTGTGCTGTGCTGCTGCTTCAGTGGCACCTGCAGGGCCGCGCAAAACATATCATACCTGGTATCGAATACCTGGTAATACGTAAGTACACGCATACGCGCGGTAGCCATATTACGCGGCCTGCAAAGCTGAGTACCAGGCACTCGCCACACAATCGGTCTGAACTCCAAGCAGACGTGTCTGTAATATGTTCGCAAATGCATGCACGCTGCGCGTGCTGACGCGTGTGCTGTGGTAGGCCGAGAACGTCTACCCAAAGGGCGGCCCGACAACAGCCCTCTTGACTTAGAGGAGACGGGCCAGTCGGGCTGCCTGTTGAAAACGAGTTACAGAACAAAAAGCCCGTAACGCACTGCAGTACGCGGAGTGTTGCTCTGGTTTTTGTGTGACTGCTGTGATACCGCTGCCGTGATACTTGATGCCTGGTACTCCGTATCGTGCAGGTGAAACACCACCACGAGATAGCACAGCAGTGTTATTGGAGTGCTTTATAGACGTTGATGAGTAAGCTATAGATAAGACTTGTCATGAGGTTAGTTCTCTCATGTGTAGAATGTATCACCTCAAAGCTCTCCAGTTGGACTGAAACATAGGCGATGCTTGGTGGTGAAAGCATCGCTCATCGGATCAGTATGTTCCATAGTATGGTATTTGGTTTCGTGTGATGTTTGAGCCGTGAGGAAACAATGCAGACAAGTCGATACCTTGAGCGTGGAGGAGGGCGACCCCACCCAGCACCGACACCCTGCGTCCCCACAGTTTAACAATTAACAGCACCCATTCTGACCCACCCGTAGAAATGTTGCGTTTTCGATAACCCCACACTACAAGCAGCAGTACCCCCCAAGCCATGCCAAGTATCCGCAAGTAAACTTGATGGCTCGAAAAGCTAAACCCTTCCGCTTTGTTGCTCGCTCCCTTTGCAGTCGAAAGGTATCACCTCGAAAGGGCTATGCTCGTCCATCTTCCTGGCCGAGCCTACACGGTGGTGAGTGCATACTACATGTACAGCGCTGTAGACCCACGAATAAGACTTACGCGACCGTTTTTTTCGTGCCGTTTCGTCGATGGTGAGAACGAAACGACAGACAAGGGTTGGTGATATATTTATTTCCAGCAGAGTATAGACTTATACGACCGTTCAATGCCGTTTCTTCAATTATCAGGATGGAAGAGCAGGCGAGGAAGGTAATACATTAATCCTATTAATAATCAGAGTATAACATACACTTACACTACCACCGTTTCGTGCCGTTTCGTCGATCGTCAGGATGAAACGGCAGGCGAGGTAGGTAATATATCATTAGTAATGCTAACCAGAGTATAGACTTATTCGACCGTTTCGTGCCGTTTCATCGATGGTCAGGATGAAAGGGCAGGTGGGGGAGGCGGAAGGAAAGCTAACGTGCCCAAATAAGGCTTGCGGGACGCGCCTGGGCTCTTTCAAGTGGACCGGCGCGCAATGTTCATGTAAGACGGGGGTGGGGGTGGGGATGAAGGCGGTAGTCGGGGTGGGGGTGGAATGGCGAATTCGAATGGTATAGATTGCAGCATCGGTTGATTACAGTGCGCACACCGGCAATAATGGTTATGTTGGCGACAACGGTGGTGATGATGGTGTTGGTGACAACGATGGTGATGTGGCGATGGTGGTGATGGTAGTGATGGCGGTGATGATGAATGGTGATGATCATGTTGGTGATGATGATGACGATGGTGATGGTGGTGGTGATAATGATGGCAATGTAGATGTTGATGATGATGAACCCCCCCCGCGCTCCCAAGGGCTTTTTTGCACTGAACCGGCCTGCAGTGCCCATGTGAGGAGGCAGGTAGGGGGCATGGTTAGCGATTATATGCATTATGCTCCAGGTTTGGTTGATTGCAGTTAGTGCGTGCCGCCTCAAGAATGGTTATGGTACGGTAGATGACGCCTGATAGTGTTCACGTGAGTATTAATGGGAGTAGATGGGAGGAGGACCGTGGTTCATAACTATGATGGCGATGGTAGCGGTGGTGGTGATTGTGATGATGAGGGCAACGATGGTGTTGACGATGATCGTGTTGACAACGATGGTGAAGATGGTGCTGGTGACGATTCGCACTGGGGGAGAGAGTACTCGATTTTGTTCCCTGGTACATACCATGGGTATCATATCATGCTGCGGTTTGATGTTCAGGTCTAAAATGGTTGTTCTCGCTCTTGGTTGTTGTTGTTGTTTTCCGCAGGCGGCTCGTGGGTAACCCCCGCCCTCCAGTTCCCCAGGAAGAACCTAGACCTTCGCTCCACTGCCCCCGCCAGGACAGCGCCTGGCACCGTTGTTCATCGTTCCCTCCTTCTTGGCTTGAGACCTGGGCAGGAGAGTGGTGGTGGTAATGGTGGTGCTGATAGTGGTGCTGGTGTTGTGGCGGCTGCGAGTGGGCTAGCAGGGGAAAATTCTCGAGAGGACGAAAGGCGGATGCCGGCAGAGACCGCGCCAATGATTGCTGCGGGGGTGGTGGCGGCGCTAGCCGAGGAGCCAGGGAGGGAGAGAAAAGGGGACAGCGGGCCGGCGCAGCGGTAGCGGTAGTGGCGTGCTCGAAACGCGGCGACAAGCGAAGGACGCGCGAAATATGTAAGGGGAAAGGGGACGCGCAGTTGCGCTATGTACGAGTTTTTATAAGAGAATAGTGGCGTTGGTTGTGGGGCCAGAGGATGACTGTCGGCGGCGGCGGCCGAGGCGCCTTCTGTGCGGCTCGGGGGAGGCGGGAGGCCGCCGGCAGCTTCATGCCCTTTTGATGCTGGCGTTATTTTCCCGTCTTGATGGGTAGCATGTTGTCTATCAGCCACAGGTGGGTTTCCCAAGGCGGGAGGCGGGCATGTACGACGTAGTGAAAGAAAATGATCTACAACTGCAAACCGGAATATCAGACGTTCCAGAATATTTCGCTCTGGCTTGGACTTTGGACGGAGCTACGAGTATGGCTACGACCATCGTTGGCCTTCAGTTAGTTCGCTTGACATCGGCGGCTGACGTTGTGGCTGTTCGTCAAAAGTCTTGGGTGACGAAACGCTCTACTCACTTGTTGATCCTGGATTATTTCCTGGGGTTTATTTTGCTATATAATCGGAATCTGGTGATCTCGTGGTTCTTTTACTGCGGGCGAGCGGCAGAATAAACTTGCACCTTAGCTAAATTTACGTTGGTGGCTGTGTTATTTTCTGTTTTTGTTGCTGGAGCAACGCGACCACTTTTTTCGGTTTTGAATTCGCTTGGAGGCGTCTTTTTTAGCGCTTTTTATCGAGGAACGTCCCGAGGTCCAACCTCCCTCATTAGGGGTTGAACCACAGCAGCAGCAGCAGCAGCGGCGGCGGCGGCGGCGACGCCGGCGGCAGCCGTAGCAGTACCAGCAAATTCAGCAGCGTAAGCAGCAGCAGTGGCGGCAGAAGCGGCGGCAGCAGCTGCAACAAGCAATAATACCAGCAATAGCAGCAGCAGCAGTGGTATTGTTTCATCTGTTATAGCCTCCCGCACAGACAGTTCCAATAAGCTGGGGAAAAGCATATTGCAGCGCCAGTAACGACATATTGCAGCGTCAGTAACGATATCGGGGTGCTGTTCCCCAGCGCTGTGCTTGTCTTTTGAAGGTTGGACGGTCAGACGGGGAACGCCCTATGATACCATTCCGGCGAACATGACACCCACCCACGCACACGTGTTTTCGTCTCGCCAAGAAATACAGCATCCCAAAATCAATCGTAGCCCAATACCAAAAGCACGTAATACATTCCCTGGTATCCTCGAACAGGTAGAAGCTCGCAGTATATCATTTATACCGGGTGTATGACGACAAAAATCGCCAAGAAGCTCGCCCAAATCGCCACAATGCTTGCCGCTCTCCGATGCGGCCGCCAGGGCACGAGGGTGAAGACTTGGTAAGAGGTGTAATTCCATGAGGCAGTTTGTGGAATGCGGTGGTACCTTAGCTAGAATGCGGCATGATGGTGGTGAGGTGTTTTTAGCGTTCCAGCTACTCGCAATAACAGCGTGAAACAAGCGGTATTGACTGAGATATCATACGACATGGATGACGTGTAGTCTGCAACGATACCACAGGCATCGGGTTGCTAAATTTGCTTCGAAGCTCGGGTTGTTCGGCCGATTTGGTTGCTCGACACACAAGGCAGCCCGGAAGGTGAAAAATCAAGCATGACGCCTGATCGTAATCCGTCTATCGCTACTCGTGGCCGTACGGGGGTCAAAGTTCGGCATTGTTCTTCGTATACACGGCTCAACGAAAAATATTTGTTTCTCTCGAGAGTTACGCCTGCAAGGTGACTTTGGAACAAGCAAAAGGGCCACACAAGAACTACGTTCTCATCACAGCCCATATCGGAGGAATTTTCGGAGGTTTCGACCCGACGGGCGGATCTCTGGCTTCCTCCAGCTCAAACCCTATATTTTAGGTGGCTGCGTAAACTAAAACTAGCAACTCGCTTCGCTTGTAAAATTGTAGAAATCTCTCTTTCACTGAAAATGCGGTAACTTGGCGCGCTTAGGCCGCGACCGTCGGTGTCAAGGCTTGAGCACCATCATCACCGACACCGCCAACGTCGGGTGGGCGGGCAGGCGGGTTCCCCGGGCTCCCATGCGAGGACCCCTCCCCCCGAGTCTATGATTATACGACTACGGCCATGCATGAAATGAATACACCCCCCCGCCTTCCCCCTCTCACAAACAAGCATTAAAGTTGAGCCCTCTTCAAAGTCACAGAGCAATTCGGCACTCGCCGGCGTCTGCCTTCCCGTTCAAAGTGACCGGTCTCTCTGGAAAACGTTTACCAGGCAGGTAGACCGGCAAAATGTACCCCCCCCGAAGACCACATATCCATTCTATCCCGGAACTGACTAATCTCTGACGGGACATCAACGGGTGATGAGCCCTGCTACCGCTACTCCTGCTACTACCGCAACCCTCTACTATTTGTGGTAGTAAAAGTAATAGCAGTAGTGCCAAAGCAGTTGGTGTTAAGTCACCGCTGCCGCTACTGCTGTGGTCAGAACCAAACAGCGGCATAATAGTACTGCAGTAGCAGTAGGTGCTATTGACCGCTACCGCTACTGCTGCAGAAACAGTATTTGCACCAGTAGTAACAGTTGTAGGTGTTCGTGACCATTACCGCTACTGCCCCAGAAACAGAAGTAAAAGTACTTTCAGCAAAGGTACTATCATCAGTAGATGTTAGTGGTGGAAGAGGCGGATTCCGGTGAAGGCCATGGACATGCCGTACTCGTCGCAAGCGGCGATCACCTGCGCGTCCGCCACCGACCCGCCCGCCTGGGCCACGTAGGACACACCGACCTGGGTGGGTGGCAGGAGATGGGGGGTGGTGGGGGGGGGGAAGCGGGGAGGGGGGGGGTGGGGGAGGGTACAGTGCGTGCACGAAAAGGGTGCTTATTACGGATGGTCGAACGGGTGCACTTAATCATGTACGTCTGAGAAGTGTGCATAAATCAACGAAGTGTGCGCGCGGTTGTACGCGTGATTTTTCTCATCAAAGGGTCTTTCCAACGGATATATGGGGGGGGGGGGGGGGGGGAGGGGTAGGGGGGTTATCCCGACAGCCATTTTGCGCGCGCAACTGGCGCAGGCAGAAGGGGAAGATGCTTCCCTTTCCAAAAACATAGGATGAAAACAGACACATTCAGGACGTCCGCCTCGCTCTTCATCAAGCAAACCAGAACAACAACCCCCCCTTCCCTCGCTCACCAAATAAACAAGACCAAATCGACCTCCCTCTCTGAGCCCCCCTCCCTTACATGCATCCGACGCCTTACCTTGGAGGCGTGGTCGATGGAGTCGCGGAAGGGGAAGAAAGCGTCGGAGGACAGGCTGACCCCGGTCAGCTCAGCCAGGAAGGCGTTCTTTTCCTCGGTCGTCAGGGCTTCCGGCACCGAGTCGAAGTTAGACTCCCACGCCAACCGCTCAGACGCCGTGATGTCACCCTCGATGTACCTGCGACACGAATTGATAATATGAAGGGAAAAACCGCAAAAGAAAACAGTCAAAAACTGAAAAGACAAAGCTAAAATAAATGAAAGGCGGCATTTGTTGCAAACATACACGGAATCACACTGAAAGACGAACAGACACATAAACAAAAGCAGGCAGACACAGACAGACACACGAAAAGACGGACGACCACACACACAAATATTCGTACACGTTTTTATTTTGTTTTGCTGGGTGTTTTTTCGCTCAAGATAAGAATGGTTTATCCTGATTTATATTTTTCTTCCACGCAAGAATCACTAGAGCCTGTATTGTCAACACGAACAAGATCATGGCAATGAGTTATTGCGACAACAACAGCAAGAACAAAAACAAGAACATATAAACACAATGACACACACACCGAACGCGGGCGTTGACGCGGTCCTGTCGCTTGCTCCCGGCCTTGAACGCCAATCCCTGAACCTTGGGGTGGTGCCTCAGCCACCACACCGACACCTATCCATATAAGCGAACAGGAACAACAAGGGACATAAATACAAAGACTGTGAATCGGAGAGCAAAATAGATTGAATCCATCAATCATACTTTGGCCAAGCCTAATCAGAGCGGAGGCGAGGGCAAGCAGTTGCCCCTCCCCCCACCAGCACCAACACTAACGCCAACCCGACGACGACAACACGAAACGCTAACTCTCCGACTCGCCTCGATCCCATCAACCTCCCCCCCCCCCCCCCCCGACTCGCACACCCCTTCCTAGGCCCAAGCACATATAGGCATAAAAAAATTGAGACAGGCACGATTAAAGGCAGCTGCCTGAATGGCCAAAACGTGCCTGAAACGTGCCTATATATTTAAGGCATACGCCTTAAATAATGCCTTAGGCGTACCTTAAACCAGATGAGCCTGCCGAGGTACACCCGACACTAATATCAAGTAGTTTAGGGTTTCAGGCATAAATGCCAATGTTGCTCAACACATGACTGTAACATAGGTTCCCCCTAATTTGCGGGGAGTTCCAACCTAACGGCGTTTTTTTTAGAGCCTTTTTTGTCGTTTTGACATGCCTGGCCTTGCCTGAAAGGCACGAAAAGGCGTTCAGGCATTATTTCAGGCATGCCTTAAAGGCCTGGGCCTACCCCTCCCCCCCCCCCCCGACCCCATACGTGACATGAGTGTACCCCCCCCCCCATCCCCATCCCCTTGCTCCCATCCCCCCTACCCACCCCACCCCACCCTCACCTTCCTCGCTGCGAGCTTGACGCAGTCGACGCGGCTCTGCTGCCCAGCCCCGACTCCAACCATCTGCCCGCGCGTGGCGTAGCCGACGGAGTTGGACTGCGTGTACTTGGTCGTGATCGACGCAACCACTAGGTCGCGCTGGGCCTCCTCGGGCAAGGTTTTCGTCGTGCGAACGTCCTGCTTTCCCCGCATCGCGGCACACGGCGACGCGTGTGATATCGCGCAGTACCGTAGAGTACCGCGCCAAGTCGTACAAGTGTGGCAAAAACAAAATCGGAGAGAAAAAAAACAGTGTATTTACAGTTAGCTGCGTGCATTTTTTTTTCGACGTTCTGCGTATTTTCGTATCCGAATGGCGCGCTTGTTTGCGGTTTGTTACGTGTCTTTGTTGACAAAATACTAAGTCAGCTAAGTGGGTTACAGCGCCGCTCCAAAGGGTAACTACTACCAGAGAGTAGACGCGAAGCTATCTATTCCAACTCATAGCGCAAACAAAAAAGGTTACCGCTGCTGTATCACACGGGCTGCTGCTGCGGCTGCAGCTGCTGCGTATTCGTCGTACGAAAAGATGGCTGGTGGGAATCGGGGGGGGGAGGGGTGTACTCAGCTTGTGCATAGCCGTAGTCGTATGGCCATAGAACCTCGCATCCCTACTATGCCGGGACGGAGCACGTCGGGTTTTCACCAACCAGGCAGACATTGCGTGCACCGTGAGGTGCTCGGCGAGTCGCATGAAGGGTGAACTGCATCCTTTCAAGAACCGCTCGTAAGACGGACTTCAGAACCTTTTGCCTACTTTCTTGCTTACGGATGACAGCGCCAATCAGTTACTTGGTTTTCTGGTGTAGCCACTCCAGAGACAGCAATGGGGGCGTATTCATTTGTTGCTTGCCTTAGCCATTTGACCATTGACCACGCACCCCTTTCGAGGCGGAGCACCGTTCCTACTCATAATAGAGACACTTCCAACGTTTGGGCGCTCATTACGCTTCTTCCATAATAATACATAAAACTGTTTGCTTATCCTATCCCCGTCCTGTTTCGCCATCTGTGGCCACCATCTGTCTCCTAGGATAGCGATCGTCCTCTCGCTACTCTCTAGTCTACCAAACTCTTCCATGTCACATTCGTCTAATTTCCTAATCTTTTCCTCTAATAAATCTCGTTCCTCCTTGTATATTTCACATTCCTCTACTATGTGAGTCCTACTTTCAAGCGGGCCCATCAGCACTTCAGGCCCAGACAGCACAAACAACCCGTGACAAGATTGACACACTCAACCCACGCGCACGACAGTGACAACCACGACGGACATGGCCGACGTTCCAGGAAGCCCTCCCAGCGGCACCCCTCTGAATAAATACTGCTCTCGTTGTCAGCGCCAGCTCGTGCTGCTACAGAGTACGGTACTCGGTAGCAGCACGGGTATTCTGTAGCAGCACGGCCTGGCGCTGACAACGAGGGCGGTATTCATCCAGAGGGTTACCGCTGGGAGGGCTCCCTGGAACGTCGTCCATGTACGTCGGGGTCATCACTGTCGTGCGCGTGGGTTGATTGTGTCAATCTTGTTACGGGTTGTTTGTACTGTCTGGGCCCGAAGTGCTGATGGCCCCGCTTGAGAATCATGCTCAAGGTGAACGCCTCTCGCACGATAAAAACCGGGGATAGGGGATGCAGAAACCCCAAACCCGCCGAACATCTCTCGCAGGAGGAAAACCGGGAATAGGGGATGCAGAAACCCCAACCCCGTCGGGGATGTTGCGGAAACCAGGGGATTTTCCTTAAATATGGGATGCTGAGGAAACCAGGGGGTTTGCCTTATCCATGCCCAAGGCCAAAAAACTTTAAAAGGCTTGCCACGCGCGACACACTCCACGGATCGCGCCCAAACCTCCGGCAACGTCACCCCAACGGTCGAATTGTGCCCACCACCCCCAACGTTTCGGACAAAGGTGCGAGCACGAAGACGTGTGTCCGAAAAAGAAAAAAGGACAATTGTACGTACACATACTGTTGTGCCACGCGGGCATTTCGGGAGGGGGGGCATCTGAAATACGCCCCGTTCCCACCCTCCGCCTTCCACCCCGTCATCCCCCCTACCCCACCCCTTAACCCTCTCCCCTTTAGCTCTTGGGGTCAATTTTTTGGTGCTGTAGGCGATCGAGTTCCTGTCCTGGTGGAAGCTGCCGCACTCAAACATGTAAGTAGTTTCAAGAACAAAATCATTCAATCAGTATGTACCAGGTACCAAGACGACAGATTCCACTACCAAAAAGCCACAATAGACAAACGCAAACACACAGACAAAATTAAAACCGGTATAACTGCTGGCTGTGCAAATTATGCGGCCTGCTGATGCTGCGTATTCATGTCACAAAGAGGGGAGGGGGGGGGGGGGGTACATCGGAAACACCATCCTCTTTCCCCCCTCACCCCCATCCTCTATCATTAGGAGAAGGAACGGTGCTCCGTCTCGAAAGGGATGCGTGGTCAATGTTCAAACTACCAAGGCACACAGTAACTGAGTACGCCTCCCCCCCGCGACCCCGCCCTCCTCGCCTCCCCCCACCATCCCCTAACCCCTCCCCACCCATTCCCGATCCCCGATTCCCTACCCATTAACGCTTGCCTTCAAGGCTTCGGCACCGAAGGCGACCGAGTTCCTGTCCTAGCAGAAACTGATGCCATAAGCCTCCCGCAACTCCCCGGTAGGGACCCTCTAATCTCCCCCCCTCCACCCCCCACCCCCCTCGCCTACCCCATCCCCTATCCCCTTCCCCCAACAACGCTTGCCTTCAAATTTTCGGCGCTGAAGGCGACGGAGTTCCTGTCCTGGTAGAAACCGACGCCGTAAACCTCGCGGAACTCTCCCGTAGGCGCCTCGTAATCGGGCTTGGCCTGCAGCACGATGAACTTGCCGCCCTTCTTTGCCTTGAGGATCTCCAAAGCGGCGGGCTCGTAGCCAGGGGCGATAATGCCGTCGGCCACCTGCATATCATTGCCGTTTAAAAACAATACATCCCGATTATAGTCTAGACTACGAACATACAATATATATATTTGTTTTTATTGCTTTTTTTTTGGGCTGCATGGACAGGGCCAGGGGACAAGAAAACCCCAGCTGGTTGCTTCTTTCTCCCCCTCTCCCCCTCCCTTTAAAGGGAAAGGCAAGCGCTAAGAAATAAGGTGAAAGAGGAGAAGCACTCAGAGATGTATGTGGGGTTGAGGGAAGATATTGGAATGAAAGCGTCTCTGCACGGCCCAATGGACTACGCTGAAACTGCGATTTCGTGTGGGGGACCTGGACCTACCAAAAAGAATAAAGAGATATACCAGTCAGTATCGATTATGCTGTGGTAAAAATCAATCAGTATACTGGACTGCAGCAGTATACTGGCCGAGCGAAGCGAGTAACGCCGACCGAAGCGAGTAATGCCGAGCAAGTCGAGGCGGCCGAGCGTAACTCGGCCAATAGGCCACCCCCGGCTCGTGAGGGGGCGGCGCTGGAGGCGCCGCCAGAGGGTCCAAAAATAAGCATTCTCGCTTCATTTCCCACCACAATCAGGTCTCAAAACTGTATTGGCCGGGTTGGTTGCGGTCATCTACACAGAAAAAACCAAGAAAATGCATGCAACGTGTGGCAATGATGTGACGTTCTTCACGTTTTTGGTGTTCGCGGAAGTGCGTCATAAGTCTTTCTGACGTATCTAGAACTTAATAGTTCCGGTTTCTCCGTCGCTGCTACCCTTGGGGCACAGGGTAGTAAGCTCTCACCAGCAAACAAAACACAGGAAAACACCGACACACAAAACACGAAAACAAAACGAAAAAACTAAGTAACTCTGCTCGTACATGTGACCGGTATCAGGTAGCAGGTACTCAACGCAGAGAAAGAGACCAAACATGAAAAAAGTGGACGGAAGGAACGCGTGAAATATCTCAACAGCCGAGGGGTGGCGGAGGTCTTTTAACGTAAAACAAGAAACAGGTGAAGTTAAGAACGCGTGAAAAGGAGCAAAAGGCCGGGGGGGTGGCAGAGATCTTTCAGCCAACACAAGAAAAAAAAATGCCCCAAAAAAGTTACCAGTGAACAACAAAGAAAGAAGGAAAGAAAACAGAGATGACTAGAACATAACATAGCAATATAGACGAGCAGCTGAAGGATACACCGCAACTCCGTATCATACACATACCTGGCACCAGATGTCTGCAACAGCAACAAAAATACACACGAAAGTCTCTATAAAAAGAAGAGGACAACACCCAGAGAGGGAGGGTGAGAAGGGAGGAAGGGGGTGGGGATCGGAAAAGTAATACTGTAGCTTAATTCGCCAGCATTTGGAGAGTTTCCGTACCATAATATGGCGTGCTTATTGGACATACGTCAGATAAAAACTACTGGCGAATATACTGGCCGGGCCAATCAGTAGATTACTACTGCCAGTACCACTAAGCCAGTGCCCAGCCCTAGATATACCAGTAGTCGGGAGGAGGACGTGGCTACAAATATGTGCTCGTGTGGCATAGCAATAGAGAGTAGGACCCACATGGTAGGAGAATGTGAAATACACAAGGAGAAACGGGATGCGTTAGAGGAGATGAGGAAATTAGACGGATGTGATATGGAAGAGTTTGGTAGACTATAGAGTAGCGAGAAAACGATCGCTATCCTACGAGATAGACGGTGGCCGCAGACAGCGAAACAGGACGGAGATAGGATAAGCAAACAGTTTCTGTGTAGTATATGGAAGAAGCGCAATGAGCGCCCAAATGACGGAGGTGTCTCTATTAATAGTAGGACTAGGAACGGTGCTTCGTCTCGAAAGGGATGCGTGGTCAATGGTCAAACGACTAAGGCAAGCAACAAATGAGTACCCCCCCCCACCCCCCCCCCCCCCTCCCGCACCTCCCTCCTTTCCACTATCTCTCTCTTACCTAGCCGTGGCCTCGTGGACAATATCCGACATCGCGGCGAAGTCCGGGAATAATGACATGGGGTCGGCACTGCGCACTCTTCCTAAGGACTGCGAACGCGTATGATGTGATTACTACTCCCGCTACCGCCGCCCCCACCCCTTCCTTTCTACCATCCCTCTCTCGCTCCCCTCCTCTCGCTCCTCCGCCCCCCGCCCTCACCCTATGGCTCTCGTACCCGCTCCTCCATCTCGATCTACATTATCATAACATACACATTGTAAAAAACTGCTCAGTGGTGAGCAGCTTGATCAGCGGTGAGCCTGTATTACTTCTCAGCGGTGAGCGTACCGAAGGGCCCTGCTGCGTTTTCACCCAAGAGATAGTTCATAAAAATATTACATGTATACTTGTAAGTATATATATATATCCCACCTCCCTCTTGAGGACCCTTGCCGTGGCTTCGTCAACAATGTCGGATATCGCAGCAAAATCTCCGAAGGACGACATGGGGTCGGCGTTGCGCGCTCGAATGTAGGCCACTGCCACCGGGGTCATCTCCGCGGTTCCCACCTGTGTGTTGGGTGTGCGCGTGTGTGCGGCTTTTAGTTTGTTTCAATTACTTCAATGTAGCCTATGCCTGTTATATTTTTTAGTTAGTTTCGTTCATTTTGTTTTTACGTCTAGCCACTGCATTGCTGCGCGAGCTACTGAGCTCGCTGTGCTGGGTGCTGAACTATTTGCTGTGCGGCTAGTGCATTGTGCGAGCTACTGATTTGCTATTCAAGCTACTGCTGCACTTTGCGACCCATTTGAACTGCACACATCACCACGTTTAATCTCCAGCTCAACCCGCAAGAAGATTCACCCTCAGGGACCTTCTGGACAAGCCGCGATCACAGGTGTCTTCCCTTCGCCCCCCCGGTACATGCCTTCATTTTTATCGCGCATAAGGTTCAGCATTCCCAATTCTCAGCTTTTTTATGCTCGTCGATTTTCATCGATTTTTTGCTATCCCATGCTGTCGCGCTATCTGCTCGTCAGCGTTTACGTACTATAAACTTGTTTGGGCAGGTTGGTGCTACTTGCCCGGCTACTTGCACGGTGGTTAATTATTTTTTCAATAGTTTTGAATAAGAGTTGTGTCCCCCTTTCCAACTTGCGACACCTCCGATAGTTCAACGCAACCACATCCCAGAGGGGAACCTTGTACCAGCTACCGAACCGAACGACACTTGCCTCGTCAGCAGCGATCTCCGCGTCGCTATGAGGAACTCCAACCGCGGCACTGGCGGGGCTGACGTGCCTGAAGGACGCCGGCACACCAACCCAACCCAACCCAACCCAATCCAATCCCATCCAAGCCAACTCAACTAAAACAAAATCAACCCAAAACCAAACCAAACCAAACTAAACCACACTGAATAGCAACTTGCCTCGTAAGCGGCGATCTCCGCTTCGCTGAGAGGAATCCCGACCGCGGCTCCGGCGGGGCTGACGTGCTTGAAGGACGCAGCGGCGGGGAGGCCGGTTGCGGCGCGCAGCTCCTTGACCAGCTGCCACGCGTTCGTCGCGTCCAGCAGGTTGATGTAGCCCTGTTCGTTGGATCGTTCGGTGGTACGTCAAAAAACAATATTGGTACATGAGTGATGGCGTTTGTTTGTTTGTTGGGTGGATTGATTGGCCGAGTTGATAGTTACACAGGCATATCTATCGGTCGGACCAGCAGAGGCAGCAACAACAAGATCACCAGCAACAACAGCGACATTACCATGAGCAGGAGCAGCAGCAGCGTAAGGCCGCTTCAGCAACAACAGCTTTCAACAAAACCTTCAACGACGGCAACAGCAACAACCATAATTACAGCAACTACAGAAACAACCCCACCACGAACTTCCCCCAAACACGCCCCCTCGATGGAGGCGGCAACGGCCAAAACATCATAACGCAGCGAGACTCTGCAAGCCTCACCGGCGTGCCGCCCAGGTTCGAAAATGGAAGCAACAAGAACAACAATTTCAACAGCACCAACAGCAACAACAAGCAAAAACAACTACACAAACAACCCCACCCTAACTCTTCCCAACACGCCCCCCCGATGGAGGTAGCAGCGGCGACCAAAACAACAAACGCGGCGGCATTCCGGGATCACCGAACCTCACCGGCGTGCCCCCCAGGACCAAAAATGGCAAAGACAACAATCACAATAACCTTACCGCGAACTCCACCCCAACACTCCCCCTCGATGGCGGCAGCGGCAGCGGCCAAAACAACAAACGCGGCGGGATTCAGACGGCGGCCAAAACGCCAAAACGCGGCGGGATTCAGGGATTCCCGAACCACACCAATGTGACGCCCAGGACAGAAAATGGCAACAGCAACAACAATAGTCCCAACAAGCACGACAACTACACAAACAACCGCATCCCCAACTTCACCCCAACACCCCCTTTAGACGGAGGCGACGGCGGCCGAAAACGACAAGGCACGGCAGGGTTCCGGGATTGCCGAAACCTTACCCAGGACAGAAAACAGCAACAACAGCAATGACATCATTAGCATGAGCAACAGCAGCAATTCGGCCGCTTCAAAAAATAAAATAAAAATCAACAGGCTTCAATAACAGACTTCAACAACAAGGACAACAACAGCAGCAACAACAACAACAACAACAACCACAACTACAACAACAACAACAACAACAACCACAACAACACCCACCACAACCACATAAACAACCCCAGCCCAACACGCCCCCGCGATGGAAGAGGCGACGACGGCCAAAAACTACAAAACGCCGCGGGGTTCCCCGATTCCCAAAAATTTCACCGGCAAAGATGCCAGGAGACGCGTCCGTCAAGGGAAAACATGTACCGGCCAAGGGTGCAAGGCCAAGTTTTCCACACTAAAACCTAGTGGTTTGGCGTCCGCCAAGCCAAATTACGCCTTTTACTGGCGGAAAACAATCTCACACTATCTACAAGTACTCTTCCCCCCCAAAAACGTGGGCGCAGTTCTAAAGGGGCTACGGAAAAAAATCGGTCACGATGTCAAGAGGTGAAAGCGCTGTTTCCTGACGAATTTCCTCACCGGCGTGCCGCCCAGGATCGTAAATGGCAAATCCCTCCCGGAAAGTGAGTAAACCCCGGCATCCTTCTGCTGGGGGTTGCAGCCGTACTTAAGGGCCATCTCGCGGTGGTATACCCTCGACGTTACCGGGGCCGCGGACCCCAGCTCCCCGCAGAACCAGGAGCTGATAGCGCTGTCATAGGCGGCGGAGAGGGCGTAGGCTGCCGCCGCGAAGGAACGCCGCGTACCCAGCGTCGTGCACCCGTCCTGTGTTCGGGTATCGTATGGTACGGTTTGCAAAGGTTTCGTGGTTATAATCTTGATGCGGTTTTTTGTACCCGGTATTTCCTGTTTGCAGTTTGCTGCGGTACTTGGTGGCTAGGGGCATTACTTGCGGTTTTCGAGGTTGCTCGGTTTTAGCGGTTTTCGGGTGTTGAAGTCATCTGAAGTTACGCTGCTATTTGAGGCTTATCGGCGGTGTTCGAGGTTATGCGGTTTTGATTTCTGAGGATATGCGGTTTATGCGTTTGTTAGCGATTGGGGCGTTTTACGTGTGTGAGGTTAGCAGCGTTTTTGCAGCTGGGTTGTAGAAAATCAGGAGCTGATAGCGCAGTCGTATGCGCGGCCAAGAGGGCGCCCGCCGGCGCGAAGGACCACCGCGTGCACAGCGTCTTGCACCCGCCCTGTTTTCGGGTATCGTTTGGTACGGTTTGCATTTTTGCTTGCGGTTATTGATGCGGGTATGACATATTTGACATTGCAGCTATATGGGGCATTTTTCCCGGTTTCGGGTTTATTTGCGGCTTATGGGGGGTACGCATTTTTCTTTTTTTTGTGCCGTTTTTGCGGCTATATGAGTTTATACACGGCTATTTGTGGCTCTGCGGTTTTCTAGGTTTCGCGGTTTTCTAGGTTATGCGGTTTTCTGTTGTTTTGAGTTTGGCGTAAGTTTATTAGTGTTCGTGGCCTTTGGCGTTTGTGAGATTTTTCGGGTTTCTAGCGTTTATGGTTTAGCAACCAGGAGCTGGCGGTGCTGTTGTAGGCCGCCGCCAATGACCGCCGCATGCCCAAGGTCGCGCGTGCACCCGTCCTATTTCGGGTATATGGTATTATACGGTTGGACAGGTGTTGCGGTTATTGATGAGGTTTGTTGCGGACTGTTGCGGTTTTGCGGGTTTTTCCGAATTTCTGGTTTAGTAGCTTATGTGGTGTTGTGTTCACACCATCGGAAACAAAAACAGGTACAGCAGGCTTGGCTAAAACAGGTACAGCAGGCTTGGCTTGGCTTGGATTTGGTACGTTATGCTTCGCCCTATTTCGCTGGGGTTCGATTCGATTAGGTTGGTTCGATTTAGATTCATATTGCCTCGTTTCGCTATGGTCCGCTTCAGTAAAAGCTTGCTTGCCGATGCCCCCCCCCCCCTCCCCCCCCCATTCCTGTCCCCCTTCCTCTGCCCCTCCCTCTCTCCCTCCCTCTTCCCCTCCCTCCCTCCCTCTTACTCACGTTGGCCTGCATCTCCGCCATCACGGCCGGGTACTGGTCCGGGCTGGTGCAGATCGTCACGTACTTGTGGTTCTTCGCAGAGCTGACACAGGTGGCCATTCACGAACGAGAATAAAAGCAATAATAAGGACAGTAACAATAACGAGAGCAAGAACAAGAACACGAACAAGAATAAGAACATCGACTACAACAAGGACAAGACCAAGAACAAGAGTAATAACATAACTAGAACAAGAACAAGAACAAGACTAGCAACAAGACCAAAGAGCAAGAGTAAGAACAAGAACAACAACGGCGATAAAACACGACAGTGCTAGAGGAGTGGTTGCAACGAAGATTGGGGGACGGCGGGGCAAAGGCAGAGGCAGGGGGGGAGAGAGGGGCGGTAGGGACAGAGGGAATAGGAAAACAGGACGCAAGGGGGACAGGAGGATAGATTATATGCGAAGGGGTGCATGCGGGATCGTTGCGGTCAGCTTCGCAGTACGTAAGTCTCTCCCTACATCCGTCCGCGTGTCGGTCCTTCTACCACTTCCTCCTGATCTCTACAACTCCCTTCTTTCCTTTTCAACTCCCTACTTCCCCCCTTACCTTCGCAGCATGGAGGGCCCTCCGATGTCGATGTTTTCGATGCACGTGTCGAATCCGCTGCCCTTCGCCACGGTGGCCTCGAAAGGGTACAGGTTAAGCACCACTAGGTCGATCGCCTAACAAAGATATGGCACCGTAGGGGGGAGGAGGTCAGTAGCAGTGACACCACGATATCAACACAGCCAATAAAGCAATAAAGACAACCGACACAGCGCCACAACACAGCGTCACAAACACAGCAGCAACAACGACACAACACCAAAAACACCATCACCAACAACACAACCACAACGACAGTGAAAAAAACGCTACTACCACCCCAAATACCAACACCACAACCACCACCAAATTTCACACCACCACAACCACACTACTACCGCCCCCGCCCCCCCGCCGCTCCACCACACCTTCATCCCCTGAGACTTCATCGCCTCCTCGTGCTCCGCGTTTCCCCGCACGTGCATGATCCCGCCGTGCACACTAGGGTGCAACGTCTTGACACGGCCATCCATCATCTCTGGGAAACCCGTGTACTCAGACACATCCGTAACCGCCAAACCAGCTGCGCGCATGGCCTTCGCAGTGCCCCCCGTCGAAAGGAGTTCGACACCCTGGGAGGCCAGTACTTTGGCCAGGTCAACAAGTCCCGCCTTGTCTGAGACGGACAAGAGGGCGCGGGTTACCTTGACCTTGTCCACGGCCGCCCCTGTATAAGGGGGCGGGGTTGGGTGAGGTGGGGCGGGGACAGGATGATGAAGGGGGGGGTACAAGTGTCAGCAATACACCATGACAAACGAGTTAGCGGTGAGGTACAGCTGACATACTCAAGAGTAGTTTATAAAAAGGGGTCAGGATTAGGTGAGGTGGGGACGGAAGGAGGGGTTGGGGGTGAATGGCAGGGAGGGGGGGGGGGAGAGAGGGTAATGGGAGGAGGGGGGTTGGGTGAAAGGGGGAAGGGCGGGGCGGTAGTATATAAAAAGGGGTCAGGATTAGGTGAGGTGGGGATGGAAGGAGGGGTTGGGGGTGAATGGGAGGGAGGGGGGGGGGGGGGGCAGGGTAATGGGAGGAGGGGGGTTGGGTGAAAGGGGGGAGGGCAGGGCGGTAGTAATGCCACCGCGTATTGGGGTGGGTTGGGATAAGAGGAGAGGGGGGGTGGAATCATTGTCATGTGGCCGTAGTCTGTCTGTCAGACCGTAGACCCTCGCATCCGTCCAATGCCGGGACGGAGCACGTCGGGTTTGCACCGACCAGGCAGACATGGCTTGGGGTCGGAGGGCACATGCATGCATGGGATTGGTTAGGATAGGAGGAGAGAAGAGGAGAGAGGAAGGGCAGAGGGGGAGGACAGATGTGCTAACAATATGACAGGAGGTTGGGTATGGCAGGCTGGGACAGGATGAGGATGGGATGAGGAGAGAGGGGCTGGGTTGGATCGGGAGGCGTGGGGGACGGGTGGGGGGTGACGCACTAATGTACAGGGTTGGTGGCACAACGCGGGGTCGAGGAGGGTAGGGAGGAGGCGGACGCGGGGAGCGGGAGTGAGACGCAAGCAAGCGTGGAATGGGAAATATATGGGAAGGCAGGGGCAAGTATATATATATATATATTTTTTTTCGTCCCCCTCAGAAACGGGTTTTATAGTTTCCGCGCACAGATTGCCTAACATCACCCTGTTGACCCTGATAGCTACACTGTAGTTGCAAGGGGAGTCGCCGACCTATATCCTTAATGAGGACACACAACCCGTAATGCGCGCGATCGGAGTATCACACACAGCTTGCAAAAATGGGTTTCGACAAAATATTCGATCTCACAGCTGGAGTGTAATTTGATTTTTATAATATATACAAGGTTCCCCTCCGGGAAGTGCCTAAAGGAGTGGCGCAAGAACGAAACCCAAACATCCAACATCTAACTGTCTATGGGCAAATAAGATGTACCTGGTGGTAGTGAAAACTATGTTCTTGTCCGCAGCTCGAGAAGCGGAGTGTGGGGAGGCGCCCTCCCGGGTACGGTTCGCTCTCTCACCGTCGTGGTGGAGAACCGTAAATAAGTGGTAATCCCATCAGTACGTACGTGTCCAGCGCCAGTACTCGTAAGATGGAGACTTTTTATACGGGCGACTCTTATGCAGTAAATTTTGCGTGGTAAAAATTAAAAGGACGAATAGGTGGATTTTCAACCGGCAAAAAAACAAATCAGCAGTTGTTCCGTGCGCCGTCTTTCTATCGTGGTTTCGATGTTTCTTCTTTGTTTCCTGTTGTTTCGTATGGAAATCAGCAATTTTAGAATAGATAGGTACTCTTCGTGTCTTGTTGAGCCAGATATTGAAATTAACGACGAGTGATACACACCAGGATGGGCAATCATCCCCCTTCACCGCCAGTTCGTCGCAGAGAGTGCGCGGAATGAGGAACTGTAGAGCTTCTATTGTCGCTGGGACAGAGAAGCCGTTCCTCATAAGAGCATCAGCGCCTACATCCACTGCTGTTCGCTTCTTAGATTCAAGAAAAAAGACGCTGGATTGTTTAGATCGTCGTCCGATTCAAAATCGTCCCCTCGTGGAGAGGAAAGTAACTCGCCTCAGCATAGCGAGGACTCGCCACGCGCACATACATGATGTATCCTACTACTGCTGCTGTGCGGCAAGGTTATACACGTAGCGTTGTGCTGTCCTCATGTTGTCTGGTCCCTGTCATCTGTGGTGTGGCAAAATCTCCGACCCATGACATTACCCCTCTGTTATGTACGTAAAAACACTCTGTCTACTTGGACGTAAATGTAAGGATGTGTTGGCATCTAAATTATCATCAGAAGTTTTCCTATATTATCGCCCGAATTGGCGCGATCTATGGACATGCAATGGAGATGCGCACGAGGTGGCAGCACAGCGGAAATATGGGGTATGGTGGGGTGACAAATGGCACGCTCCGATCAAAGAATCAGCTTCTACAACAGCAGCCACACGCGCATAGAGTTGCACGCTTTTGATGCTTGGGGGCTGGACCGCTGCTGGGCGGCAGGATCGTAGCGTGGTGCCCTCAGCGCCTATATCCACTGCTGTTTGCTTTTTGTAGTCAAGCAAAACTATGCTGGATTGTTTTGATCGTCGTCCGATTCAAAGTCGTCTCCTCGTGGAGAGGAAAGCAACTCGCCTCAGCATAGCGAGGACTCGCCATGCGCATGTACATGATGTATCCCACTACTGCTGCTGTGCGGTAGGGTTGTACACGTAGCGTTGTGCCGTCCTCATGTTTAGTACCTGCCATCTGTGGCGTGAGCAAAATCTCCGCACAAAACAATACCCCTTGGGGAATGCAGTACGGAAAAATACTGCCTCTTTCGACGTCGATGTAAGGATGGGTTTGTATATCAATTACTATTACACGGGTCCTACATTACCGACCAAATTGGCGCAATCTATGGACATGCAATTGAGATGCGTCCGAAGCGGCAGCACACCAGAAAGATGGGGTATGGTGGGGTGACAAATGCCACGCTCCGATCAAATAATCAGCCACTAGAACAGCAGCCAAACGCGCATACAGTTGCAGGCTGCTGCTGCTAGGGGGCTGGACTGCTGCTGGGCGGCAGGATCGTAGCGGTGCTCTGTGCAAAAAGAGGGAAATAAACGTGTACCCTCTGCGAGCAGAAAAGCCCGGTTTGAATCGAAAATTTACGTACGTACGCGGGGATAGGGGATGCAGAAACCCAATCCCCGGGGATGTTGCGGAAACCCGGGGATTTGCCTTAAGTGTGCCCAAGGCCAAAAAGTTTAAAAGGCTTTCCATGCGCGACACACAGCACGGATCGCGCCCAAACCTCCAGCAACGTGAGCCCGACGGTCGAATTGTGCCCACCCCACCCGACGTTTGGGACAAAGGTGCGAG
>JABAKD010000016.1:19140695-19145695 GCA_012845835.1 Undaria pinnatifida
TTCACAGGGCTTGCTACGAACGCCTGGTGGCTGGCTGAGCACACCTGCCACCCCTCCAGCTACCACCCCCCTCATCTAAACCCTGCACGCTACAAATGTCGTACCTGGTACATATGTACGAGTACTCCAAAGAAACAGAAGAACAGGACAACATGACACGCCACATGTGCACTTTTACGTTATGCCTCCTGCTGCTGGCTGATGATCACGTTTAGTTCATATCTTCAGCGCGAAGCCCAGCCGACAGGCTATGCGCTTGCATTCAGATGCCGGAGCTTGCTACGCCTGGTGGCTGGCTGAGCACATGTGCCATCTCTACAGCTACCATCCCCTTCACCTAAACCCTATTCCAGTCGAAAGGCCCCCAGAGCAACATGCCACATGTTCTATGCATTATGTTACGAGTACGTCTGCTGCAGCTGGTGCGCCGATGCAGCCTAATACGCGACACGTTCGTTCCGTGGCTCTGTTTATCTCTCCTACTCAAGCTCACCTTCCACAGCAGACAGAATGTGAGCCATCTCGAATGAAGTGCGGGTTCGAGGCGGTCGGTTACCAAGCTTCGAACGGGGGAAGATCCGTCTTATGGCGAGAGAGCGAGGAAGTGGCACAACATCAAACAACAGCAGCAGCAGCCGTGGTTCGAGGAGAGAGGATTACAAAGGTTTATACTTTTCTTCGTGGCGCGCTTTAAACGGGGATCAACTTAACCCCCCCCCCCCGTATATAGACGCAACCTCACTGCGATCTCTGTGAGGTGCACCGCCCCTCTTGCACCAGAGTGACACCTGTGCTTGACTGCGCCGAGCCACGGCGCTACAGACCAACACTGCACGTTGATAGTTGGCTGTGGTGTCTTACACCGCAAGCAGTGAATCAAAACTGCTGTACGTGAACTACTTGTTGCTGCTGACTATCTCACGTACGCTCACGTTGCAACGTCCTTCTCTGACAAGGCACGTCAAGATCAGATGCGGCCCCCACAAGCAGCCAGCTTGGCTATGACGGACGCCATGGTACTCACTCTCATCTTGATGACAGCCATGCTGACGATAGGTGAGTGCTGTGCTATCCTCTCCTTCTTTCTCCATCCTCTTGTTCGGGCCAGCCAACTACGGACGAAACCAGCTTTCGCGGGACTGTCATGTAGGGTATGTTGGATTTAGTATACGGCAAGAGCAGCCGCAAACAGCAAACATGCGTCATTCGGCATCATATTACACCAGGCATGGGCGTACACGGCAGCATAATGTAAACAGCACACAATAGCTCGGACGATACGATGGGGAAATGATGAGGGAACACTCTGCTGTGAAAGTCGGAAGTCGCAGAAAGCAACACGCTCGTAGTACAGTACGCGACATCTTCTTTTGGGCCAGAGACTCAAGTTTTTACACGTGGTACGTAAAGTCTTGTAGCGTGGTGCTAATTTCAGTATTCCAACAATTGTTAGCTCGTGTTTCATGCGAAAGTTTAACCAAGACCAAGTCCTTAACCCCTTTACAACTGGAAACCCGTTTTGGGGACAAAATTACTTGGATATAGTATAGGGAGGGGTTCGGGGGCTCTAAAGGGGTTAACTCCCATTTTCTTAAGAGTTATCGCGTACTGGCTGTATGTTATACCCCCGATAGTAGCGTACGAAGTCTGTGCGGCGTGCCATTGCAGACAGGAGTACGCATCATATTTTACGCACAATAATTGCAACCTGGTCTAATAGGTATTTTGAATGTTCGATTCGTACCTACAAGTAGCACCTACCGGTACATGGCGCGCTACGCAGCGGTCATGTATTCTTGGGATTGACCACCGTCAAATTATTGCTAAATGACAACATGGCAACAAGGCAACGAAACATGGCACACGTGCATGTAACTTCGTATGCCAGAACCACCCAACAAACATTCGCAAATTGAACCAAACATCTACGCCGAGCTGTACACACATGGCTACCCTTGACTCGACACTTTTAACCTCTCCCCCCGCGGTTAAACTTGATAATTCACGTTCTGCGCCTGAATTACCCGCCCCCACCCCCACCCCCGCTCCACCCCGCCCCCGCCTGCACTCCCTCCCGCTGACAGGTTTCACCACCGTCGAAGGCGTGCGAATGGGGGGACGAGTTGCGTCGTCCATGGCGCGGGCATCATCGCTGGCGGCATATAGAGATTTTTCGGGGCATCACTACTACCACTGCCGCCGCCATGTTTGTGTTGGTGTTGGTGGTGCTGGTGTTAGTGTTGATCTTGGTCTTGGTGTGGACAGCAGTGCAATTAACGATAGTCGGCATTGGGGATGTCAGTTTAGTGGTGGTCGTCGACGGGGAAGGGGAGGGGGGACCGGGGCGGAGACGGTGGTGGGAGCGGGGGCAGGGGCAGCGGTGGGAGGCTTGTCGATGAAGGCGTCCTCAGGTAAGATGGGCGGGGGTCTTTCGTTGGTGTTGCTTCTACAGGCTGCATTTGTTGTTTTCGTTATGTGCGGGAAAGCGCGAAGGAGCGGGGTGCTTAATTTTCGGCGACATTTTAATCCGAAGATTGGTAGGGGCAAGATCTATGTCGACACAAAACCAGATCGCCACCCAGGGGTTGTGCGAACCAACCGAGAGTCCTCAGCGCGCGCCGACCCCGAACCCCCGTGCTGACCCCCTCCCCCCCGCCCACGCCTGAGCCCTCTTCTCTCTTCTTTCCATAGTTTTTGTGTTATGCTTCAGAACCCTAACCCCTCCTTCCACCCATTGTTTTTTTTTTATATGCAGGTCGGCGGCGCACAACGACGGGCCGCAGCGACCTTTACAAATCCATCCCGATGGTGAGGGAGCAGCGCGAGGCCTCGCGAAGGGGGGCGGAAAAGGCTGCTCTCGCTAGAAAGAAGGAGGAAGAGCAGCAGCAGCAGCGGCAGCAGCAGCAGACGCTCATTTCGGTGACTTTGACCGCCAATGGAAGCCTCTCGGCGACCGCCGCTGCAACAGCGGTAGCGGCAACGAACGCCGACTCTTCAAGGGATGCGTTCCGACCACGGAATCGGGTGGAGGAAGTTCCGGTGGAGGTGGCGGTAACGGGGGCGGGAGTGGCGGGGAGGAGGGCAAGACACAAGAAGAAGCGACTTGACCCCGTTAGCCGCGCGGATGCGGTGCGGCTGCTAGGCCAGACGGTCACCAAGTTCCGCACCGCCCAGGTGTCCTCCTCTTCCTCCTCCTCCTCGTCCCCCTCTTCCTCTTCCTCCTCCTTGGAAGGGGGTGCGAGTTCGGGGGCAAAGCCAGGGGAGGAGCAGGAACAAGAGAACGACGCAGGTACCTCTGCCGCCGAGGAGTTCGCAGAGCTGGCGGCGAGGTGTCTGGGCTCGGCCCTGCCGGAGATTGCTCTGGAGGTAAGGACGGAAGGAGAGTTGTAGAGGAAGGAAGGAAGAGGGGGGGGGGAAGGAGGAAAGAGGAAAAGCAGGAAGGACGAATTTTGCTTGCCTCCGTGCAGCGCTCGTTCCCTGTGTCAGATATGCACCCTGCAACCTGTGTTATGTTGTTTCTTGCTGGGGGGCTAGGGGAGGGGGCGGTATACGCTTATTGCCCTTCACGACCAGCAATAATATACTAGGTATATCCGTAGTGGTGGCGGCTACGCGCGGGGGGAAGGGTGTGGTTGGGCCTCATGTACGCGCGAACGCTGATATGTTCGGTGTTGGGACCTGTCTCACGTGACGCCCCGGCTCGCGTTCCGCCGTGAGCGGATTGGTTTCGCGGTTTGTGGCACGACCGAGGCGGCGGTCTAATCAGCAAGTGTTCACGTCAAGTGCGCTAACTTCGATACCTGCCCCCTCACGGACTGCTGTACCTCCCTCTATTCATGTATTTTTATATTTGTCCCTGCTTCTCCCCCTCTCTTCTTACTTCGTACTTGTCTTTCCCTCTCCTTTCCCCTCTCTACTCCCCTCTGTTCTTCCCCCCCGTCCTCTTTCCGCATGCACTCCCCAGCCATAAGCAACACCACGAACAACTACCAACACCAAGACCATCCGCCTACTACAAACACCAACACCAACACCACTAGACTAACACCACCAACACGACCAATACCAACACGAATACCACCACTCACACCACATTAACACTACCCCCAACATCCCCCACCACGCCCACCACCAACACCACCACCAAACCGAAAGGCACACTCCCTGTACGTCCGCGCGGCGGCTACGGGGCTCGAGCGCGACAACACACTCTTACCCGCGCACCCCCTCACCACCGCCGCGACCACAGCTAGACGGGACGCGGAAATAGCCCTACTTGTCACCGCGGCGCGCGCGCACATCGCCATGGGCGGAGTGCTAGACGGCCTTGCCCTTATTGACGAGGCTGCGGGGATTCGCGGTGGTGGCGGCCGCGGCTCCGGCGGAAGGTGGGGGGGCGACGGCGAGGCCGGGGCGGGCATGGCGCGTCTGGGAAATCAGGACGCGTCGGCGCTGGCGTCGGAGTTGTGCGTCTCGGGCGGCCGCGTTGGTCTGCGAGCGGCGCTCCGGCTGCGAGAGCGCTTGGCGGATGAGGTGAGGGGGCACGGCTGGGTTGCGTTATGCGCCGGTAGCGGGGTCTTCGGTAGGGTCGTTGTCGTACGTATAGTCGTCGTCGTTAGCATTATATTCGGTTGCGTTGTGATGGTTATTTTTTCGTCGTCTATTTGTGTTGAGGTTTTTTGTTGGGTTGTCGTCGTTGCCGTAGTCATCGTAGTTGTTGCAGTCGTGTTCACAGTCATGCAGAGAAGGTCTTTGAAACCCCGTCAGGCGGTTATCCCCTGATGCAGCCCCCCCCCCCCGCCTGACGCGTGTCGCCTTTGTCGCAAATCACTCCAGCCCCTTGAACTACCATCACAAACCGAACGTCATCCACCCCCCCACACTCCCACCTGGCCCTGCCCCTCGCCTCTCATCCCCCACCTACCCTGGTCCTCCCCTCTCAGAACCGCAGCCTCGCAAGAGAAGCTCGGCTGCTCCTCCTCGAGGCGCTCGCGGGCGCG